>CM029643.1:29940896-30371673 GCA_017311315.1 Dendrocalamus latiflorus
CTTGTTGCAATGAGGCACGAGTTCTTGCAATGCTCGCATCTTTTCGTTGATCCGATCCCTTCTTCTCTGCACCAAGAAACATCACAACAAATCAAGAACACACTCATTTGCTGCAAATAGCACCACCAGCCATGGTTCGTTCTTCAGGCCTTACCCGCTCCGACAGGTTATGGACCTCGGCGGCGCGAGTCCTGCGCTTCCCCGCCGGCCGCCGCGACGGCCGGGTCTCGTCGACGGCCTCGCAGTCGGCGTCCTGCAAATTCTTTTTCCTCAACAATTCAGCTGAATTGCTACAAGTTTATCCCATTGCCACCAACAAATTAACAGTTTTGCTATTGCACAGGCGACTGAAATTTTTTTATGTTTCAGTCATCTGAAATTGCACTCTCAATGAACTAAAATTGCAGCCCCCTTTAAAAAAACAGCTGCAACTTTAGGTGATTCAGACCGCAACTTCAGGTGATCTGAAATTGCACTCTCAATCAACTAAAATTGCAGCCCCCTAGAAAAACATGTGCAATTTCAGGTGATTCAAAGTGTAACTTTAGATGACTGAAAGATAAAAAAAATTCAGTCGCCTGTGCAATAGTCTATCCCACAAATTAAACAAGACCACAACCTCGCTGCGGCTGTCCAACTCGTCCCCGCCCCTCTTGAACAGCGCGTTGCTCCACGACCCGCCCGACGAGGACGCGCCCGCGCGCGCGCCCGGCTCCTCCTCCGGCGGCACAGCGTCGTCGAAGTCGTCGTCCGCGCGCAGCGCCGGCGCCGTCACCATGTTGCTCTCGAAGAAGCTCGACCCGGCGCCGCTCCTCGCCGGCGGCCGCGCGAACGCTCCCGCGTTCCTGCCCCCGTGTCTGTCGACATTGGCGATGCTGTGACAGAGCCGCGAGTACAGGTCCCTGTCCAGCGGGTCGCGGTCGGGGAACCAGACTGCCGTCTCCTCCCCGGTGATGCCGCTCGTGCCCGGATTGCCGCCGCTCTGGCCGCGGCCGAAGGATCGCTGGTGCGTCTGCGCCTGCGCCACGACGCCCCCGTTCTGCCACAGCAGCTCCACGAGCTCGCTGTCCGGGCTGCACGATGCGAAATGGAACAAGCTCTTACAAGGATCAAGAACCAGAACAAAACACAATAACACAAGAAATTAATCGATCAGACGATGCTGCGATGGATTTTTTACTTACGGGAGCGGTGTTTTCTGGTTCGGCGCCGATCTTGCGCTCTCGTCCATGGAAGCCACACAGTTCTTGGCCAGTCCTGTAATTGAAGATACTCCACCTACTAACGTTCATACAGGATTCGGAAAGAAGAGCAGAGAACAAGTGATCATAGCATGGACTAGGGAACAGAGAGCTGAGCCGACCTTTCCCTCCTTTTACAGCTCTGGACAGCTGCACTTGATCAGCAGCTCAAACTAATATCACAGCCTGGGTTCTTTCTTTCGGTTTCAAGGAGAACAAGACCCCGTGGGCTACCATTACTCCGGTTGGATTCTCTCTGGAAATGAGAGATGGAGATAGTTGTGTGTGGGGAAAATAGAATAGCCGAAATAATTTGGATGTATTACATGAACATGTATATATAAAGTACAATATGACTTGGAGATCAAATCAATCTAATACATGTGCCGCTCGGTTGGGCTGAAATAAGCTGGCTTATAACTGAAATTACATTGTAGCTAACTGAAATTATACTATAGTTGATGGTGACTTATTTGGCGTAACTAAATTTAAAAAATTTAAAAATAGAAAAAACAAGTTAGCTCATCACAGACAATGTAAATGAATACGGGGAAAAAGAACCAGCAAAAAATCTCAAAAAAGCCAAAAAATTCAGAAAATGATGAAATTTAGGAATAGTAAAAATAAGTTAGAAGTCAGAAACTTAAACCAAAATGAACGGGGCCATGGAAGGTTACTAGAGATATGGAAGGAGCCACATCAGATACAAATCATCCTAATTGATTCTATTCTCTCTTATAAGAACAAGACCTTGTGAGCTACCATTACTCTGGTTTCAGAGAGAACAAGACCCTGTGGGCTACCATTACTCCGGTTGGATTCTCTCTGGAAATGACAGAGAGAGATAGTTATGTGTAGTTGTGTGTATGGGGGGGGGGGGGGGGATAGAATAGTTGCAATAATCCTTGGATGTATTACTTGAACACGTATATATAAAACACAATATGACGTGGAGATTAAGTCAAACTGATACATATATGGAAGGTTACTAGAGATATGGAAGAAACCATATCGGATACAAATCATCCTAAATGATTCTATTCTATCTCTTATAACCTTACCAAACATGTACTTTAACATCCCTGCAGTCGGAGCGGGAGTGTCGCGGACGTTCAGGCTGGAAAAGAAGTCGACGAAGATGCTCAAGTTGAAGTAGAAATCGACGAGGAGTGCCATGCGAAGAACCGGTGAGGAAGTTGTCTGTCGTAGAGTTAGTCGTCGAAAGAGTATTGCCGAAGTGGTTGCCAATGGTCGTGGTAGAAGGGTATGCCAAGGAATAAGTCGATGCTGATGTCGCTAGAGTCATGCCCGTATGCGTAGGAGAAGAGGACGATTGTGGAGAGGGCAACCAGTAGAAAGGGAAAAACAAAAAAGGGCAGAATAAGAAGAGAAGTTGATCATGCAATGCATGCATGCGTGGAGACTGGAGAGAGAAGGCCACGGCAAGCTGGAGGCAGCGGGGCTGTTGACCAAGAGGAAGAAGCAGGAAGAGAACTCGACAGCCAGATACGATGGAGAGGTCGCTGGTTGGGCACCGAAGAAGGTCGAGGCAAGCTGGAGGCAGCGGCGCCGTCGGACAAAAGAGAGAAGCCGGAGGAGGACTCATTGACCAGAGGCAGCGAAGAGGTCGCAGGCCAGGCACTGGAGAAGGCCGGGGCAAGCTGGAGGCAGCGGCGCTGTCGACCAAGAGGGAAAAGCAGGAGGACTCAACGGCTAGAGACGGCGAACAGGTCGCCGGCTGGGCACCGGAGAAGGCCGAGGCAAGATGGAGGCAATGGTGTCGTCGGCCAAGAGGGAGAAGCAGGAGGAGGACTCGACGACCAGAGATGGCGAAGAGGTCTTCGGCCGGGCACCGGAGATGCTCGAGGCAAGAGCTGAGAGGCGACAGAGTTGGAAGGATAAACCATAGCAGGTCGACCAGGCAGAGAGGCGGTGGAGTTGGAAGGATCGACCATGGTAGGTCAACCACGGCAGATCAACCATAGCAGGTTGACCATGGCAGGTCGATCACAACAGATCGAATAGAACAGGTTGACCACAGCATGTTGACTACGGCAGCTCGACCACAGTAGGTCAACTATAGCAGGTCGACCACGACAGAGAGGCGGCGGAGATGGAAGGATCGACCATGGTAGATCGACCATGGCATATCGACCATGGTAGATTAACCATGGCAGGTTAACCACGACATGTAGACCATGTTAGATCGACCACGGTAGGTCGACTACGGCAGATCGAGCATGGGCCAAGGCGGCGGATCCACTAGGGTGACGTGGTGGTGCCAAACGGGAAGAGGCAGCCGCCGATGGGGAAAAGCGAGAAGAGCACCGGCGAGGGGAGTCACTGTGCAGCGACATCCATCGAAGCCTGTGGAGAAGAAGCCAGCGTCGCAGAAGCCCACGGAGGAACAGCTGTCGGTGTTACAGCTCGACTCAACGGCAACGATGACGAATGATCTGATCTACTGATCGGAGGAAGAAAGGAGGCCATCTATCTATAATGTTTTGCACAACCCTTAGGAGATTGAATCTCTCTCGTGGGCAGTGCGCTACAGAATTCGGTGGTGGCTAGGAAAAGGCCCAAATGCGAACTCACTCTGATACCATGTTATGTTGTATGCACCAGCTAGTTCACCCAAAAAACTTAAGTTGATGAGGAAAGGCGGGCAAATCACTTATACTTCAACACTCCCCCTCACGTGTAGGCTCCTTCAAGCCTAAGACGTGAAATAGAAGTGGGCTGCAATTATTTTTATTTTAATTGCGCCAGCCAGGTCTTGAACTCAGGGCCTCTTGGCTCTGATACTATATTAAGTTGCATGCACTAGCCAATTTACCCAAAAAGTTAAGCTGATAAGGAAAGGCGAGCAAATCACTTATACTTCAATACTCTCCCTCACATATAGGCTTCCTCAAGTCTAAGACGTGGAATAGAATGGCTCTGATGCCATGTTATTAATATTGTATATGTATTAAAGAGCCCCAATGGACAATATATATGGTACAAAGAGGACACAAGAATAAACCATAGTACAATAGGAAATACCTCTAATACCCTTAACATAAGTAAATTTTCTGTTTTTTCTCATCAACTTAAGCTTTTGGTTGAACTGGCTGGTACATGCAACTCAATATGGTATCAGAGCCAAGAGGTCTTGAGTTCAAGATTCAGTTAGCGTAATTAAAAAAATAATTACGGCACACTTCTATTGAGTTTCATGCATCAATCAGTTCACCAAAAAGCTTAATGTACTCTAACAGTGTGGCATGCATTTGTATAGAGGGGAGGATAGGTTGACACTTGAAGGACCATCTTCTCTTAGAAAGTATAGGGATAATTAGCGATGAACAATTAACGTATTTGTGAAGTCGAATTTTGATTTTGTAAAAGTTGGTAAAATTTAGTGTTGCTATCAGTGTAACTGATCTAACCAGTATAAGGAATCAATCAGACCGCTGGGCATATGCAGTTCATTCGCCCTGATTTTGAGTTGGGCTTGAGCGGTTGGATTGGAGTTGAGCGATGTGACCAGCGTTGAGTGTACATTCACACTTGTCCCATGTTACCGGGTCTTAAGTTGGTTTGGACTGATCAGACTAATCAATGGTTGGCAGTCTAACCTACACCGATCAGACCGTCATGGGGAGTATGGTCAAACTAGTTGCTATAGTGAGATGTGTCTTGAGTGGTTTGAGAGTGTGCATGGTATAAGAGCCATTGGTTGGTTGTGTTGTGTTGCACGATGCATTATTTTGATTAACATAAGTCAAGTACATAGAACTTGTGCTCGAGATGGTTGCTTGGTCTTTAGATATGCGGTGGCTTGGAGAACATTAGTAGTCAACGACAAGTGGCCGGCACTAGGCAAAATTACTGAGATCTGTGTGGTCAAGTAAGTTCAGGTGTTGTGGCCCTGCTCAAAAGAGCCTTTTTTGAGTGGCTTATGGCTGAAAAGCACTGTAGCTGGCTGAAAAAACACTATAGCTGATGGAGGCTTATTTAGCATAATTAAATTTAAAATAGAAAAATATGTTAGCCCATCACGTATAATGCAAACAAATACGAGAAAAAAGAACCGGCAAAAAAAGCTCAAAAAACCAAAAGTATAGAAAAAGACAAAATTTATAAATAGTGCAAAATAAGCCAGAAGCCAGAAGGCCAAGCTGAAACGAGTGGGGCCTAGTGGCTCAAGCGGAAAGCACATGAAAGACAAGGATCATGAAGAGGTGAATTGATGCATGTGGTGTGCCAAGTGACTTGGGTCGGTGCAAGTAGAGACGATCCGGAAGAGATAAGATGCGTGAAGACTTGATGACAAAGTCATTGAATGCCACAGGCTACATGTCAGAGCATCTTATGCTTTGATGTGAAGATAAAGACGGAGTCAATGGGACATGCCTGAAATTTTTATCGAGGGTGTTTTGGGGGGTTTACCAAAATACCGAGTTGAGCCTTGGACAAAAATGTGGTGCAGAGAGGTGCAAAGGAGAAGCGGTTTAGGTCAAGGTGAGCTGGGATAGTTAAGTAGATCAATCGCAAATGGTTTAGCGGGTTAAGTCTTATAAAAGCTTTTGAGAAACATGTGTGAATGTGTAAAACACGTATTAGTGGGGTTAACGGGTTTCCCATGTACTTAGCGGGTTGAGACCCACTAAGAGTTTCATGTTATACGAGGGAGGAGAGGAGAGAGCTAGTGTGGAGGGGATTTTGGATAAGTTTTTGAATAGTTTTTTCTCACTCCCTAAGGTTATGTGAAAAATGTGAGGTAGTAAGGGTGCTATTTTGAGAGCACTTTGTAACCATCCTTATACTCGTGAATCACCTACTCTACTGATAATAGATCAACTCTTTGATCCCCTTCTTGGTGTTTAACTTATTTTGGTTTTCATGTTCTTGATCAAGAAATTCAAAATCATGATCTAGGTGGTTTTAGCCCAAATCCTTGACCAGATTATGTTGCTAGGACATGTGAGAGTAAATCTGGATGATCTCATGTCTTAGATCTCTACGAGTAAGAAGTAATTTGGATTTCAAGGTTTTTGAGTGTTTTTGAGGTCCAATATCAATTTCCTTCAAGTTGATGGAACCAAGGCCAAGAACCTTGTGTTTCTGCCTTAATCTTGTTTTTAACATCCTATATAAGGTGTGTTCAAAGTCTCAAATTATTTAGAGTTTCTATGTAAAAGTTGTGTAGTTTTTAGTTTTTGAAATCATGTTGATTTTCTATTCTATGGTGATTTAGAGGTCAGACCGTCCATTACATACTGGTCAGACCACTCATGATTATCAAGGATCATTTTGCTCGGTTTTATGAGATTTCATTATGAGTGTCTAGAGCTTGCTATTCATAGCTTTTCTTAGCTATTTGAATCCAACTAGGTAAAGGAATATGATCTTCATTTTCATACCCTCTAGAGTGAAAGGTTAATAATATCTAAGAAATAATTTAGAAACAACCAATCACCCCTCTCATTCCGTGGCATCGGTCATACAATGAGTTTTTGGCTAAAATAGCCGTTTTTATGTAGAATTAACAAAAATAGCACACACGAAGCAGTATTTGCAAAAATGGCATCTCTGCCACACGGTGACCGTACGACACTCTGCCTCGGGCCAACACGAGGTGGAGTGCTGCACGGTGACTGTGCGGTATTAACCATGGCCTGACACATTGCAGGCTAATGCCGCACGGTGACCTTGCCGAACTCCGTCATGTTGGCCTAGGGCGGAGTGCCGCACTGCCACCACGCGGCATTCGTCACGTGTTGGTCCAAGATGAAGTACCACACAATCATCATGCGACAGAGATAACATTTTTACAAATACCACTCAAAAAATATCTTTTTTTGCTAATCTCCTATCAAATACAGCCATTTCGACCAATAACTCGTCATGCAACACCGTTGTCGGCTATCTTTGGACTGGGATGTATCAATGTCAGCCCTCGGAATTGGCAGCTCGGAGGAAAAAAAAGAGAGAAGATTACCAGCACAGGGACACCGCCAAATTGCTGATTGCTCTAACACAGTACTAGTGTACTAGAGTTTTTTTTTCTATGATGTTTCAGAGAGCTCTCGTCAAGTCTACTTGTACTTCGAATTTAGTGCGCATCGAATTCGACGAGGAATTAAACATTTGGACTAGCACTGTAGCCATCCTCAATTTTTACTAGTGCATACGATACGACTAGGCAACACGTGTGTTTTCCAAATCGAAACGGTGCAAGATTAAAGGCTGTTTCGAGCACTAAAATTCGGGTCTCTTTTATTTGGTTTCTAAAAACTGCTTTTTAATTTTTCTATAGTAACTAACTTTCAAACCGAGTGTCTTTTTAAAACAGAGTCTACAAATAGATGGTAATACATATTGTAGCAACTTCATTTATATCGGTCAAAATTGTACGTGAGTTTCTGTTACTCCGTACTCTCTCTCACGAATAGCCCAAAAGTCATAAACCAAAGCAAAAAAGAACAGGTCCTTTTGCATAAATTTCACAAAAAAGAATTCAATTCTAATAAAAAAAATATGAAAATTTTCACGCCCACCGACCTGGAAGTGCACACAAACTTGACATACATGGCATAACCATGTGCTCACTAAATCCACACTCCTTAGAGCATATACAATGGTTTCACGTATAGGTCATCTATAGCCCATGCCAGGTAAGATTTGTGCATACCTGGAGGAGAGACAGGAGGAGAGAGAGGGGAGGTCATTGATCAAGCACTAGTCGACTTTAGCGCATGAATCTAGGCATGAACAAACGACTTTGACGTCATTGTATGGAGTTCGTCTACTTCTCACACACATCCGAATGTAGGCTAAACTTGACCTTTCGCATCCGCCGACCACAATGGTGAGCCCGGCCTTCCCTATCCGCCTACCGCGAAGGCGAGCTTCGGATCTAGATGCTAATGGCTCAAATCTGAGCAACCGGAGTCCAGATCCGGCCGGATGTTGAAGCCGGTCGCTCAGATCTAACCGGCAACGGCTTGGAGCGGTGAGGTAAAGGGAGGGGAGGCGTGGAGAGGTGATGGCGATGGGGAAGAGAAGGTGGCGTCCGGTCGTGTTGAGAAAGTAGTGTGGGAAAGGAGCAAGGCGAGTGGGAGCTCAAGACGCGACGGCGACGGAGATAGAGGCCGACGTTGCAACAAGGAGGGGAGGCCAACTTGAGGGGGAGTAAGTGGATTGTCGGTATTCATTAAGAGAGAAATGAAAAGAGAGAAGGATGGGTGTATGAATTTAATATGAATCTAAAAAGAAATATACTATAAACGAATGCTATAGACTGAACTAATTAAAGATAGTCTACAGTAAAAATAATCTACCAAATTGCCTTTTATTAACTCGTGAACACCTTAGAGCAAGGCTAAAAATACAGCCTTCAGCTGGCTGTATGGACCCTTACAGCCCACTTATCAGTCCATTCATATAGTAGTTTATAGTCAGCTGAAGGCTGTATGACCCACCCCTTTCTCTCACAAAGTTTCTTGGTTCTTGTGCTTCAGCTGGCTGTAAACTTACAGCCCACCTTTCTTCTCTCTCCTCCACCTCAGCATACAACTTACTAACAGCCTCTTATTATACTTGCTCTTAGAGCAAGTACAATAGTATAGCCAACTAGTGGCTATAACATTTGTCCATTTCATCTATATCCTTCAAAAAATAGTTCATACAATAAGGTAGCTATTACAATAACTATTTGGCCCCACATGTAAGAGAGTGAAATGCATATTTTTTACGTGCTATAGCTAGCTGTAATTTAGTAGCCAGCTTCCTTCTCTCTCTTCCTTTCTCTCTCTGCCATGTAAGATTTTGTTGATATTATATTTGCTATAGCCTGCTGACTAAGCCTTATTGTACCTGCTCTTACACGTGGGGCCAAATGGTTATTGTAATAGCTACCTTATTGTATGAACTATTTTTTTGAAGGCTATAGATGAAATGGACAAGTGTTATAGCCACTAGTTGGCTATACTATTGTACTTGCTCTAAGAGAGTGAAATGCATATTTTTACGTGCTATAGCTAGCTGTAATTTAGTAGCCAGCTTCCTTCTCTCTCTTCCTTTCTCTCTCTGCCATGTAAAATTTGGTTGATATTATATTTGCTATAGCCTGCTGACTAAGCCTTATTATATTTGCTCTAAATCTTATTGTACCTGCTCTTACTGCTTTGAATATGCCCTTGTGCAGTAGGCATGAACGACAGCTAGTACAGTTATCGGGCCGTACGAAAGGCCAGTGAGCCACGGAATTGCCGTGCAGTCCTGCAGATCCTACCGTACCCCACGGTTGGGTTGCGTCGAGTCTGCGCGCACGAAGGCCGAGGCAGTTTGGAACACATGCGGATGCCATCACCACCTGTTACTCCACACCCAACGCACACACGCCTCGGTCTTCGTGTTCATCTCAGCACTGCACTGATCACCACTCTCATCTCCTTCCTGCTGCACTCAGTGAGATCGAGTAATCGACCGGGAACACTGAAGGCACCAAACGCGGGAGCCGACGCTCAAGATCAGAACTAAAGTGGAAGCGAGGTCCATTTTAATTGGAACGTACGAATTTCGCTGGAAGTAATTTAATTACCGTCGAAAAAATTCTCGTATTTTAAATGGAGTTCTAAATAGCTCACGAGAAAGCGAAAGCATCTCGTCCAATCAATCTGGTACACTTGTGCCTTGATACAGTAATCGATTGATCGATCGGTGTTAGAGAAAAATCGCCAAGACGGAGAGGATCAGAGGAGAACAAAGATTTTGTAGCAGTGGGATAGGCAACCTATTTTTGTGAGGTTAACTCTATAGATTTTTGCAAAGATGTTTAATTGAAATACTGAAGATGGCAACTGAGAAGGGGTGAATTGCGCTTTTAAAATTTTCCTTCAAAACTTCACCAATCCTTTACTCCAATAGTGACAGAGCTCTGAATGTCAGATTGGGAAGTGACCCTCATGCTAGAGAACAAGAACATGAAAGATTCTGAAAATTTCAACACAAGCAGTACTACCGCTGTGGTATCTGCGGTACTACCAGTATGATACCAGCGGAACTACATCTCAAGATGAATAGACAGAAACAACTTGAGTTCAAAACGAAAATCAAAGGAACTTTTGACTCGTACACCCAAATGACATGAAAATTCGCAAAGATCTACTCTAGGGTATTATGAACCTATTCTAACAAACGATTATGAAAATCATAGCCAAACTTGCGACCTTTTTCAGTTTAAAGAAAAACTGCACCACACCCGAGTCAAAACCAAATCCGATGAATACAACTTGCTCATGGGTGGATGATGACCAAGAGTATCTAGGTGTATTCCCATATGTCATAGCAAGTTAGATCACCATAGAAACCAAACCAAAAACCCTCGAATAATAAGATGGATCAAATAGCCGAAATCAAGCAAAACCGGGGTTTCTCATAAATCTTACTATCAAAGTGCATAGATGGATGAAGATATATTTCTAAGGAATATCTCTATCTCTTACACGTCCTCGGCATAACAAGATCACAAGAAGTGAAGAGGAGAGATTAAAATAAACCAAAACCAAAGCACATCAATTAAAACTTGAGACTCAATGAGATGCACAACGATTGAGGTATTGCTTACTTAAGAAGGTAGGTTTTACTGTCACTCCTCCTTAGAGGATAAAGAGCACACAAGGCACTCACTCTCAAACCCCTAATCCTAGAGAAGAGAGCATAAGAGATGGGTTGAATGGATCCACATGTCTCCCTACCAACCCTCTTTTATAGGTAGGCAACTAGTCACCTATATTCCTTAGTGGATACTATCCACTATTACAATAGGAAAATCTGTTAACCCTCTACATACGGGTTTTTCTCACACAATTTCACTTATGCATCATGCAACTTTAATAGAATGGCCCAGATCATCCCAACTCAATCCATAACCTAATCCCCAAAACTCTATTTTTCTGAGAAGATCGGTAGTACCGTACTTACAATACTGGCACTACCGCACCACGGTATGACCGCTTCCCAAGCCAATATTACCGCACCCAGACTGTTACTCTTTGGAAATAATGTACTGCTGTGATGTTGGAGATACCGTCTTACAGTACTACCACACACACACACACACCTGGGGTACTACCACATTCACAACTACGATACTACCGATTTTCCTAACACTTCCTGAAAACAATCCAAACTAAATGCAATTCTTTGCAAAAATCACTTTACCACTCCACAAAACTTGCAATGGTTCATTACAACAATATCCTGGACCTACTCACATGGTTCTTCATTAATTAGCACTAATATTTATCTATAAGTTTGTAAAACTTAGATTTTATAATAATTGATCTAACAAGTTTCAAGATCTAGCTACAAAACACTATTTTGTAGGAGGTAGCTTGGTCGGTGAATCATTCTCCAAAGGCAGAATCTGCCAGTTTTAGCTTCTATCGCAGCTGTGCAAAGATTTCGGGAAAACTGTTGGGTGCAGTGGGCTGCCAATCTACCTTGCATGTGATCGAGGCCACCATGCGTGGTAGGCCATCATTAATTGCAGCGAGCAACGACCCCTTAGAGCACCCGCAACAGGTCTATAGCAGCTATCTATAAGAGAGTCCATGTCATCAGCTGTCCTACGTGGAAGATATTAAATGAAGACAGAGAATGCAGCTCTCTACAACCCTAACGATAGTCGATAGCAAAAAAAAGAGGTACTATCGACGCGCAATCGACGTGCCATCGACGCAGCTGTCGTTAGGATCTGCTGTTCCTCCCGCGTAGCTCCACAGCTTCTCCCCCGTCCGGCGCGCCAAATCCCTAGCTCCCGCCCCTCCCGCGCGCCAAATCTCCTACCCCGCCGCCGCCCCTCCTCCCCCCGTCCACTTCCTCCCCCGCCGCCCCATCGTCCCCCCTCCTCTCCCCCGTTCGCCTCCTCGCCTCCCCCCCCCCGCCGCCGCCCCCCGTCCCCTTCCTCTCCCCCGCCGGCGCCCCTCCGCTCCCCCCGTTCCCCTCTTCGCCTCCCTCCCGTCGCCCCCCGTCCCCTTCCTCTCCCCGCCGGCGCCCCTCCGCTCCCCCCGTTCCCCTCTTCGCCTCCCCCCCGTCGCCCCCCGTCCCCTTCCTCTCCCCCGCCGGCGCCCCTCCGCTCCCCCCGTTCCCCTCTTCGCCTCCCCCCCGCCGCCCCCTCTCCCGCCCCCCGTCCCCTTCCTCTCCCCCGCCGCCCCCCCGTCCCCCTCCCCGCCCCTTCCCCCCGCCGCCCCTCCTCCCCCCCGTTCCCTTCCTCTCCCCCGCCGCCGCCCCCCGTCCCCCTCCTTGCCCCCCCCGCCGCCCCTCCTCTCCCCTACCGCCGGCGCCTCTCCTCCCCCCGGCGCGGTGGGCCACCGCGATGAAGCCTAACCTTCCCTTCCCACCGCCTAGTGAAGCCATGGTTCCGCCTCCAGGTAACACCAGTGATCAACTAGTAATTTTTCCATTGCAAAAGTGGTTTTGTTACTAGTAATTTTTCCATTCTCTAGATATGACCTGCCTTGTTTCACATACCAATAATTCACAAAGTTCCATGCTACTTGTTTCATGCATCCAGAAGTGGTCTATAAGGATGCTGAATGTTGAAATCAAATCGAATAGTTTTAAGAACCAATCTCTCTCCAATCAAGATGAGTGATTTCTGCTTCTGAAAAATATCCTGTTTAATAGATGATGGTCAACCACTATCTGGGCAAAATAACAGTATACTGAATTTTCAAATAATGATTTGTTGGAACCTTCTGGTGGATTTTTTGAGCTGTAGTTGGGTCCTTCCTATACATTGTCTCATATACATACTGTTGCAACTATCTGCAAATGAGAAAAAAATGATTGTTCTAGTGGTAGGGAGACACATAATTCTACAGGGTGAGGAATTTTTACATCTACTGCTACAAGGGCAATAAGAAGCACTCCTACTAGACATATCAACAGGAAACCAATAAGTGAGCCAAGAATTGACACAAACTAGCCTAGAGAGATCGAAAGGAAAGATCAAGGGCGCCAAAGAAACGGTGCCATGTCCCTGCCAGTAGCCAGCAGTGCAAATCAGATTATTGTAGCTTCATTATACTTGCTGTTAATAGCATTGCATCTTCAGACTGAGATCAAGGATTTTGCCGAGATGAATGATATATACATGACAATAGAGCAACTCACGTAGGTTGTAATTTTGCCTCTCACGTAGGTTGGTGGACTGCGCAACCACCACAGAGTCATTTTCCTTTTTTTCTTCCTATTCCTCCCTGTATTCTCTTGAGGCATGTAGAATTGTAACTGGTTATTCATGCTTGCTATGTGGTACTTGTATTACTTCTTAGTCTTGCCTTTAGTGTCATGACACACAAGATATTCCATTTGGATAACATTGTCTAGTTGTGTCACTAAGAAAATTTTCAGGTGGTTTATACTAGCTTTCTATCTTTAAAAACAATTCATTGCATTGCATTATCCTTTCCTAGTTTTTAAAATTTCTTCTTGATTTTGTGCAGAGGACCAGGCTTACAGGAAGGTCAGACTTCGTGCAGAGGATGTGCAAGGAAAGAATGTGCTCACTTGTTGGTTTCTCAGAACAAATCAAGGAACTTGTTGGCACTTTGCGATTTCACTGCTAGTTCTTTTTTAATCCACTTGAATTACTAGTATATAATCCTAAAATATTCACTATGATGTGCTGGTTCTGTCATTACGCCTTGTTTATTATGTTGCTGATGATGAGTTCAAGTTGAGCAATTGTATCTTCAGTTCTTCAGTGAGGATTGCATGTTTATGATGTGATAAGAATTCTGGTGCCTGTACCTAATTACTGCCTTATTTGTAATGCAAAATTCAATGCCAATGTATTTGATGGCCTTTTGATTTGCCAATACTCATTCCACAGCATCTAAGATGTAAACAATTAGTTTGATTATGTACATGTGACATGATTAGTTTGATTATGTGTTACATGTAAGGCTCCAGTCACTTCGCAGCTATATTCTTGATTTTGCTTGATTCAAGTAACAATTAGTTCTATTTCTAAGTTTATTATTTTGAAGTGGTGAAGTCTTGTTTCATGTGTTTATTTTCCTACAGCCACATGTATGGTTACAGTAATGATGTTCATGATGGATCATGGTCATTCAGATGTACATTCAAGCATTAAAAGTAGCTATAGACAGCTGTGTAGACACGCCATTAAGATGGTTTACTATAGTTACAATCTATAGATGACATGGAGCTTGCTATAGAGAGTGATTGACTATTACCATTGTGGATGCCCTTAGAGCAAGTTTAATAGTACAGATAGCTGCTACCTCCAATACATTTCCATGTCATCAAAAGATAATGATGCAGTCAACTCATACAATAAGCTGGCTATAAGTTGTCTCCACAAGAGCTCTCAATCATTTAATACATACATGGGTATTGATAATTTAATACATGCATGGGTATAGCAATTAGTTCTATGGGTACATGCATAGATAATGCCTCTTTTCCTGTGCTATAGCCTGACTCTTGCATGGGAGTCGGCTTGGCTCTCTCTCTCCTTTTCTCTCCCCTCCACATAGGACTATGCTGATATGGATTCCCTTATAGCTAGCACAGTCAGCCTTATTAAACTTGCTCTTAGGGCAGTCCTAGTGCAGAAACCACTTAAATAGTTTCTATCTATGCCATGTCATATAGACACTACTTTAGACACTATTGTCTCCAATAGACCATGTCTATTTATAACCCAAGCAATTAATTAAGCATCAACATCTCTCTCTCCTCTCCACCAATCATAATTTTTCTCCATCTATCATGAAGATACCACCATCTCTCCAATGCAAAATTTGGTAGTGTCTATTGCATTGGTTTTCTCATAGAAACTAGGTCTTGTATGAGACCCAGTTTCTTCCTCTTTTTCTTCTCTCTCTTATTTAATATAGCGCCACATCATCTAAAACTCCTACATGGCAATCTAATTAATGCCATAGACACTATCCTACGTGGAGCACTGGGACTGCCCTTAGTCACTCCAACTTCATTCCAACTTCATACACGATAGCAATTGCATGCAACATGGATAGGTGAGTTGCTAGCTTCCGTTGTAATGCCTCTATTTCTAAAGATGCTTGTAATCCCTGCAACTTTATAATTCTTGTAACTATTCAGGATTGTTCAGTTGCGGAGTACTGTACATGAATGAACATCAGTTCAACACATGCTTACAAATAAGAACCAAACGTTTATACAAAAAATAGTTTAATAACCTAGTTTTGACGCAGCAGGCATACAAGCCTAAAATTATCTTACATTATAAAAGAAAGGCTCCACATGCAAGCTTAAGTGCGGTTAAGTCCTAAAACCAGTCGTCTTCAATGTAGTAGGGTTCTTCTGGAGCTTCATCAACAGCTTGTTCAACACAGTTCCATTGATCTTTTCTTTGTTATTTAGCAAGTAATAAGTACAACCGTAACTAATTTTCATAGAGATATATTTTTAGAAGATTTTCTCTCCTCTGAAAATCGATACCACTGCAACTAAAGTGCGGTACTACTGTAGTATCAATACGACCAGGCCTGTGAGTATGGCTAGTTTATATGCATTTAATGATCCCTAAGTAACCGTTAAATAGTGTGTGTGGTAGTACTAGCCACTACATGGTGGTAATATTGCTCCACCTGATTTTTAGAGATTTCATCCCCAATGGTCATTTTGGTGAGTGGAGGCTATAAATACCTCTCCACCAGTAAGAAGCAAACTCTCTTAGATCCCTATTGAATACTGAGCTCTTGCACCCCTCTCATCAAATCTAATGTATTACTTTCTCTCTTTGAGGTTGTTGAGAGTATTCAAGTGTATTATATTGTCTAGTTGATCTTTGTGGCACTTGAAGACTTTCAAGCAATCGTCATTAGCTTATTACTCTTGGTACCTACCGATACTTAGATGGTTTGGAGGAGTTGGCGTGGTGATCTCTTCAATAAGGTTGTGAAGAGACCTGGTGTGGTTGTGAATGTTGGAGCTCGTCTCCTGAAGTGGGAAAGAGCTATCCTTGTTGATTGAGAAAATGCTCAAGTTTACGCTAGGGGCCAGTTTGATTCATTCAAGTTTTCTCAATGTAGATTAAAAATAATCTACAAATCTTTGAGATCAAGGAAAAAATTTGCCATACTGGCGTTGGCTTCTCTGGCCTCGGCAAGATATCTCTCGTCATCTTTGATCCAACGCTGTGAAAATCAACTAAAAAAATCAGTTGAATAAACAGCCAGAAAAAACTACAGTGGACAGAACTAACTGTTGAACCTGACAGATCAAAGTCCAATACACACGGAGAACAAGTATCCACGGTCCAAAATCCCGAGTCCCCGTGCACATGGAGTTATGTGGTCCTTTTTTTCTGACCGGTGATGGATTAGGTGCTGCTCGGTTGGACTGATAAAAGTAATTTATAGCTAAAATTTTGGTTGAAATTATACTAGAGCTGATGGTGATTTATTTGGTCCAACTAAATTTAAAAAAATTTAAAAATAGAAAAAAAAGGTTAGCCCATCATGAATCATACAAACAAATACGAGAAAAAGAACCGGCAAAAAAGCTAAACAATTAAAAAAATCAAAAAAAGATGAAATTTATAAATAGTGAAAAATAAGTCAGAAATCAGAAGGTCAAACTGAAATAAACAGAGCTAAGTTGGTACCCGTGTCATGCACGGCACGTCGACACGATGAACAACCAGTGCACTTTAGCAATAGACCATCACACGTTTCACCGCGCCGCACACCTCATACTATACGTACTGATGAGGCCACCCTTGCCCTAACTCCTCCAATTGAAACAACAGGACCGATTACGCGAGCACGAGCCAGAAAGCTCCAACAACAGATGACTTTGTTCTTTAAAGAATATAATTTTGATGAGAATATGCTACTACCTAATTCTAGTGTGCTGTGTGTATTTAGATATGAAGAGGAGCTCATTCATGAAGGTCAATGCGTTTTGGACAAGGAAAGCCTAACTCCCACGAACGGTGCATCAGATTGGATTGAGAGATACCAGTTATCGTAATCCTACGTCGAGAAGATCAGGGCCGCCCGTATCACGTACTAGTATTCTTCGTACATTCGTCGCCGTGGTGTGATGTCATCAGAAAACTGCACTGTTGCACATCCAAATATCCAACGCATCTCAGCATTCAGGAGTCAGAACACGAACACAAGAGAGAGAGAGAGAGAGAGAGAGAGAGAGCGCTCATTTCTTCTGATTTGATCGATTACCCTGTATAATTACAGACTGAAACTCGACTGTTTTCTTTCAGAGGAAAATTATACGCTTGCCATCTATCTATGTGTGTAGATCATTGTATGGTGTCATGAGGTTCCGAAAAACTCACTACTGATTACAACCTCTCGACCGGGAATCCGATGACCGGCTTGATCTCACGCGACATGGAACGCATTTCTTCAACTTCCTGATCCGTCAAGCTCCACCCGAGCGCGCCGGCGAACTCCTTGGCCTGGTCGGCGTTCTTCGCTCCCGGGATCGGTACCACATTGCCTTGGCAGATCAGCCAGTTCAGAACCACCTGAAGAAAGTAGGGAAAAAGGAAGAACTTGCTTATCATGTCATGAAGATAGTACTAGTAAAATGCTCCTCGAAGTTCTTAAAACTTCAGATAGTGTGAGGTAGTAGATTGTTTGTTCCGGTACTAGGTGAATAACATCTTGTTAATTTCTAGGTTGCTCATCATGCTTTACAACTTCACAAGAACCATTTGACATTGTTATTGTTTCGTCGTCAGTTCCATTGCATTTGTTTGTCAATGGGTAGACTTGGTAAGGAGAAATATTGTATAATTGAACATTGATAGATATAACACCTGAGTTGGGGTCTTCCCATAGCTTCCTCCAATCTCCTTAATCCTGTTAATAAGTGGTTGGAGCTGCATGTCATGAAATGAAATCCAGTGAGCAGAGTTGCAAGATGCAAACAAGCTTAATGGTTTAAAGTATACAACCTTGGTGAGGAACTCAGGAGTGTATATGCGTCCGCGAGGCCCAGTTGGGGGATTATCTGGAGTGTATTTTCCTGTCAAAGCACCTGAATAAAGGAAATATATTAACGTAGCATATCATGGTATTACTTAGGAAGAGGGATGAGCATCAAATAGGTAATCTGTCTATACAATGCTAGTTAGCTTCCTTCAGTTTATCAACCAAGATAAAACGGTAGATACATCATATATACATAGATTGGACCTATCGTTTTACAAAAATGCTTAACATAGTCAAACAGTAAGGGTGAAGGGGAAAAAACAGAATTCTACCTTGGGCTATTGGGGAATATGCAATCAAAGTAATACCAAGCTCATCACAAGCTGCCTTCACCCCATTTTCCTCAGGGTTTCTGTATATCAGACTGTAATTTACTTGATTTGAAGCAAGTGGAACTCCCCTCTTCTTTAGGCGCTCGTAGGCATCTCGTAGCCGTTTTTCTGGTAATGGATGCGATTCAACTGAGTTTTGCTGAAAACAAGCTACTAGCATAACATATTCGATCAGATGAAAAGTGCAGTCAGATTACAAACCGCTGTAGTTTGAGACTCCAACAGATTTTACAAGACCTTGCTCATAAGCATCAGCAAGGCCGTCAAGGTAACCTGGATCATGTAAGAACTAAGAACAATTAAGTTGCTGCACTGGTGAGTTTAAACAAGATCTTTTAACAATTGTGTGGGTAGATTTTATTGGATACCTTCGTTGCCCCATATCCCTGGCCTGAAAAAGAGATGAAAAAGAACAGTTTAGTGGACAAAAAAAGAGTTGATGGCAAATAACATCAGAGCTAAAAGCCGATGAACCAACCAATGAAGTTGGTAGAGCTCAACTGAGGAGACGCCTAGGCGGGACAGCGAGCCCTTCAGTGCAGAAATAACACTTCCTCGGCCAAGCCTCCACGGAAGAGCTGCAAACTTTGTTGCAATTGCCACTTCGACCTGTTCTTTTTGTTGCCTTTCCTTAATGAATCTGATGGAAGAGAGAATTTTAGAACAAATGTTGCAGAACCTTATCGTATATATGGATTCATGAACAACTATAGATGATATACCTTCCTAGTAAACTTTCTGAATTTATGGCTCCCGATATCTAAAGAACATCAAAAATCAAACATTGATGTTAAATTTTCCTTGAAAATGAGCTAAGAATGAGCGACAAAGCATGACCTATAGCTTGGTTCTTACCCCAGCTCCATACACTTCAGCAGTATCAAAGAAGGTTATTCCAGAATCAATACTCGCATCAAATGCGCCTTTAGCGGCCTTCAGCTTCCTATCTGGTTCATTCAGAGAGTGCTTTATATCATATTAAGGGGCAGCCAGTAGCACATTTGTAATGAAAAGTGGCAGTATTTTTATTGAGTTGGCAGAAAATAGGACATTGGCTTAGAACTGAAGGTCATTGAAAACAATGACAACTTCACTGACTATTGCAGATTTAACCTGATATTTTAGATAATTTTACCATTTGCTGGTTACTGTACGTTCTTGGTCAAATATCTTGAGCTAAATTTTCGCAAAGCATACATGTGACATGCAGTTTCTTACGGGCAATGCATCATGCACCTCATGCGCATGGAAAGTATGACCATGATTTCAGCCGAGCCAACAACTAGAAGGAAACAAGGAATGCAGAAACTGAACGTTGTTAGTCACACTTTCTGGTCCTGTCGCGTTAAGTGGTCAGTGTCTTCTTCACTACCCTAATATCAATTCATACCAATTCATGGTTGAACTTTACAATCCGTAGCAGATTTCACCACTGCAACAAGTATGGCAAAAATAGAAACCGCAAATCCATGATCTTGCTAAAACGTTGGTTTGTTCTGTGCTTCAAGATTCACCTAAGGGGTGCTTGTTCCTGGCTTGGGATTAATCTCCTAAGTTCCAATTTTAATTGTAAGAGATCATGTGAGAAAGTCTAGGACATTGTGTGATGAACCATTGCCAAGTTTGTGATATTGGATTTTGAATTTTGCAGAGTTTGCATTTCTTCAGAGGAACCGGTCTGATCGATTGGGCTCAGCGGTCTGACCGGCCAGATATTTTGGCTTTCGGCTGGAATTTTGATATTAGGGAAATGTGGTTGTGGTCTAATTTATTTTGACCTAATTCAGTGCATTAATGTTGCATAAAACATATTTTGACTAACGTAGGTTAAGTTATGAAAAAGTTATACCCAGACACGATCTATTTAACGGGTTGGGGATGAAAGTTTACAAGCTAATCATCTAGCAACCCAATCATTCAAACCTTGTGTTCTAGAGTTAGGGTTAGAGAAGAATGAGTATTGTGATGTGCTCTCTTGTTCTCTAGATGGAGTGGCTGTAAAAGATTCATCCTCAAGTAGCAATAAATCAACTTTATTCATCTCTCATGGTGTCTTCTTGATTGGGTTGATTTGCTCTTGTTCTTGTTGGTTTTGCTCTTCTCTTCTCTATTCTTGATCTTGTTGTATGCTGAAGACGTAGAAGTGATAGAGATATCTCATGGAGATCAAGTCTCATCTATCTAGGTACTAAGTCTTGTAAGATCCCGAAGTTGCCCGGTTTTGCTTGGATTTAACCTTATCTTGAGGTCGCTTATTCCTAGTGTTTTTGCTTCGAATCTTTAGGAGAAATTGCTTGTTGTGGCATGTGAAAACTCATCTATATCCGTCTTGGCTATCCTCTACCTACGAGCAAGTTATATCCTAATATTTTGGAGTTTAGTCGGTTTTGGTGCAATCTTGCTTGTCTTTTGGAAATATTGGAACTTTGATCACGATTCATGCGATCTTTAGATGCAATAAATTCCTGAGACCCTTAACAAGGTGTATTCAAAGTTTCATCTCTTTTTGCTAAGGATTATGGGAGTTGCACCATTCTTGGCCTTGGCTCGGCTGTTTTTCTGTTCTAGAAACAAGAGAGTGGTTAGACTACCTTTAGGCCCGGTTCAATCACCACTAGTCAGACCGCCAGGTAATTGCTGGTCAGATAGGCTGCCGATTAGACCGCAGCCTCTGTGGCGGTCAGATCGTTGAGGTGCTAAAAATTCTCTCTTGGGTTTTTGAGTTTGTTGCTTTGTTCTTGACTTTCAATTCTAATCATTATAGCACTGTAACTCCTGGAGTGAAGAATTTATTAATATTTGGGAGAAAAACTAAAAGGAACCATTTACTCCTCTCTGTTGCTATAGCTGGTCCTAGGAATTGGTATAACCTGATGCCTTACTAGCTAAACTAAAACTTATCTGGGCCTCAAACTTACCTCAACAACAAAGTACACGTGTACAGGTACAACAAAGTGAGCTATCAAAATCCCAGCATCCCGAGGCTACAAAATCCTAAATCAAGAACTGATCAATCAACCAATTGCAGGTGGCACAACAAAAAATGGCGGTTTGCAGTGGTAAATAAAAAACCCAAAGAACTCGGTTAATTTATCTGCATTGGACGCACGTACCGTCCCACTGGAGCTCGTTCCAGTAGGTGGTGTCGCCCCAGGACCAGGCCCCGATGCCGAGCTTGGTCACCGCCACGCCGGAGCCGCCCAGCCTCACTTTGCCCTCCTCCTCCACCGCCGCCACGCCCTCGGGCGCCACCGCGCGGGGCGGCCGCCGCCGGCCGAGGAGCGGGAGGCCGCCGGCTACCTGCAGGGCCATCATGGCAGCGGCAGGCACTGTATGCACGGGCTCACTCGCTACCCAGCTGTGAAAATCTTCTAGCTTTAGCTCGGGGTGGTGCCGTGCAGTGGCGTTCTTGGCTGGCGAGTGGCCGGGAGGCGCGAGATTTGTTTGGCCAGGAGAAGAGGAGAGGAGAGGAGAGGAGGGGGACGTGGAGGCGCCGGTGACCGCTTGCGTGGGGTTCGGCCGGAGGGGTGGAGAGCCTTCGGATCAAAGCTGAACGCTCGCGATCATTTCTTGGGGAGGAGTTGCCGAATTATCGCACACTTGCCTCCGTAAAGTGATCCCGAGCACCCGTTTTCTGATCCAACGGTCCGAAAGGAGCTAATGCACGCCGTGTTCCATTCCAAGATGGGGAGGGAGAGTCGTGTTAAATCCCTATTTTCTTCACAGATGGATTGTGATTTTCCTGCCTTTGTTCCTTTCAAAAAGAAAGAAAGATAAAAGGGTTCACCCATTAATTGTCTCCAAGTCCGGGTCAAGTCGTCTGTTCTTTTTGACTGAAATTTATGGCTTTTGACTACAGTTTGTAGCTTTTGGGCTATTCGTGCGAGAGATTACAAAGTAACAAAAACTCACATACGGTTTTTGCCGATATAAATGAAGTTGGTACATTATGTACTACAATTAATTAGTAGATCCTATGTTAAAAAGATACTTTGGTGGTGATCGGTTCGGCTGAAAAGCTCATGGCTTATGGCTGAAAACACTGTAGCTGGTTGAAAAAAGCACTGTAGCTGACAGATGCTTATTTAGCATAATTAAATTTAAAAAAATTTAAAAATATAAAAAATATGATAGCCCATTACGTATAATACAAACAAATATGGGAAAAAAAGAACCGGCAAAAAAGCTCAACAAAAAGCCAAAAGTTCAGAAAAAGACGAAACTTATGAATAGTGAAAAATAAGCCAGAAACCAGAAACCGAAGCCGAGTTGATCAGAGTTATTATAGAAAGTCGAAAAACAACTTTTAAAAGTTGAAAAGAACAGACCATTAACTTTTGGCTTGTAGCTTCTTGCTTCTGACATCAAGTATAAGAGAACTGATCGCGTTACAAGTTACTACTCCTCGATCGGCATCTTGATGCCCTTAATCTCGCGCGATAGAGACCGTAATTCTTCGACCTCTTCGCCTGTCAGGCTCCACCCGAATGCGCCGGCAAACTCCTTGGCCTGGCTAGCGTTCTTGGCTCCAGGGATCGGCACCACGTTGCCTTGGCAGGTCAGCCAGTTCAGAGCCACCTGAAGAACCAAGGGGGAGAACAACTTGCTTACAAATCTCTTCTTTCTTTCAGTGTCAAGTACTGCACTGTTCCGTGCAAGCTACTTCTATTTTAGGTTTTGCATTTCTTGCTAATTGTTAGACCATGTAGATAGATCGGAAATATAGTGATGATGAATAATTGATATTTATGTTGCATTAAGATGTGTGTTTGTGAAAGTTTCGGTCGATGTGCTTTTGTAAAATTGGAATTGCTGGCATATTCAGGTTAAGTGGTCTTACCGTTTTATATTGGACGGTCTGATCGGCAGGCTTCAACCACGGACGGTAGTCGGTGGTCCAATCAGCCTTGTGTTGGGCGGTTCGATCGGCATATCTACCATGGCAGGTCGATCACGGTAGGTCGACCACTGTAGAACGACCACGGCAGGTCGACCACGGCTGATCGATCATGGCATGTTGAGCACGGCAGAATAACCACGGATAGTCAGAGCTGTAGTAACTGGTCGGTGGTCGTTGTTACAATACCTGATCGATGGTAGGAGCTACAGTAACAGGTCGATGGTCGTAGGTACAGTACCTGGTCGATAGTCGGAGTTACAATAATAGGTCGATGGTCGTAGCTACAGTGCTTGGTAACTGGTCGATAGTCGGAAGCTGCAGTGTCTGGTCGGTGATCGATAGTTGTAGGCTTCGCGACTGGTTGTCGTAGACTTTGCGATCGGTAGTTATAGGTTTCACAATTGGTTATTATAGACTTTGCAATCGATAGTCGTAGGCTTCAAGATTGGTTATCATAGACTTTGCGATCGGTAGCCAGCGGTCCAACTGGCATGTGCATGGCGGTCAAACTGGTCTAACTGAGTGGTTTGAGGTTGATTTTTGGAAAGCATGGAAATTGAGATCGTGAATGATATGGTTCGTGTTTATTGATGGATGAGGGTGTGATATGTGTGTGTGTGGACTAATGTTGGTCAAATTAGATAGAACTTGTGCTGAGAAAATGTTCTTTGGTCTTTACATATGCAGGTTGAGCGTGGAGACGGTCATAGTTGATGACGAGAAGAACTGGGACTAGGATGGGGAAATCCGAGATTCAGTCGGTCGAGGAGGTCACGAGCTAGTCGAACTTACACTGGAGCACGTAGAGATCAAAAGTGGATGATGCGTAAAGAAGTTACGGGAGGTGCAATCCTGGAGACTTCAACACGTGATGAGTTGAAAGGCGTTATGGAAAGTGTCTATAATTGGAAGGTTTAGAGATTTTAGAAAACCTGTGTTTTAAATGGTTTTGGGTCACTTGATTTTCAGAATCGGTTAGGATTTTGTATCTGTGTTGATGAGGACATGAGTTGGGATTCTAGCATATAAAAGCAGGGAGATGTTAAGTCTTAAAGTGTGGCTTTGAGATGGCTTTTTGTGAGAAAGCTTTTAGAGTTTTTGTGCTAAGATTTAAGAGGTGCTGTGAGGATACTTTGTAGATATAGAACATGATTTAAAAATAAAAGATAGATCTATTCCGAAAAAGTTAGTTAGCGTTGGCGGCGTGTTTTCTTCGACTTGTTTTCGTTCCGAGCAGTGCGTGGCGAGATAGCGTTCCTCCGTCGACTTCACCTTTGTCAATCGCACACCGAGTCGCCCACTAGATCGTCACCAACAACATCGGTGTCGAAACGTTCAAGTGGAGGAAGATTACGACTACATGCAAAGGGATCGAATGAGCGGTCGAAATCTTCATCGAGCACTAAGAGATTTTAAAAAGCAGAGGCAATCATTCACCCATTCTAATTGCAGTATTCGATCCTACACTAGCAATGGTGAGATTTAGTGAGGTAAAGAGATAAACACCTGAGTTGGGTTCTTCGCATAGCTTCCTCCAATCTCTTTAATGCTGTTCATGAGTAGTTGGAGCTGTATATATGACATGAAAACAATCTTCAGTGAGCATAGTTGCAGAGATTGACTGGAGCATGCAAGCTGTATGCAACTATCTTAAGGGTTCACAAATATGACCTTGGTGAGGAACTCGGGAGTGTATGTATTTGCTCGAGGACCGGTGTGGGGATTTTCTGGAGTGTATTTCCCTGTCAGAACACCTGAACAATGGAAACAAATTAGTATAGGAAATGGGATCAGAAAACCAAGAACTAGATTGGACCTAATGAATTGCAGGAACTTCTCGATATGATCGAAACGATTGGGGCAAACAAAATTAACCGGTTTCTACCTGGGGCTATAGGGGAATACGCAATCAAAGTGATACCAAGCTCATCACAAGCTGCCTTCACGCCATTTTCCTCAGGGTCTTGTATATCAGGCTGTAGTTCAATTGATTTGAAGCGAGTAGAACTCCCCTCTTTTTCAGGGGCGCATAGGCATCCCGAAGGCGTTTCTCTGATATGAAATCATAAAAGAGACCGTTGTGAGCTTTACTGCAAAGAAGCAACTGATGGAACACAACAGGTCATTTGCAAGCTGAAGCTGGGTTGCAACCATTGTAGTTTGAGACTCCGACAGCCTTTACAAGACCTTGCTCATAAGCATCTCCAAGGCCATCAAGGTACCGTGAATCATGTAAGAACAATGAAGTTGCTGCACCCTAGAAGCTCAAGATAGTTTGAGTCTTGTAAAGATGTATGTGTGTAGTTTGTATTGGATACCTTCGTTCCCCCATAACCCTGGCCTGAAAAGGAGAGATGAAAAATAAGTGATTAGCAAATTGTGAAGAACTCAGAGGCAGATGCATCAGAGAAAAAGTAAATGAGCTGACCAGTGAAGTTAGTAGAGCTCAACCGAGGATAGGCCAAGACGGTCTAGTGACTTCTTCAGTGCGGAAAGAACACTTCCTCAGCCAAACCTCCATGGAAGAGCAGCAAACTTTGTTGCGACGGCCACCTCGACCTGTTCTTTCTGCTGCCTTTCCTTGATGAAACTGATGTGAAGAGAGGCATCAGTAATGATTTCTGTGCAAAATTGCTGTATATTTTGAATTGATAAACAATGGAACATCGCATTACCTTCCCAGTAAACTTTCAGAATTTACAGCTCCCATTAGCTGAAGGACAGAAGAAGTAAAGTTAAGCGTGCCTTGAGAATTTAGATGAACTAGGGAATGAGCAAGGAAGCATGAGCTAGCTAGCTTCTTATCGCTGTACATATACTTCTGCAGTATCAAAGAAGGTCATTCCATTATCGATGCTCGCATCAAATGCTGCTTTAGCCTCCTTCAGTTGCCTATCTGACAAACTCAAAGAAAGCATTCTTTTCTGTGATATCCTATTTCATAAAAAAAGAAAAAGAAAAAGAAGGGGTGGACTTGGGCCGGGTGGGCCACTACCCAAGCCGGCCCATGCCTTACGCATGTAAGGGTGGGGAGGGTATCGTGCCCAACCCCCTCCCTAACTGCTTCCGAGCAGAGCTCGCCGCCGTAGCTACCCGCCGTCGCCATCCGTGGCCCCACTGCCTTCCTTCCTGTGCGCCACACCGCTATCGTCCCTAGTCACCTGCGTCGCCGCCCTTGTTGCTGCTCCCTCCATTGTCACCAGCCCTTTGTGCCACTCTTCTCCCCTCCGGCCACGTGCGTTGCTTTTCTCCCCGTAGGCCAAGAAGAGGAGGGAGGAAGGGGAGGGAAGAGGGAAGGTGTCGGCCTAGAGAGAGAGAGGAGTCAGCCGAGAAAAAATAGGAAGGAAGGGAGAGAAATAGGAAAGAAGAAGAGAGGAGGCTATATCGATGCCAGATCTGGCCAAAGAGAGGAAGAAGGTGTCCGATCTAGCTATTCGTCGTTAGGGTATCACCATGAATCCTTTTGCCCATGCTGGTTTATTATTTTGTGTAGAGGTTAGAATATGAATTAGCAATGTAGATGCATTTGGAATTGGTAGGAAACGGTAGTAGATGGATTCCCTGTGCAGTGTCTCCTATTGAGATTTTGGGCATGTCAAGAGAATAATCTGAGAAGCTGATATACTAGAAACATGTATATAATTTTGTTAGCATCCCGTAGAGTGCTTGAACATCTGATTTTGCCACAACTAGAACACTAAATTTAGTAGAATGGTTTGGAAGATATGCTTATGAGAAGGTAGTTGTCTGGTACGGGGCAGCACAACCTTTGGGGCTGAAATCGGGGGTTTACATAACATAATCCTTAAATTGTGATAAATAGGATTGTGTGAATAAGTTTATGTAGATTTCAGAACTCGTATTGCTCGCTATGTTGGGTTTCGGGAATGAAAGTTATGGTCGCTTAATCAGTGGGATAGCGAGGTGTCCAGTGAAGGGGGTTGTATGTGCTAGGTTTGCGCATAGGAGCGATGGCATTCATTATCTGTGTATGTACTATTTTAGTGATGTATTGAGATGGATGATGTTTGCTCAGGTGAAGTTTTGGGTTTTGTGCCATCCACGCATCATCCCCATGGTTAAACAGGCAAGTGTATGGTAAAACAGTAAATTGAGTTGATGGTTGTTACTAGTTAAACTTGATACAATATTTACCATGCTTTATTACTATGTTTACTCTTATTTCTATGATGATTAAATGGTGATGGTGATGGCTAAGTGAAGAAGAAAGAGAGAGAGTGGTAAATAATGATGAAATTCATGCATTGCATTAAGTACATATTCATGGTATGAAAGAAACCCACTTCGGTGGACATGAAAAACTACTTCGATAGTCACCTTCATGGGATAGAGGAAAACACACCTCCACGCACCTCCCTGCCACTGATTTCGTCAACACCTATCACACCTTCGGCGATGTTGTTCAACCTCTCAGGGTTGAACCTTCACCGATGGTTGTTCAACCACCTCATGGTCCTGATATCATCGGCCCTCGATCGATTCCTCGTGGTCATGTCCTCGTTGACACTGGCCTTTGCCCAGCCTTTGACGGACTTTGCACGATCCCTGCCGAACTTCGCACGGACATCGCCTCCACCAGACCTCACGTGGCCTTCGCTGGCCTCCACCGTACCTCGCATTGCCTCCGCCGACCTTTGCACCCTCTAGCCTCCATCAGTCTTGGTCGTGCATGTTTGTCTAGATGTTCATTTGACCTCGTGGTCCAAACGTCGTCCACTCTTGTCGTGGTCGTGACTTCGTTCGACCGCTGCGTGGTCCTAACCTCATCTGATTGCCTCATGGTTGAGACTTTGTTTGACCTTCTCGTGGTCATAGACACTTCGTTTGACCACCTCGTGGTCGCATACGCTTCATCTAACTGCCAAGTTGTCAAGACTTCGCCCGACTTCCTTGGGGTCGTAATTTTGCAAAAATCACACAATGGCCTCGCGCCCAAGCGTACTTTGTAGAGTATAAAGTGTCAGGAATTTAGCCGTCCCGGGCAACTCTATGGAGTATAAAAAAATTGCAAAATCGCCTTGTGCCCCCGGTGTACTCTGTGGATTATAAAGCGCTAGGAACTTTGGGGTCGTAATTTTGCGAAAATCACACGGTGGCCTTGCGCCCTGGAGTACTCTGTAGAGTATAAAGTGCCATGAACCTAGCCATCTCAGGCAACTCTATGGAGTATAAAAAAATTGCACAGTTGCCTCACACCCCAGTGTACTCTGCGAATTATAAAGCGCTGAGAACCTAGCCATCCCAGGCAGCTCTATGGAGTATAAAAAAATCGCACGGTTGTCTTGCGCCCAGTGTACTCTACAGAGTATAAAGCGCTGGGAACTTAGCCGTCCTGGACATCTCTACGAAGTGTAAAAAAACCGCACCATGCCCTTGCACCTCGGCATACTCTACGGAGTATAAAGCATCAGGAACTTAACCGTCCCAAGCAACTCTACAGAGTATAGAAAAATTGCATGGTGACCTCGTGCCCCAGCGTACTCTGCAGAGTATAAAGTACCAGGAACTCAGTTGTTCTAGGTAACTCTATGGAGTATAAACGGCTGCGCGGAGTCCACGGCCTCCTTGTGAACTGTATGAAGTACAGATGGTAGTGCGGGATAGCTTGCACGGCCGTGCATGCATCGCATACTTTGCCTATCCCACCAGGGAGTCCCTGCCATGGACCGTAACTCCAGTGAGTCACACATTTCACGTGTCTCACCAGGGAGTTCACCGCGCTACTTCGTTCGACTGCCTTATGCTCGTGGATGCTTAATATTACCGCCTCCTGGTCGTAGACGATTCGCGCAACCACCACCTCACGGTCGAGACTTCATCCGATCGCATCATGGTCATAGATGCTTGATCCAATCACCTCGTGGTTGAGACTTCATTCGATCGCATCATGGTTGAGACCTCGTCCGACCACCTCGTGGTCGTAGACACTTGGTCCGATCGCCTCGCGGTCGAGACCTCATTTGACCGCATCGTGGTTGAGACCTCATCTGACCACATCGTGGTTGTAGGCACTTTATCCTTCCACCTCGTGGTTGTAGACACTTCGTCCGACCACCTCGTGGTCATAGACTTTATCCGACCACCTCGCGATCATAGATCCTCGTCCGACCGCCTCACCGTCAGGACTTCATCTGACCACCTCGTGTCCAAGATGCTTCATCTGACCACCTCGTGGTCGTAGACGTTCCTCATGCATGCAAATCTTCATCTCACCATCGCCTTCGTTGATGACTAGTCCAAAGGGGTGGGAGGGACCACACACACATAAGTCCTCGGCCCACTGCTGACTTCATCGACCTTGAGTCCGAAGGCCAAGGGACGAGCCACATACGCCAGCCTCATCTCGTCACTGCCTTCATCGGCCCTAAGTCCAAAGTGTGTGGGACGGGCTGCGTGCGTGTCATCTTCGTCTCACTGTCAACTTCGTCAACCCCAAGTCTGAAGGCCGGGGGACGGACCGCACATGGTAGAGATTCATCTTGCCACTAACTTTGTCGATGCCAGGTCCGAAGGGTAGGGACGGGCTGCGCGTGCCGCAGCTTCGTCTCACCATCGTCTTCATCAACCCCGAGTCCAAAGGATGGGAGACATGCCACATGCATGTCAGCTTCATCTCACCGTTGACTTCGTCGACTTAAAGTCCAAATGGTGTGTGAGAAGGAGCGTGTCTCCATCGTCAACTTTGAGACTTCGTTCGACCTTCTCACGGTCGAGATGTTTCTCACACGCGCAAGTCTTCGTCTCATCGCCAACTTCATCGACCCCGAGTCCAAAGGGTGGGAGATGGGCCACACGTGTCAGCTTCGTCTCACCGCTAACTTTGTTGACCCGGAGTCCGAAGGCATGGACCACGCACGTCAGTCTTTGTCTCATCACCGACTTCATCGACGCTGAGTCTGAAGGGTGGGGGACAGGTCGGGCGTGTCAGCTTCATCTCATTGCCACCTTCGTCGACCCTGAATCCGAAGGCCGGGGGACGGGCCGTGTGTGTCAACTTCGTCTCGTCGCCACCTTCGTCGACCCCGAGATCGAAGGGTGGGGGACACGCCACATGCGTCAGCCGTCTCACCACTAACTTCATCGACCCTGAGTCTGAAGACCGGGGGATGAGCTACGTGCGTGGGCTTCATCTCATCACTGCCATCATCGACCCTAAGACCGAAGGGTGGGGGATAGGCCACGCGTTGGAGATTCATCTCGCCGCCGACTTCAACACCTCGTTGGCGTATGGCTACCTCACAATCATACACTCTGTCTGACTACCTTGTGGTTGTAGACTTCACCCGACCACCTCGTGGTGGTAGATGCTTCGTTCGACTATCTTGCGGTCGGAACCTCGTCCAATCACCTCGTGGTCATAGACGCTTCATCCGACCACCTTGCGGTCACCACTTCGTTCGACCACCTCGTGGTTGTAGACTTCATCTAACCGCCTCATGGTCGTAGGTGCCTCATCTGACCGCCTCGCAGTCGAGACTTCGTCCGACCACTTTGTGGTCCTAGATACTTCGTTTGACCACATCGTGGTCGTAGATGCTTAGTTTGACCGCATCACACCACCTCATGGTCATAGACGCTTCTTTCAACCACTTCGTGGTCGTAAACGCTCTGTCCAATCACTTCATGGTCCTAGATGCTTTGTTCGACCAGCTCGTGGTTGTAGACACTTAGTCTGCCACCTCGCACAATTGACACCTCGTCCAACTACCTTGCGGTCAACACTTGGTCCGATCACCTCATGGTCGTAGACGCTTAGTCTGACCCCCTCGTGGTCGACATCTCGTTCGACCACCTCGTGGTCCTAGATGCTGTTCGACCACCTCGTGATCGTAGACATTCCTCGTGCGTGCAAGTCTTTGTCTCACCAAAGCCTTCGTCGACAACTAGTCCGAAGGGGGTGGGACAGAACACGAGCTCATGAGTCTTCCTGAGTACAAAGGGGGCAGGATGCACCAGCGCTTGCATCGGAGATTCGTCTTGCCACCGACTTTGTCGATGCTAGGTCTAAAGGGTGGGGACGGGCCACTCGTGCTGCAGCTTCGTCTCGCCGCCGCCTTCATCGACCTCAAATCTGAAGGGTGGGGGATGGACCACGCAGCTTCATCTCACCATTGACTTTGTCGACCTCAAGTCCAAAGGTCGGGGGATGGACCGTGTGCGTCAACTTCATCTTGTCATTGCCTTCATCGACGCTGAGTCTAAAGGGGACGAGATGGACCACACGCGTGTCAGTTTCGTACCGCCACAGCGCACGACTACCTCGTGGTTGTACACTCCGTCCGACCACCTCACGATCGTAGATGTCATCCGACCATGTCGCAGTCATGCTTAGGAATCCATCGACACTTTGTCCGATTGCTTTGAGAGGTTTACAGTGTCTACACCCTGGAGATTGGGAGTTACCAGCTGCATCAGCTCGCCCATCGGCACCTACATACTTGATGTCGGGGACAGGGGCGGGGCTAGCTAGACCAATTGTTCATGTCAGCTCACCCATCGGGACCTCCATGCTTACTGTCGGGGAGTACTATTGTAGGGGTGGCTCAACCCCCGTGACTGGGCCTTACAACTGGCCCAATATGCAATAGGCCCAATAGTGTAGAGGAATGTACCAATTTACCCTTACCTTTCGTAATTATCAATGGGTAGGATAAGAATTTCTCATCCTACCCCATTCATGTATATAAACCCCCAAGAAGGGTATGAGAAAGGGGGATCCACTAATTTTCATACACGGACACTCTCTCTCCTGTCGTTGGCTCTCTCTAGCTAGCCTTCCTCTTTACTATTTGGTCTGTAGCCACAACAACAAGTGAGCCGCATGCATGACTTGCTTAGGCCTTAGGAGGTGGCGCGAGGAACGGCAGGCACATTGTGGATGGACGTCATTAGAGGCAACGTCATTGTGGGATGGAAGGGATCGATGGCATCGGCGGCAGTGTCATCTTTGGCACGACGGGCACGCGATGACGGGAACAGGGGGCACCCTGGGCATCGGTGGCACGGTCACCGTCGGCACTGTGGGCATTGCAGGCATTGGTGGCAATGCGGAGTTCGGCACTATAGGCATCGCTGGCATGGTCATCACCGGCATCGCAGGCATCGGTGGCATGGTGAACGGCTGAACGGTTGGCATCGTTAGTTTTTGCTGGAACCGAACCCATAAGCTGAATAACACACGCACACAAGTAGGGAGGAGGACGAACAAACACAGGAGAGACCTTTTGGTGGAAACACATGCTTTTTCTTCTTCTCTCTGTCATTCACTCGTAACTCCTCACTTTTCTTTACAGATTACATAGATTAATAAGCCTCACATACACACGGTTACACCACCTGTGCACGCACCCACTAACTCCACTAGTTAGACTACCTGTGATCCGGTTTTACCATCATGATCCCCACGACTCAGCACATACTGTGCACTGCCCGCAAAACTCGATCCAGTTGAGACCAACACAGACGCTTACGACAACACACACCCCTGATCAATTCTACGACCACACACAGACCTAACCAAGTCATCTTCTTACGACTACGAGTCCTTACGACCAAGACCTCTTCGACCACGGCTGCCTTACGACCATATCTTATCGACCACAGTGCCTTGGCCATGCCTCATGACCATGGCTGCTTCAACCACTGCCTTCGACCACAGTGCCTTTGACCGCTTCACCAACCACGACATGTCAACCACATTTTCGATCACAACTTCATTGACCATGGCTTGTTGACCAATATCTCTGGTAGTACCACTCACACAGACGGTACTACCGGTCTTCGAGCACGATCGAAATATTGTAGTATACGAGTACCGACCATTGACCACAATGCAGCTTGACTCACGACTGCAACTTCTATGCTATGACTTCCGACTATGACCATCGCGCAGTTCGACTGACGATTGCAACCACTGTGCAGTTCGACTTACGACTACGACCACAACGACCAATCTCTGACTTCGAAGTCTTCGACTGCTCTCTGACTCTGAGTCTTCGACTTACACTCGACACATGACTATAGAGTACTCAACACATAAGTACTTGACACGACTACGCAGTACTCAAACACATGAGTACTCGTTAATACCACACAATACTCAACACACAAGTACTCAACTACGACCACGCAAGACTTAATACAGGAGTACTTGACAACGACTATAGTACTCGAACCCACAAGTACAACTTAAACAAGATTAGTTCCAACAGTTTTGGTATGGCCGGAATGCCCGGAACGACAGCGGGTGCTGCCGCAGGCACCGTGGCCTCGGTCGTGTGAGCAAGGTGCCGTGCAGCATGGCACACGCTGCAGCTTCTGCCTAGGAGCATGAAGGACACGCCAAGGGCCATTGCGAAGAAGCTCGAGGTGGAAGCCGTTAATGGGTAACCTCGGTTGTTAGGCTAGAGATAGCTACTAATGGAGACAACGAAGTTGAAATGTTGCTTTTGGGATGCAAACTCATGGGTAATGCATGGCAATTTATAGCTCATAGGTTGGCCCTCACTAGCTTGACATTGGTTGTTTGCCTTCCGAACCATCTCATCTCAACTTCTCAAGAGATCGAGTTGTTTAAACAAGAAGTTGGTGAGTGATGTGGGCATGTGGCCAGGTAGATCCTCTCAGTCTCTTACATGGCTCTTCTTTGGTTAGCTCACCTTCTTTAGCGCGTGATGTGCATATGATTAGTTAATGGAGTAAGATTAGGTCAGCACAAGAATTTTATTTGGACAGGTTTTCTCTCCTTAATCATTAGGTACACCGGTCAACACAAGCTTGCAATCAAAAGGCTTCAGGTTGAGGGCAGTTCAGCAGTTGTCCTCGGCTCTCCCCTCCGGAATCTACCTACCCCTTGATGCTTTTGGCAATTGGAATTTGATAGGAATTTCCTTTAATTTTTTTTTAAAATTTTGTATCCCCGTGAATTCCTCTTTTCGCTCATTTTGTTACATAACTAGCTCAAAAAATTCCACATATATTCCCATAATAAATGAAACCCAGGGGCTAAATACATTCCACTAGCAATGAGCGAATGGTTTTATAAAAAAAATGTCATATTTTGTAGCATTAGGGTGTTTCCATCCCTTAGCAACTATATTTTTAAAAAATATATATATATTATTTATTAGAAAATACATACTGACAAATTTTATTAATTCCCACTAAATTATAGCTTGTAGTATTTAGATCAAAGCAACAGGTTAATTTCCTTTGAAAAAATTACTTTGTATAAATATGGTCAAAATAACAAGATAACCCAATGAAATTATATTCATCTAAGCTTTTTCTTACCTATATCTTAAAATCCAGATCCAACTCCTTCAAAGCAAGGGCTAAAAACTGTTTAGCTATCTTAGAAAGAAAATCTGTCCATTTTTCTTGGAACTTACTAGTAGGAACACATCTTTTTTTTGTTTATAAGGAAAAACTCTCCGATTTAAACCGAGTTCTTTTAGGCCTAAAGTTGATTTATGTTTATATTGTCTGCAGTAAATAGTTTTTAAGTGATGTGTTTTTTCGATACAAGGTCAATGAAAAAATTATAGTAAAAAACATACTGAGTTCGTCTGTACCGACTAAAATAACATACGACTGTTTTCCTATACATATTATCTCTTGCGAATAGTCAGAATTCGAATATTTAAACTATAAATCCAAAAAAACCCACCTTAAGAATAAGCCCTGCAAAGTGCCTAGCCATACATCAAAGTCCTGAAATTAAAAGGAAATTACAGAGGGCCCCTTCATGACTAGAGATGGCAATGGGTACCCGAAACCCGATACCCGGTGGATTTTTACTCTATTAGGGTATGGGTCTGAGTCAATTTCCTAACCCATGGGTCTCTTAATGGGCAAAAAACCCAACCCATCGGGTCTGCCGGGTTTGGGTACGTTCCTATAGTACCCAAACCCGTAAACCCATGGGTAATATAAACCCGATCCATAGGAGTTATAAACCCAAGCTCCCAGCCTCCCAGGCAAACCAGCCCAGCCCATAGCCCATTAGCCATTTAGCCCCAAGCCCCCAAATCCAATGCGGCAATGCCCCATTACCCATACGGCTAACCCTAGCTAGCACTCGCCACGGCCACTACTCACTCCTCCCCAGTCCCCACCCCGATTCAACAGCCGCCGCAGCGGCGGCGCATCTGGCGCTCCGCGCTAGGTCTTCGGCAGTCTCCACACTCGCCCTCCCCTACCGCAGCTCCCGCCACTCTCGCCGCACGCCCGTCCTCCCGCACGCCCTCGCCGTCGCCTCGCCTTCCAGTTAGCCTGTCGCCCCCACGCCGCAGCCAACGCACATCATAGCAGTAGGCCCTTGGCCATGGCGCTGCCCTCCGGCTCCAACGAAGATGGCCGGTGAACTTCTTCCTCCTCTCCATTAACCATTGTTGCAGCTCGCATTACTGACCCGACGGGCGACCCATGGGTACCCGTTAACCCAGTGGGCATGGGTCTAGACAAAAATTTGCACCCGTCACGGGCATGGGTTTTTTAGCGGGCACGTCCAACTTTCATGGGCACGGGTTTGAGATAGCAAAACCCAGCGGGTTTATACCCGTTGCCATCTCTATTCATGACTGATTTCATTGTTCTCTCGCAATCTTGCGCACATCGCCTTAGCAGAACACGTGGTATCTAGCTTCGCCGGACATGGTGGTGACAGCCGGCGCGAACCTGGTAGAGACGTCGAAGATGATGGTGACGGCCGGTGAGAACTTGACGAATACTCTGGATAGGAGGCGTCGCTCACGAAGAGACCGCCGTGCACGGTGCACCTCTCCAAAACCAACTCCAGTGGGAGATGAGGCCGTCTGAGCCCGAATCAGCTGAGTGCCTCTTCTATGGGACAGGCCCGATAAGGACGTAGTTTAAGCTGACGTCGCGAACGTTGAAGTTGACGGAGAAGAAGAGCGGGCGGCGCTGGGAATTGCTTGTTTGGCCCTGTAATGGCCGGATCTGGGGAGGAAAAGTGGTATTGTTGGGGATTTGTAGGCTTGTGGTTTAGATTAGGGGGAAGAAAAGGGATTAACACCATAATAAAGGCAATACACTCCACAATCACCATGGAAACTTGCTTACTTAGGGAAGGGGAGGGAGCAAATTGAACACCGGTGCTGGGGGAGATGGCAGTCACTACCGCCATGCTCGGGGAAAGGACGGGACAGGGCAAGAAAAGCAGTCTTGGCTTCAATGAGACCATTGCTGCGGACGAATCTCGAGCATCAATTCCTTCGCAACAAGGAGATCCGTATTGCTCTATACATGGAGGTGGAATTCTGCAAGTTCGTTCAAGGTGATTTATTAATTTCTGATTTTTGCCGCAAACTCAAGAGTATGGCATATGGTCTTGACGATCTCAGCGAACCTATCTCCGACTGAACACTCGTGTTGTTCATCCTCCATGGCCTCAATGAGAAGTTCACTCATATGGTGCAAATCCTCAAGATGCAACGGCCGTTTTCTACGTTCATGGAGACTCGCTCACATCTTCTCCTCGAGGAGATCCCCAATAACTCTAGACTGACTGCTCCACCCTCCGTTTTCCTCGCTGTTGGATAGCAGGGCTACCACCCCCAAGCCCAAGCAGGGTTGGTAGCGCAAACGGCAGGAATGGCGGCTCCAGGAAGAACAACAATTGCACCCTCTGCCTTAACAAGGGCACCAACAACAACAATGGGAACGACGGCTCAGGCGGAACCAGTAGCGCACTCGCCACTGGAATCAACGGAGGCGGGCAGATGGGGTGGTCTTCCTTTTTTGACCCATAGACTGGGACTGTTCAGGTGTGGCCACACCACGCTGCTAGTGTCCTTGGTCCCAAGCCCAATGCGCCAACTCCACCGTCACCCCTGGCGCCCCATGCTCTCGTCGTCGTACCCCCTCCCGACCACCCCGGCATCTAGTTCGGTGCGCTGGCACCTCCTGGCGACATCGACGGTTTCGGCGGCCCTCCACAGTAGCCCCAGTCGGCACCGTGGACCCCCATGTTCGGTGTCAGCTCCTGGGACCAATAGCACCTTACCAATGCCTTCAGTACAATGACGCTTACACCGCCTCCCTCCACCACGGAGTGGTATATGGCTTTGGGTGTGCCCTCGCATATGAATTCAAACACCGGTACTCTCTCTACTTTTCACCCCCCCCCCTCCACGTCTACTCCTTCTAGCATCATTGTCGGTAATGGGTCAATGCTGCCCGTTACCTCCACTTGCCCGCTGCCATTCCCCACCACCCATACCCCCCTCTCTTTGCATCATGTTCTTATCGCTCCACAGATAATCAAAAATCTTATTTCCATTCATCAGTTCACAATTGATAATAGTTGTTCTGGGGAACTTGATCTCTACAGATTCTCTGTGAAGGATCTTTGTACCAAGAGCATGATCGCCAGGTGCAATATTTTCGGGGACTTATATCCATTTCACCAGTCCTCCGCCAGCCCCCATGCTCTTGCCGCCACCTACTCTGCCACATTGTGGCACTGTCATCGTAGGCACCTTGGTCATGAACCATCGTCTAAGCTTGCCAGTTCTAGTGTTTTTTCATATAATAAAATTGTGTCTAAACCCCTCTATCATGCGTATCAACTTGGCCACCACATGCGTTTGCCGTTCAGCACTTCCTCCTCTCAAGCTTGTCATAAGTTTGATTTAATACATTGTGATCTTTGGACCTCTCCTGTTGCCAGTGTGTCTAGCTACAAATATTGTCTTGTTATTCTTAATGACAGCTCACATTTTCTTTGGGCTTTTTCTTTGCATCTTAAGTCTGACACCTTCACTTACATTTCTCATTTTGTCACTTATGTTCGCATCCAGTTCGGTGCCACCATAAAAAAATTTTAGTGTGACAACGGTCGTGAATTCGATAATTCCACCGCTCGCACTTTCTTCCTCACCCACGGCATTGCACTTTGTATGTCGTGTCCCTATACTTCGTAGCAAAATGGGAGAGCCGAGTGCATCATTCACGCCACAAACGACATCATATGATCGCTCATGTTTCAGGCTAGCCTCCCTCCCACTTTTTGGGTGGAAGCCCTCCACGCCGCCATCTATCTCCTTAATCGCCACCCCACCAAAACTCTTAATTTTTCTACTCGCTTCTTTGCCCTCTACGGTGTTGCCCCCTCCTACTCGCATCTTCGTGTCTTCGGATGCAAGTGCTACCCCAATTAACCTCCACGGCTCCAGCATTCCACCTTGTGTGTCTTCCTTGGTTAAAGATGTCTTGATCTTTCGTCTAACAGAATCATCATCTCCCGTCATATCTCTTTTGATGAGTTCTCCTTCCCCTTTGCTGAAGCCACTCCTGTGCCTCCCTCTAACCTTGATTTTTTATCCAAGTGTGGCACTTCACCTTTGCCAATTGGACCACAAGTTGTTGCAGGACCAGGTACCACCAGATTCCCCCCAACGTCAGCTAGCCCTCACTAGCCATTGCCAATCGGCCCTCCAAAACATCTACCCCAGTGGTGCCAGCCCCCGTCAGCCTACTCCACTACACTAAAACGTGGTCGTGCTCGGCCAGCTCACTACCTCCTTCCAGACCTGCCGTGGTCGACTAGCCATTGTGCCGGATGTGTGTCACCCTCAGCACCCACACTCTCATATGCCGTTGCGGGTGACTCCGCCAGCCCTGCTGCCCCTGATGGATCTTTGCATCAGGTTGATGCCAGTGGAGTTGACGCCATCTCCCGCCCATCAACAGCCATCCCTATTACACTGACAGCCAATGATCATCATATGGTTACGCGTGGAAAGTCAAGATTTCGTCTTCCAATTCAACGGCTCAATCTACAAGCCACAATGCTCTCCCCTATGCCCAAAACACACTGGGATGCCTTAGTTAATCTAAATTGGTGACACGCTATGACTGAAGAATACAACACTCTTTAAACCAACAACACCTAGGACCTCATTCCACGTCCACCTAGTGTTAATGTGTGTAATAAGAAAATGGATTTTTGGCATAAATTTCTCTTGGATGGTTCTATTGATCGATACAAGGCTCGTTAGGTTCTCCGTGGTTTCACACAATGCCCTGGCATTGATTTTGATGAGATTTTCAATCCTGTGGTTAAGCCTGCTACAATCTGCACTGTTCTCACATTGGCACTATCTCGAGACTAGCCGATTCATCAGCATGACGTCTAGAATGCCTTTCTGCACAACACTCTATCTGAGATTGTCTACTATGTGCAGTCCTCTGGATTTGTTGACCCTGCTCGACCCAACCATGTTTGTCGGCTCAACATATCTCTCTACGGCTTGAAGCAAGCTACTCGTGCATGGTATAGTTGCTTTGCCTCACATCTCTTATCCCTTGGCTTTATGGAGGCCAAGTCGGACGTATCACTCTTTGTGTTCCACCGAGGTGTTGACACCGTGTACTTACTGCTCTATGTGGATGACATAGTCTTGACTGCCTCATATGATGGTCTTTTTCGGTAGACGATCTCAGCTCTCTAGCAACAATTTCTCATGAAGGATCTCGATCAACTTCAATATTTTTTTGGGGATGCTAGTCCACTGTCGAAAAGGTGCTCTCTTTCTTTCCCAGCACTAGTATATTTTAGACATCCTAGAGCACGTTGGGATGTCCGCTTGCAAGCCCTACAACACAGCTGTTGACACGCACTCTAAGCTCTCTAGCGAAGGTGCTCCAGTTGATGATCCGACTCACTACCACAGTATTGCCGACGCTTTGCAGTACTTGACTTTCACTCACCCTGATATTACCTACGGCGTGCAGCAAGTGTGTTTTTTCATGCTGAAGCCTGCTGGTTGTGCCAATTGCTCATGGAGCTACACAGCCCACTTCGCCGTGCCACCCTAGTCTACTGCGACAATGTCAGCGTGGTCTACCTCTCCACCAACCCAGTTTAGATTCAGCACACCAAACATGTAGAGATTGACATGCATTTCATTCAAGAGCGTGTTGCTCTCGGTGACTTGCATATTCTTTATGTCCCAACGTCATCGCAGTACGCGGATATCTTCACAAAAGGTCTGCCTACATCCATCTTCACCAAGTTTTGATCCAGTCTGAACGTTCGTTCTTCTACCGTTCTGACTACTGGGGAGTGTTACATATCTGCATACGACCATCGATCACGTTGTGTCGACCACAACCGGCCATGGTCGACATCCCGTGGTTGTTACGTACCACGGATCACGCGTATTTTTTAGGTCTCTTTTTTCCTTATCTCCCGGGTATTGTTTATATAAACTGGTTATTCAGATACAGAAGGAAGATGCCTATATATATGTAACCATTTATTCATTAATTAAGTCATGCAACAGAAACTAGCAATTAACATTGCCTTTCTTTTCTAGAGCAAGATATGACATATTCGATAGAATCTATACTGTGGTTCTAGAACAAGAAATTAAGTATCACATCAGAAAATTTGCGTGAGGCCGCAGTGCATACAAACACAAGGAGGGACGAGGCATGCATGTAGCGAAGTACTGCCATTCTGAAATGAACACAAAGTGACAAAAATAAAACTTCGTACATACACAAAAAATGACACTGAATAACTCAAAGCTCTAGCACACTCATGCAAACACGCAAAATACATCAAAATTAAGAGGAAAGCCCAACCAAGAGCAGCATTAAGGTGGTTCATGCAGGGGTAGCATGGACCACGAAGCATGTACGAATGACACAACACGTGGACCACAAAATGACTAGGAGTACAGAAGATACATGGCCGTATGCCACACATGCACTGCGCGTAAGGTTTACTTATGCCGAAGGAGGAGGCGCCAAGAACGGCATTGGGACGCTGGGGATGGAAGGCATCGGCGGCAGATTCACCTTAGGGATGGAAGGCATCGAGGGCATCGGCGGCAGTGTCACCTTGGGCATGGACGGAACGGCTGGCATAGGGGGCAACGCGGTGTTCGGCACGGTGGGCACCGCAGGCACCGTAGGCATCGGTGGCACAGTCACCGCAGGGACTGTTGGTACCGCAGGCATTGGTGGCACGGCGGTCACCGCAGGCACGGTGGGCATTGGCACTGTCGGCACAGCGGGCATTGGCACCGTCGGCACCGTTGGCACTGTAGGCACCGGCGGCTTTGGCACGGTCGGGATGGCAGCAGGAGCAGCGGCTGGTGTCGCGGCCGCAGTCGTGTCGGCAAGGTGGCGCGCAGCGTGACAGGTGTTGCCGCCGACGAGCATGATGGCCATGATAAGCGCTGCAACGAAGAGGGACGAAGTGGAAGCCATGGTGAGATCGATCTAGATATGCTTCTGCTTGGCTAATACCTTGCTAGCTATAGTGCTAAGAAGTAGAAGCTAAAGCTGTTTAATTGGTGATGCGAATACTTTGAGTCTTGCTTGGAAAATTTATAGTAATAAGAGATTGACATTGGTTGGCGACTTGGCGATTGGTTGTTGGCCGTCCAAGGCATGGGCAGGCAGGTTGTTTCAGGGAGTTTGTTGGTTAGCTCACCTTCTTGAGCTGGAAATCATATTGCTTTATCTTTATGCAGGAGATTTTAGGGTTGTATGTTTTGATAATGTTGACCTGTTTGGCAATTTAAGGTGCCATTTTCTCTTCGGGTTTTGTTAAACATTATCAAGATGTTTTCTTTCTAACTATCATCCAGATTTAGGACTGTTGGTTTAGAGATCTATTAGCCATGAATTCTCTCCTCCCCCCTTAAATTATACCTCCTCCTCCTTGAAAAAAATCTCCCCCTTTTAAAAACAAGAGGCCCCTTAATCTCTAATCCAAATGTCACAAATTCGGATGATAATTAGGAAAAAAACATTCAGGTGATACTTAGGTGCTCCCTTTCTCTTCTTAGGTACAACGGTCAACACAAGCTTTCTATAATTTGAAAAGCTTCAGTATTAGTCGTCTGTCTTTTCCTGAATGTTCTGTGTTGATCACTTGATCTTGGCTAGTAGTTAATTCTAAAGGATAATGTTTAACTCTTGCGATTAAGCTGATAACATTAGATAAAGTTCTGTAATTACATTGTACACTCGGTGTTAATTGTTTATATTCAGGTTATATACTAAAATTCATGATGTAATTAATTAACCGTTCGATCGAGCTCTCAATTTACTTTCTCGTCTGCCTGTCTGTAAAGCTGGCTGTGCACAGATACCCCAGCACCCTTTCAGTTTTAGAAATTTTTGTACGGATAACCTTTTTTTATTCGGAAATACAGAAATATACCCGCGAGAAATTTTTTTACAAAAATAGCCTCCAGTCGCCCAATGGGGAGGCGACTAGAGAATTTCGCCCACCCGAAAAGCGACATTTAAAGAATCTGCGAACCGTTGGGCGAATCAGCGCTGTCGCCCGCACGTTGGGCGACTTAATTTAAGTCGTTGTACGGTTGGGCGACTGCAATGCAGTCGCCCAACGCTAGGGCGACACAGGGGGGGTTAAGGCGGCCTGCCCAGCCGGCTCCCACTACCAACCACCTTTTTCACTCATTCAGCAAACACATTCAGCGCACAGAGAAGAGGAAGAAGGAAAAGAAACAAGGGGGAGAAGAGAGGAAGGAGGGGAAGAAGAGGAGAAGGAGAGGAAGGAGGGGAAGAGGAGAAGGAGAGGAGGAGGTGAGGGAGGAAGGAGGAGTAGAAGCTATTCCATCAATTTGGATTCAGGTATTTTTTTGTATTATGTTGTATTTGCATTATTATTTGTATGAAATATTGGTGTTAATAAAAATTATAGATGTAGAATAATTAGTACCGTGTTAGTATGGAAATATTATTGTAGAAAAGGTTTGGTATGCAATTTGTAGTATGGTATTATAGAATTTTTAACAAAGTTTGTGGTATATGAAGTTTAGTATTGTGCGATATTATTTGACATGTCGCAAAATTGAAATATATATGCAGGCCGACATCATCAATGTCCACTACATTGAGAGTGTATTACGGAGCTGGAACCATTCGTGAAGGTCCGAATGGTGTGGATTTGAGCGATTTTCCGCAAGTCACTCTCGTACTTCCGGATGACGAGAATGCTCGAATGGGAGATGCGCAGCTTTGGCTGACCCGGAGTTTTTCGTTGAACCCCGAGGTGTACAGCGTCGTCGTGCAAGGGCTTTGGAGCCGGTCTCCCACGGACATCAGATGGGAGTTGAAGACATTGGTGCGCTCTGCCACATGGAAGGGCTTTGTGCTAGGGTGCCGGCGTCGTGGATACGAGTGTGTGCTGCTTGTGCAACCGTGCTCAGTACAAGCAGCTGAGGAAGCTCGTGCAACATCCGTTGTTGTGGGAGGTGCTAGCAGCTCGGGCGGGCCGCATGTTGGCGGACATGATGAAGTTGCTCGTCATGAAGCCGATGCGGTACATGAAGGAGAGTTACAGCCGTCAAGCCATAGAGAGCCAACTGGGCAAGCCGATGAAGGAGAGTATAATGAGTACATTGTGCAGCAGATGGACTCTGATGACGAGAGGGCATGGGATGAAGAGGAAGCTGTAGAGGACGACGACGAGGACAGTTCCGATGAGGATGAAGTTCCTATCCCCCAGGAATGGAACCGGTTTAATGCGGAGGGTCTTTCCGCACATGATGAGCATGAATCACAATGGGAGTACCATGAGACAGAGGTTCGGTTGCATGCTATGTTTGCTGACAAGGAAGCGCTGCAGGATGCCATCAAGCTTTGGGCCCTTTCAATGCAGCGGACATTTCGCGTCGTCAAATCAAGCCAGGAGCAGTACACTGTGAAGTGCGAGCAGACTGGTTGCCCTTGGCGGGTGCACGCCCGTAAACCTAAGTATGAGACTCACTGGATTGTGTCCAAGGTTGAGCCGCACTCCTGCATTCTAAACACTGTCTTGACGAGACATCGTAACCTGACGTCCGGATTTATAGCCAATTTCATGTATGGGGAGATAGTGCAGAAGAAGGACATGGCAGCCACGCATATTGTGGTAGCTATTGAGAATAAATTCAAGTATAAGATTAGCTACGCGAAGGCGTGGCGTGCCAAGCAGAAGGTGTTGGAAAAACGTTTTGGCACTTTCGAGGCGGCGTACGACAACCTTCCTCGTATGCTTAATGTCCTGCAGGAAAGGAACCCAGGCACGTACATCGCCCTCCACAAGAAGTCGTCCATAAGTCCGCCAGGGTATGCGGTGTTGCAGAGAGCAATGTTTGCATTTGGTGCTAGCATCGAAGCATTCAGGCACATGCTGCCAGTGATCTCAATTGACGGGACCTTCTTGACAGGCAAATACAAGGGGCAGATCCTGACGGCCATAGGCGTTGACGGTAACAATCAAATATTGCCGCTGGCCATTGCATTTGTGGAGAGTGAGAATTACGAGAGCTGGCTGTGGTTTCTCAGACATGTGAGGGCTGGAGTTGTAGCCACTCGGCCTGGTGTGTGCGTAATCCATGATCGCCACGCCGGTATTATCAAGGCAATAAGAAAACTTCAAGAAGACCCCGAGGAGCCCTTTCCTTGGCCGGACATGAGGAACCGGTGGTGCAGTCGTCACTTAGCGGCAAACTTTTTCAAGCAATTCCCTAAACAATCTTTGATGAAGCTATTCAAGAGGCTGGCTAGGCAGAACCAACAGAGGAAATTTGATGCTTTGTGGAGGTTGTTGGATGAGCACACTAGGAAGAACATCGAAGAGAGGAGCAAGGAGCCGGTCACTCCTGGGGCGGCACAACCACAATGCTTGCCGCCAATCGATACGCCTAACCCAAGTGGTCCAAGAAGAAGGAGCTAGTATGAGACTCACTGGTTACATGACTTTTCTGTAATGTACTTGGTTATGTACTTATTTAGTACATGTATTTGATGTTTGTTAAAATGAGATACTTTTGTGGCTCGTGCACAAGACAATCAATTCATGACATGCTTAACAACATTGCGCATTATTTCGATCGACCCTCGTACATACTACGGTACAACCATACACATCGTTGCTTATATGCCAAATGAGCCTCGTGGCACCCACATGGAGAACTGCTGAAGTGGACGCCTCGGACGGGGCTGGCCATCGTGGTAGTGGCACGCACATATGCAACTTGGGTTTGCACAGCAACATGTCGGATCGTACGAGCTTCCTATGTTGACAACCTCCTCGTTTCCCCTCTCGCGTTGCATCTGTTGGTGGAGCTCATTGTTCTCCTCATTGAGAGTCTCCATTCGATACTCCAAGTCCATTATTCGGTCCCATAAAGTACCCACATAACGGTCAATATACCGTTCATGAGGAGGGTCGATCCAGCGGGGGAAGTCGCATTTCGCCATCTGCGAAAAAGGACAGTAAACATGGAGGGTCCATAAGCAATAAAAAAAGTACTATTAGTAATTTGTACCCCAGAGCGTGGGCATCGGAAGAAACGGCGCCCGCCATCGTTCGGCCCTTCCAGGACCTGCACGACCACGTACTCATTGTGTCTGCATTTCGGCCACGCTGGTTGCGCACGTAGGCTTGGTATCAAGCGGTACTGTGGACCGAACATCTCCCTCCTTTCCAAGGGAAGGTCTTCCTTCGGTGACCCATATCCGACTGGCCCCTCATCTTCCGCCATGGTATGTTCCACCACGAAATATAAGGTACTTCTTTGTTCGATTTACAGGGTTTTCTGGCTACAACTTCATGGGACCTCAACCGGGCTATTTATATCGAACGGCGGGACAAAAGAGGGCTGCTTTGCCCAGAGACATGACAAAAGCGCTCAGCTTTACTCGGTGAGATGACAACACATGCCAGCTTTACGCAGTGATATGACAAAACGGGGCAGCTTTGCTCAGTCAGATTACAACACATGCCAGCTAAACTGCCTACATAAAGGCTACGATCTGAAAAGCCTTCATAGGGACATTTATTGCTACACTGGAATCCTGAGGATAATCCAGACCTATCGCTACACAAACCAACAAAATAGGGGCGTAGGCTGTAGCCTTTACAGTGAGTGTTCACGTCATAGGCATGTATCCTTTCCAGTGAGTTTTCATGTCACCTTAGCTTGTTGTTTCAGAAATACAGGCTACAGGCTCTGAAAAGCCTACATAGGGACATTTATTGCTAAACTGGAATCCTGAAAAAGCGAAAAGATTCGTACGACCTCCTCTCCATGGACTATGCCCACTGCACCAGATAACCTGCCTACATAAAGGCCTCCTATGTATTCCATACCACATCTACTCCTCAAGCCTTCACAATACTACTACACAACAATGTCTTCCTGGAGGTCTGACCCATTTGGAGTGCCGGAATGGCATGAGCGCCCGAAGTGCCATTGCGGCTTTAGGACGATGTTGGGAGTCTGGACGGATCGAGTACAACGAGCCAAATACGGCCGTAGGTTCTTCAAGTGTCCAGACCTGGTTCTAGTTCTATTTCCTGTCTCCATCTTTGCCCTTTTGCCTTTAAGCATTCTAAATATGCTTGCTTCAAACATAGACTACAGGTAGCTTTATTTTCTTGACTTGGATAATATATACAAAAAGTGCATTTTATATTATAGTCACCTTTCCCTCTAATCTAATCATGTTCACAATTTATTTGATTCATCATGATATATATAACCATTGTTTCATTAATTAAGTCATGCAACAGAAACTAGCAATTAACATTGCCTTTCTTTTCTACAGCAAGATGGGACATATTTGATAGAATCTATACTGTGGTTCTAGAACAAGAAATTAAGTATCACATTAGAAAATTTGCGTGAGGCCGCAGTGCATACAAACACAAGGAGGGACGAGGCATGCATGTTGCGAAGTACTGCCATTCTGAAATGAACACAAAGTGACAAAAATAAAACTTCGGACATACACAAAAAAAATGACACTGAATAACTCAAAGCTCTGGCACACTCATGCAAACACGCAAAATACATCAAAATTAAGAGGAAAGCCCAACCAAGAGCAGCATTAAGGTGGTTCATGCAGGGGCAGCATGGACCACGAAGCATGTACGAATGACACAGCACGTGGACCACAAAATGACTAGGAGTACAGAAGATACATGGCAGTATGCCACACATGCACTGCGCGTAAGGTTTACTTATGCCGAAGGAGGAGGCGCCAAGAACGGCATTGGGACGCTGGGGATGGAAGGCATCGGCGGCAGATTCACCTTAGGGATGGAAGGCATCGAGGGCATCGGCGGCAGTGTCACCTTGGGCACGAACGGAACGGCTGGCATGGGGGGCAACGCGGTGTTCGGCACGGTGGGCACCGCAGGCACCGTCGGCACCATAGGCATCGGTGGCACGGTCACCGCAGGGACTGTTGGTACCGCAGGCATTGGTGGCACGGCGGTCACCGCAGGCACCGTCGGCACGGTGGGCATTGGCACCGCAGGCACCGTCGGCACAGCGGGCATTGGCACCGTCGGCACCGTTGGCACTGTAGGCACCGGCGGCTTTGGCACGGCCGGGATGGCGGCAGGAGCAGCGGCTGGTGTCGCAGCCGCAGTCGTGTCGGCAAGGTGGCGCGCAGCGTGACAGGTGTTGCCGCCGACGAGCATGATGGCCATGACAAGCGCTGCGGCGAAGAGGGACGAAGTGGAAGCCATGGTGCGATCGATCTAGATATGCTTCTGTTTGGCTAATACCTTGCTAGCAATAGTGCTAATTAAGAAGTAGAAGCTAAAGCTGTTTACTTGGTGATGCGAATACTTGAGTCTTGCTTGGCAAATTTATAGTACTCAGAGATTGACATTGGTTGGCGATTGGTTGTTGGCCGTCCAAGGCATGGGCAGGCATGGTTGTTTCAGGGAGTTCGTTGGTTAGCTCACCTTCTTGCAGCTGGAAATCATATTGCATGACGCAGGAGATTTTAGGGTTGTATGATTTGATAATGTTGACCTGTTCGACAATTTGAGGTGCCATTTTCTCTTCTTAGGTGTAACGGTCAGCACAAGCTTTCTATAATTTGAAGAGCTTCAGTATGAGTTGTCTGTGTTTTCCTGAATGTTCTGTGTTGATCATTTGATCTTGGCTAGTAGTTAATTCTAAAGGATAATGTTTAACTCCTGCGATTAAGCTGATGGCATTAGATAAAGTTCTGTGATTACATTGTACACTAGGTGTTAATTGTTTATTTTCAGGTTATATACTAATATTCATGATGTAATTAATTAACCGTTCGATCGAGCTCTGAATTTACTTTCTCGTCTGCCTGTCTGTAAAGCTGGCTGTGCACAGATACACCCCAGCATCCTTTCAGTTTTTGACGACGTGCACGTCTGGGCCCACGTGGGCATCTGACGTGGCGACACGGCGTAGGATTGTTGTCTGTGAGGATTATAGGGTGGATTCTTTTAGATTTACAGGCTTAGCTTTCTACGTATATTCTTTTAAAATAGGATCTATAAATTACAGTAGTACTATCTTAACTCTATCTATATTGACTAAAATCGCACGCCACTATCTATCTCTTCGTACTCTTTCTCGCAAACTATCATAGTTCAAAAAATTAAGCCCTAAGCTATAACCTAAAAGAAATTACAATGGGATATACTAGTATATTGATTCTGTAGAGTGCATGCTAAAGTGAAAGGACCGTATGCGTGCATGTACACATTATATTGTCCAAGTGGCTTCTACGTACATACGTAACGTCTGAAGACTGAAGGACTACGTACATGCACTCTATGACCGTCATGATCATATAAAGGGCACACAAACGTATATACATGAGTACTTGTCAAAGGCATAGACTCACACTTAAGTGGTATTACATGCATTATAATCCAGGCCATACATACATACATACATACATACATACATGTATATATATAGAGATAACATATCTTGTGAACAAGGGTATATGTGTGGACATATGGACAAGCCCAATGTCCGCCATTCGATCTGAAATGTACGGCCGAGATCAAGGCGGACGCTCCCCCTCCGCACTCATGCCCATTTTGCCAAGACACCTTGGGAGCCATCTGCCCTCACCTCATTCCCTGACCCTAGCCGACGTAGCCAGGAGCCAGCACGCCGCCTCCGCCCCACCAGCGTCGCCTCCTTTCCGCCGCCCTGCCACCGCCCCACCCAGTGCCTCCTCCTCTCTCCGTCTCAATACCCATTCCCACTGTCGCCCCACAACCGCCCCACCCCGTGCCTCCTCCCCCCGCGCGGCCTAGACTAATCGCTGGGGAAACCTACACGTCTTTCTTTCTCCCCCTTCACTCTCGATCGCTCTTGCTCCATTGTGGATGTCACCACCCACGATCCGCCGCCTTCTTCCTATGCGCGCTTCGCCGCAATGCCTCCACCTCAATTCCCATTCCCATTGTCGCTCCACCATCTCCCGTCGGTCCTTCTCACTGAAAGTTGGCCTGGTGTCACCCAGCGGCACTAACTCGTTGTGGTACCATCCGCTCCGAGGTTTGAAGCTAGGATTTGCTTGGAGCATGCCCCATCCGTCCGAGCAGCCCATCTCCCTGGATGTTCATTGGTGGTTTGTGTGTGCATGTATGCGTGAGTGCGTGTGTGAGTGCGTGCGTGCGTGTGTGTGTGTGTGTGTGTGTGTGTGTGTGTGTGTGTGTGTGTGTGTGTGTTGTGAGCATGTAAAAATTCAGAGTAAGCTTGATTTGTAAGTTATAAATTTTAGAGTTCGTACTTCAGCTGTGAAGGTTTGTCCGTTTGTGTAATTGTGCAAGTTTTGTTTCTGAGTTGTGCATGTAAATTATTACTTAAGAAATCTGAATGCTTCTGATTGTGAGAAATTCTGAATTTGGTGACACCTAGGTGACGATTCAATCTATCTGTTTATTTTTGTCTCAATTGACCTGTAGGATGTTGTTAGCATGCAAAATACTTGCTCATTGCTAGATGTTGAGCTACTCGTTGCCCTAGGCAACCGGCGAAAAATGTATCAGGTACACAAACTCAAATAGGATTCACTTAATTCTCATTGAGATGATGAATGTCTCAAGCTGGAATCACGGTTCAAGCTTTGTCACACAATTCATTGATTCAAGCTTCAACACTCAGAACAATTTCAAGCTTTGACATCCACGGATTCATTTCACACATTCAATTGAGTTCATAGCAAGCATAAGGTCATCATGTTTTCATAGTTTTCCCATCCAGTTTTGCCATAGAAGTCAAGTTTTGGTTGTGAAGTGCTTGATTTTTCCCATCCAGTTTTGCCAGATAGCACAACAGATTCAATTTTACCATAGGAAGTCAACTTTTTTTTTGTGTGTGAAGTGCCTCACCAATTGTTCTTGTCTTAATGTCCTGGAAAAGAGGAATGCCCCATTAATTAACAAAACTAGAGAAGTGGCCTATCTGCATCTTTCATTAATCTAAACACTGAAGGAAGATAGAGTTGGGTGGATCGATGTATTGCATTGAGCCTCTAGGGCGGTATATATAGAGGTACAAGACTTGGGGGGCAAGATGGTACAAGGAATTGTAATCCCAATTGGACTCTATCCTACCAAATATGTATTGTACTCTAGCATCCCCCCGCAGTCACAACGGGAGCGTCGCAAACGGTGAGACTGGAGAAGAAGCCGAAGAGCTAACATTCCCCCGCAGTCATAACCGTCGATGCGGCGCGTATGCTGTGACTGGAGCAGGAACCGACAAGTAGCTCAAGCAAGGCGGTAGCCCTTTGTGCCGATGTCGAGGTAGCCGAGCGCGAGGGCGGAGTAGTCGTGGTCGAGGATGCCGTGCTGGAGATGGCCGTGGTCGACGTAGTCGTGGTCGGGTTACCGATGTCGAGGCGGTCGCTCATGAAGCCACGGGCGCAAAAGAGGCGCCATGGTGATGACGGAGACGCATCGAGGCAGTCGTCGTGGAAGGGGGCGATGCCGAGGTCGACGCAGTCAGGGCCGTCGAGGATGTAGGCGAAAAACGGCGATGCAATCGAGGCAGACGGGATGGGAACGGGAGGGTCGATGCCGAAGTCGATGCAGTCAAGCCGCTTGAGCCGAGGCGTGTGCCAGGTTTGCCGGACCCGGCAACGCGTCGGGGACGAAAGCACGCACCGGTGTTGCCAGTACCGGACGTACAAGGGAGAGGGCCCCAACCAGGCGTGGTTGTGCTGGAAGAAGAAGAAGCGGTGCGGGAGCGGACGCTACTACCCGAAGGCGAGCAGTCCGGGCAGACGCTCTAGCGCGAAGGCGAGCAGTCCTGACGCAAGGTACGGCGGCGGCGGTAGCGCTCGATGTCAGCGATGAAGGCCCGATCAGTATGACGAAGACCATGTGCAGACAGATGCCGCACAAGAGGTTGCGCAGCACAGTCGTCGATGCACAGGGGACGGCGATGTAGATGCAACGGCGAGGGGACACACGTGCGGTGGTGCTGCGGCCCGAGGAGGCGACACAGCAGCAGACCTGTTGCTCGGAGAAGATGCACGTAGTACTCGACGACGGACGTCACGGGAGCCGGGTGGATCGCGCACAATTGGCTGATCAGACCGAGCACGCGCGAGGCGGAACGACGATGGAAGAAGTCGGTGGAGGCGTCCCAATCTGTGGTGGCGATGACGAACCGGCGATGAAGACGTGCGACGAGATGATCGAGACGCGACGCGCGAAGGCGTCCCCTCGACATCGCGTACCCGGCCTGGCCGCACAGTCGAAGAGCCGGTGTAGTCGACGCTGATGTCGGAGTAGATACGTGCGAGGTCGACGGGCGGTGGGCGACTCAACCCCGATCAGTGATCGGGAAAAAAAAGAAAAAATACAGCAGCAGCAGTGGGATCCTCCATATGCAACTCACTGGGTATATCTAGCCTGATGCCGATATGGTCGAGGATCGGAGCAGGACGGAGCGCCAGATCTGGACGAAACAGTAGTTCTTTTTTTTGGTTACCTTTAAAAGGTAACACCATCCCATCCGATCCGATCCGGATCTGGCTCTCGGCGGGGCTGGCACGGGCGGTCGATCGGCTCGAGGGCGGCAGGCGCGGGTGGTCGGCGGCCGGCGGCCAGCGGCCGGAGACGGGCGACCGGCGGCGGGCTTCCGGCTAGCGGGGTCGAAGAGGCGGCCCGGGAGGAGGTCCAGGGGCGGATGGGGGCGGACCTCTCCAGGCAGCGGCCCCGGGCGAACCTCTCCAGCGGCTTCGGGCGGTCCTCTTCAGCGGCTCGGCGGCGGACCTGAAGAGGCGCGGCTCCGTCCCCGGGCGGTGGTGGTTCGAGTGGTGGCTGCTGCACGGATGGAGGGGCCCGGCCGTGCGAGGATGTTGGCGGCGGTCGGCGAGTAGGGACCCGGCGGAGGAGCGGCGCAGGAGGAGGAGCGGCAGGTGGTCCAGATCCGCCCACCGGCGGCGACGCTACGACCGGCGTGGGGCGCGCGTCCTGGCCCGGCCGCCACCATGGCGGCTCAGGGACGGGACGCGGCCTTGCCCGGCTGCCACCACGGCGGCGCGGGAGAGGGGCGCAGGCCAGCCGCCTCCACGGCGGGGTAAGGACCAACCGCGACGAGGACGGAGGTACGCTCGATCTGCTGCTTACGACGACGACGACGATGGTGGCTGGATCAATAGGATCCGCCGCCTAAACAGTGGCTCTGCCCCCAGCGGAGATAGATCTCCCCGGGGGGCACGCGGTGCGGAAGCGAGCGGCGGCTAGGGTTAGGATCTAAACCTAGGCGTCTGATACCATGAAGGAAGATAGAGTTGGGTGGATCGATGTATTGCATTGAGCCTCTAGGGCGGTATATATAGAGGTACAAGACTTGGGGGGCAAGATGGTACAAGGGATTGTAATCCCAATTAGACTCTATCCTACTAAATATGTATTGTACTCTAACAAACACAACCGCCAGGGAGATCATGAGGCAGGAATAAAAGCACTGTGCACTCTTAAGCTTCTGCATATATGTGCATTGTAGCTGAACTATACATTGGCACTTCCTCAAATATTCAAAAGGCAGATGACAGCATTGCTAAAATATATGTATTAGCTAACTGTTGCTATTATATCGCTATTATATCTACTGTATATGAATATTATCCAGATATCCGACTCTGAATCTGGATCTTATTAAGATATCTGGCTTCGAATCTGTGTCAATCCATACCGGATTTGCATCCAACATCCGGGACTTCATCAATTCAACATCCGAATCCGGATCCGTTTTTGTTTCGGATTCAGATATTAAATATTCGGATTCAACAAATCTAGATTCGATAATTGGATAATCTGACCGAATCTATATCCGTTTTTACCCCTACCCGTGGCCACCATTTTGGCACGGGCGTCCGAGGTGGCGCCCCAGGCCCACCAGTCTCGTGGCAGGCACGGTCTCCACGTGGAAACGCCCGGGCCGGCCCCTGCATGCGGTCTGCGATGTTCTTCACTGTACATACATCAACATCGCTTTGAGCAACATAAAGCATGTATCTCAGTTGCAAAATTACACTGTTGGAGCGCCTACAATATACCGGCCTCCCTTTCTTCAGTAAAACTAGAAGCATCACACAAGATATTCTTCACTGTACAGTGTACACAATATCAACATCGCTTGGTTCAGCACAGCTACAAATCATATATCCAAATTACACGGTAGAGGGGCTGGGTATGGGTCAATCAAACGAGTGTGCAGTAAGTGTTAAACTAGTCGCTCTTCTTAAATTTGATGTTGCCTTTAGGTATCTTGTTCAAGACGCCCTTGTCGAGCCTCTGATACTGATTCTGAAGCAGGCCAAGGGTGTTGTAGAGGAACTCGTCAACCTGATCTTGATACTTCTCATACAACACAGGAAGAGCGTGTGCACAGACAAATCCTGAACAAGAGAATCGAAGGACTAGTGAGAAAACAGGAAGGGTTCAAGTGTAATTGCTCCTCAGTCCTCACATGCAGTGGCAAAAGTGCCAGATCGACAAGATGGAGTTCTAGTACCGATGTAAATTACAGTCAGGAGATTGCACCAGCTCCCAAGGATGGCAGCAGCGAAGAACCCGGCGATCACCTGAAAGAAAGCTTGATCTGATATTTGCAAGTGCTCTGCTCATGGGGGGACAAACAGATAGAACGAATAGTGATCACCTTAGCTCCATACATACCAGGAGAAATTGCTTCAAGTCCCCTCCACAAGACACATCCTGAAGGATCCCCAGGTACTTATTCACTTGGGTGCCAACTGCAGCACCGATGTTCGCAAACAGCTCTTCCGGCAACTCGACGCGAGGTGCACTAGGAGACCTGAAAGTTCAGACATATAAGCTTGCTATGGATGATTGTGCCTATCAAGTTCAAGTATCAGCACAAAATGTAGAAATGATTGGAGGTTGCATACTTATTAAGCATGCCTGCAAAGCTGGACCAAGCAAACTGGACAACCATTCCGAGAACAAGCACAAAACATACAATCGTCAGGAAGTGGTAGTCAAGCCACTCGAAGAAAACCCAGAAAGCTGTCGCAAGGGCAAGAACACTTGAAGATATCTTCTTGTTCCTCCACAACAATACATCGGCGGCTATGATCGCAAGCAAGAATCATCATCAGCCATCACATATCAATGTATCATCAAGGATAGTATGCATGTTGGCAAGTATAAGCATATATCAAGGAGCCGCATACATTTTCCACCACCCAGAATGTGATGGACAGACTTCTGACCACCAAACAGCTTCTTAGCCTCGTTAGAGGTTGAGCCCTCGTCGAATCTGACAGACTTCTGCTTTGGGAGCTTCTCGGCAATGGTTTCCATGATGCTGTTCATAATGTTCTCAGTCGCATTCTCAGAGTGCTCCGGCATCTTTGTGTACCCTGAATTCGTTTCGGTAGAAATACAAGTTAGGTAGCACCTTCATTTATCATGAAATGTGGGTACCTCAAATGACAGTGCCTTCGGTTTCTTCAGTGTCTTCCTCAAAACAGATTCAGAGTCATTTCGTTCAACATTAGTAGTTACTTGTTCTATTCAGTTTCTACAGAACTAATAATGGGGGAAATCAGTAAGAAGATATTCCTTGGTCATGGAGCAAGCAGATTAAGGCCTGTTCCAAAGTGCCGTAGCTTTTAGATTTTGGTTGTGTCTTTTTAGTTTTTGGTTGAATTCACACCGCAGTGGTTACCGGTGTTTGTTAGGTTTTTCCTGATATATTTAATGAAAGAAAAATAAGAAAAATAAAAAACACCGTTTAATCTCCATACATTATGCAAAGAAAAAAAAGGAAAAAAAACTGTAGTCTCCATCGCTGTTTTAAACAGGACCTAAGACCAAAGGAAGTGTATAACTCAGTCTAAGCTGCTATATCACCAAAGTTATTTTCCTTAATTTGAGCGAATCAGATCACTCAAATAAAATCAAGATTTAGCTAAGGTTCATAGCCCTCGCAACATTCCTGAAGAATCCTCAGATATTTTGTTTTAAAAAAAAACAGAAAAAGGATTATGAGATCACTATAAACCATCAATTCACCATTAGACTGATCAACAGACCAAGAAAGGTAGGGGCCATATAATATCATCTCACCTTCAAATTATCTGAACCTTTTACAGAGTTCCACCCTCTTTTTTGTCTAACTAGACCACCAAATTCTTTATTTTAAGCACAAAAGTGAAGCAAGATGCTACATGTTTCGATCCACAGGCAACAACTAAAAGAAAAGGAACTCGCAAAAAAAAAAAACAACAACTCCAAGAAGAGAGGAAAGGTACGCAGACAAAGAGATGAGTTTACCAAGCAAAAGTAGTAGAACAGAAGCCCTGATCTGGTGATGATCACAGGAAGCAGGTGGTCAGCTCGTGGTGAGGTAGCTGATTAGAGAAGAGATGAGGGGAAAGCTGGAAAAGATCGGCGAAGAAGAAGAGAGGAGCAATTAGTTTTGTGGAAAGGGATGGTGGGCCAGGAGACTTCCTGGTGATTGGAGCCAAACGTGTGGTGACCTGCTGCTGATGTTGCCTTGTTGGTGATGCACACGACGTGGGCTCCCAGCCGCAGCTACACTATGGTGCCTTTCCTTCAGAACTAGCTGCGTAAGCGCGGTGACATGCTGCGCTAGCTACCATATGAATTGAAATAAAAAACACGATAATTCATAGAGAGTTTCTTAAAAAAAATCGAGGACGCATACGTAATTTTAAAAAAATCAAAGGTCTTTTTTGCAAAAAAAACCGAGGACCTGTAAGGACCTATACATAACTAAAAAAGGACATATACGTAATTTTAGAAAACCGCGGGGTGCTATCCAACAAAGGATACGCAATTTCGGTGAAGTGGAGGGTTCTTTCCAAAACAAAACCTGACAGGGACCTTTTTGCGAGAACGGAAGACCTTTACGTAATTTCAGAAAAATGTAGGGACTTTTTCGTAAAAAAGCTGACGTGGCACGGCTTTCAGCCGGGGAATCCCCCCGGCTGTAATATAGGTATTATGTGTTGCCTATATAGCAAAGGGACATACTTTCATGCTTTTTTAAAGTAATTTATATAACTTTTAAAATAGAACTGAATTGTGAATAGTGATTAGTTTCCTCTTCATATATTTTAAGATTAGTACCATTCTTATTAGAGTGAAAAGTATAGAAGCACTACTCTATAGCAAAAAGAGCAAACTTGAACGCCTGTTTTTGTTACATAGAAAGTATTAGGAGCGCCAAATTTTCGTTAGGGATGGCTAATTTACGATTGACCAATAAAAGAAGGGTGCGCTAAGAGTTGACATGCCACCGACCCTCCCTCCCCCTTTTTTTCCCTGTCGGTGAACTCCTTCCTCAACCTCGACGTCGCCGTTTCAAATAGAAACTTTTAAAAATTCTGAAACTTTCAATTCCAAATCTTTGAATAAAAAAGTTCAATTCTGAAACTTTCAAAGTGGATTGCAAAAAAAATCAAATCGAAAACTTTCAAAACTAAAACTTTCAAATTGGATTGCCAAAAATTCAAACCGAAAACTTTCAAAATGGATTGCAAAAACATTCAAATTGGAAACTTTCAAATCCTACACAAAACTTTGAATCGGACATTTCAAATGGCCTCGGCGCCGCGAGGGGTCCCGGCGGTGCGGACGACGCGTGGCTCCCAAGCATGGGAGTAGTGGAGGTGACTGATGACGACATCACTTCTTCGGATACACACAACACTCCTCCACTTGACATTCAAGGATCAATCACTAGAGCTTACGCCCGACAATTGAATTTACAGGTGGGCTCGTTCCTAAGTACTTCTTTTTGTTCATTTGAGAATCGATTGGTACCTAATGATTTAATTATGATTAGAAACCATGGAGAGGACCAGAAAGTACTTAGAGAAGGGCTATGAGGCGCACAAGTCCAGCAAGGACGGTCGAATCATGTTGAATGCCCAACTCAAGCTGACTTCGAATCCAATTCGGAGTCCAGGACCAGGCCGCACTAAAACGGACGCCCAGATCGCATCCGGGCTCCGTTTTGGACGTTCTACATATGGATGGAAAGCTGAAAAGGCAACCTTTCCAATGGCTCTGGTCCCATGTCAAAATTCCTTCTGAGTCAACGGGAATCATCGAAACAATTGGGCGTTCAGAATCTGTCAGGGTGATGCGCCACCGTCTTTTGGGTCGTTCGGCTTTGTATCGTGTTGGAGCCCATTAGGGCGCGTCCAGGGGTTTTGCATGCCCCTCACTCCTCTATATCCAGTCACCACCCCCACCATTAGGGTTTGGGTTTTGCTTAGATCATTCTGTCTTTGAACAGTTTCGTCGTTCATCGGTTTGTGAGACCCCAACTTTCGAGTGCTAAATCAATACATCTGCAATTCAGTTGTGTTCTTCCTTGTTCTTGCTTGTGTTCTTCGATTCGCAGGCGAGGATTAGCCTTCTTGGCGAGGTCAACCGGGCTGTGCACGGTTGATAACCTGAAGAGACGTGGTGCTGCGATTGCGGGGTTCGGAACGTGTTGTTTGGAAGCTGGAAGCCGGATTGATTTGTGTCGCGCCTCCACCAAATCGAACATACCCAGAACCTGTTGGAAGATCGGGACCCCGTTCCTACCAGTGATGACTCTGGGGGTGGAGATGCGGTAGCCTCAATGATTGAGAGCAACAACGGAGCGCAGCTTAAGACAGTGGCGTGCAACTCTCACAGACGGGGGGGGGGGCATGCAAAGAAAGGGGGATGAGAGGATGCAAAGAGAAGGGGGTACAGCTTGTCTCACGTCCGAGACACGTGGTGGACTGGGATGGTGCATGCTATCGTCCAGATGGACACGTGGATGGCGCCGCAAATCAGTGATTTTGAATTTTGTTTATCTTTTGCATAGTTGGCATGGACCCACCTTGCCTATGCGAAAGAAGGACCATGTGACATTTGGCAGAAATTTGATAAGAAACTACTCCTGCCTTGGAATCTTATTCCTAGGAGTGGTGTTTCCATATATAGACCCCTTTTTTCTATATAAGGGGGGTGGCAGAACACATTTCTTCCTCACCATAAAATCTCTACCTAGCTATTGGTAGTAATCGCCTTTCATTCTTTCATTTGAGAATGCCTTGCTAGAGATCTCTAAGTAGCTATTGGTTAGTAATCTCTTCCCATTAATTTCTCCATTCGTATGCCAAAGAGGGCAAGGACGGTGGGTGTGAGGTACATCGAAGATGACAGAGAGCGTAATATCACCTTCTTCAAGTGGCACGTTGGGCTGTTCAAGGGTGCCGATGACAGTGTTACCGTTGTCTTGGAGACGGATACTGGTAAGATTCACTTGTTCGGCACCCCCATTAACGACCCCGTCATCAACGAGCAGCCTGCTCAGCGGCACCCTTAAACAGACCATCCTACTACTTAAAGAAGGTGATGTCACGCTCTCTATCATCCTTAATGTACCTCACACCCACACTCCTCACCCTCCTTAGCATACTCAAATAGAGAATTAATGAAAAGAGATAGTTGCCTACCAATAGCTAGATCTATGGTGAGGCATCCTCATATAGAGGAATGATGCTAGCACCATCCAATGAGTCATGGAGATCTTAGGCTCGTTCTTTTTAACTGTGACTTATGGTTTTTGAATTTTGTATATTTGTGTGAAAGAGAGAGTATGGAGAGAGAGACAGTTGCATACGATTTTGACTAATATAGCTGAAGTTGGTACAATATCTACTACAATCGACTGGCAAACTCCATCTTAAAAAGACACTCTATTTGAAATATAGTTAACATAGCATAAGCCATAAGTGAGAAGCAAAAAAGAACAGACCCTTATCAAGATGCAGCCGTACAAGATTTGTACAGGATAGGAGGCTATTTGGTTGGTAACCTGAGAAGCTACTACCAGCACGTTAGTCTTACTACGTGCCCAATCTTTCACTAGTTCGACATATCATGTGAGGACAGCAGCTCAAGAGTTAGTTTAACACTCCCTCACATACGGCCCACAACACCTAGTCCTCTCACCTTTCCCCACACACTCGTAACTCCCACCAGATCGCTCCCCAAATCTAGATGCTAAAGCCACGCTAGTGCCATGTCTCCACCACCGACAAGCCCTACACATGGTGCCATGGCTTGATTCACAAATGATAGCTTTGGGTATAACTGATGGTAATTTTAAAAAAGTACAGTTGATGAGAAAATTTTAAACTTTTATACACAAACACAAAATGATGATAAATTTTTGGTGGTAATTTGTTAAAAGCATTGATTATAACTTTATTTTTTTCTATTTATTTGCATTGTCCGTGATTGGCTAACCTATTTTTTTCTATTTTAAATTTTTTAATTTTAATTACACTAAATAAACCATCATTAGTTATATTATAATTTTAACCATAAATTACTTTTTTTCAAGCCAAAATGAGCAGACTGCTAGTCGCGTTCGTTATTTTATTATTTCTGCTTGGCCAGGGTTAGAGCTGGGACTTGGGCCGTGCCGGCACGGCCCGGGCCCATCGTGCTTCGTGCCGTGCCGGCTCGGCCCAGTCATCTTGCCGTGCCGTGCCGGCCCACGTCATCTCCGGCCAGGCCCAAGCACGGCCCAAAGCCCACCGTGCCAGCGTTCGTGCCGTGCCAGCTCAAGCCCAGCCCGAAATTACTATATGCGAAGGCGGTGGCGATGGTCGTCATCTTGCTTGTGAAATTAGAAGTAATAAATAAATAAAGAGTATAAATGCAGAAAATATATGAAATAAACCTATGAAATAAGAAGAAATAAATAAGACGCTCGGTGAAGAAATGTGAAGCGGAGTGAAGAAATGGAACTTGTTAATCTGTGATGCTCGGAAGAAATTGCAGAGCGGAGGGAGTGAAGAATGAAGCAATGCGATTATGCTGGAAGATGCAGAGCGGAGGAAGTGAACTTATAAGTATAAAATCCGAACGTTGATTTTCTAAACGTTGCATTCGAACGTTAGTCTTCTGTGAAGAATCTTTATTTTATCGGCTTTTTTCACATCATCTTTCTCTTTTCCCTGTCCGGCCCCCTCCTCCGTCCTTTTTTCCCACCGCCTACCGTTCCCTCCACGTGTCGGGCCGGGCCGTGTCGGCCGTGCTTCGGGCTGGCCCAAAGAAGCCCGGCCTAAGTCCCACCTCTAACCAGGGTAGGTGATCTGCACCCGAGAAAACTTAAAAATGGTATCCACACATTGATTATTATATTTTTGATCTTCAGTTTGACCAAGGACCACTGTTCTCCCTCCACTACCCTTTCCCTCTCTTCTGAATCTTCTATTGCCGATTGTTCTCCAACCATCTCATGATCTCGCACCCATCCATCTCTTTACCAACCATTTCACCTTCACCAAAAAACAAACGAAAAGCAAAAGCAAAAGAAGTAAAAAGAAAGAAAGGAGGGGATCGACGTTCCCAGATTCCATTGAAACCAAAACTGAGCTCCTCAGCTCTTTTGGCGTCACGGATCTGCTTGACCTACGGAAAAGAAAAGCGCAGGATGAAGTTGGGTGGCGATTGCTCCATCGGACGCCGTCTTCTTCCACCGCCACGACGAACCCGACTCCCATGTATTGTTAGACCATGTGGCTAGGTCTAGAATTTTTATGATGATGAATAATTGACAACCTTGCGTAGTATTGTTATTCGAGGTGTGTGCGTGTGTGCGTGGACTAATATCGGTCAAATTGGTGAGAACTTGTGCCGGGAAAAACGTTCTTTGGTCTTTGCATGTGCAGGTTGGGCGTGGAGACGGTCATGGTCGGTGACGAGAAAGACCGGGACTAGGAGGGGGAAATCTGAGGTCCGGGCGGTCGAGGATGTCACGAGGTGGTCGGGCTCACGCTGGAGCACATGGAGATCAAAGGTGGATGATGCGTGGAGAAGATACAGGAGGTGCGGTCCTGGAGGCTTCGACGCGCGATGAGTTGAAAAGTCAAAGTGTGAAAACCCGTGTTAGGAAGGGTTTCGGGTCCCTTGAATATTAGTGGGCTAAAAGTCTAGTTGAGATAAAAAAAAATCTAGGTCCAGTTGGATGAGTAGTATTAGGATTAAAAGCTGAGATTTGTTTTTAGTTTTGGAGTCGGCGCTGTTTTGGAATCGGAGGCGAGACCGATTTGTAAAAGAAAACAGACTCTGTTTTGTAATAAAAAGCAGGGGCTGGCCGAGTCGTCGATACGGCTTTTTGGGGGACCAGACACCTTTTGGCTTTCAGAGATAAGTTGCGACAACGCGTTTTCGGCGACGTCTTGTGCTTCGATTCTCGTCCGCGTGCCTTGCTGCCCAGAAGAAGTCCAGTACATGCATCAGGCTACGATATGACTAGAAAAGAAAAGCTGGCAACAGAGAATTAATGAGGCGGTGACTTTTTGTGTTCTGAGAAGAGAAAAAGCAATTAGGTGAGAGAAGGTAATTACGTGAAAAAGGTAACAACTTAATTTGTGCATGGCTTTATGTGAAGAATTCATGGCTTTTTAATGCATGCAGTAAGTTTAGTAGTTTTTAATTCCCTCTCTCTCTCATGATTAGTTACTTCACAGGATTACTTGGTTGTCATTGTTTTTATTAGATGCTCCAGCAACTTTAAAAAAAACATATATTATATATATTGCCTTTTTTGTGCGCTTCGAATGATTAGCAGGTTGAATGAAAACATAACATAATAGATTTCGAGAAAAGTTTCCACTGTGCGCTGCAATCATTCACCCCCTCTGATTGCCATCGACGATCCTACAGATGTGCTGCTCCTCGCCGCCGCCTCTAGCGACGTCTTGCTGACTGTGCGTGCCTGGAGTCCGGCGTCCCATCTTGGACGCCTGATTCCGGCTAATGACGTCCCGAAGCATCGAACGGAATCCACAGGCCTCCAACCAAACACAGGCTGGGATGTAAGGAACCGGCTTCTCTTCTATGGTCCTTTTGATCTTCGAAAATGTTCTGGTCTGAGGGAATTAGGTGGCTTTTGATTCCACTTCCAAGCAGGTTCCCGTGGGCCTGTGGATTCGACGGCTCTATTCCCTGTACGAGAAAAGAACGGTGTTACAAAGACGAAATGATGGCAGGGGCTTTATGCAGTCAATCTTTCGAAATATACAAAAGAGGGCAATCGAAGCAACTGTAAATCTATAATAACGCTGGAATGCATAAGAACCTATTGATTACCATCTGTACAAGCTGCTCAGTATAAAAAATTATGGTACAAACTGTGGAGCAAACCATACAGCGCCGTATTTTCAGGAAAGAAAAAGGAACATGCAACACTGTGCGGTGGCAAGGCGTGGAACTAACTACATGACAAAATTCATGGCCAATGATGACTTCAAAACAACAAAATTACCATACAGCGCCATATTTTCAGGAAAGAAAAGGAACATGCAATGCTGTGCGGTAGCATGGTGTGGAACTAACATGACAAAATTCATGGTTGATGATGACTTCAAAGCAACAAAATTTAGGAGTTTTCTAATAGTGGAGCAAAGTGAAACAAACAATGCCACACTACCTTTTCCAATCCCTCAAACATGAGCAAGTCGAAGATCTATCCAAATACCAGAAAAAAAAATAGCAATCTAGACTTGGCAGCCACCGACACTCCCATATTCCAGAACTGGGTCAGGTAAAGGTCATACATGACACCAATTATCTATCTTAAAGCGAACGAGAGACAAATCAAAATAATAACTCACCTGAACTGGTGTGAAGGCCGAACTAGATGTTAGTCCAGATGTTGAACCACTGCTACCATCGCTCTTCTCCTTGAATCTGATATTAGAAAGTAATATGGAATCAAAGTGATGTTGCAGTACATGATATCGTGAAAGAGATCACGAATTGAAATAGAAGCAACATTGTGCAGATAATGTAAGAGAGTTATGGCAGCATGCATAACAATAGTGCCCGCTGGGCTACTGGAACTGGTATGTAGATAAAATTATCCTTATTATACCAAATGCGTGCAAGCATCCAAACTACCTAAAATTTGTGCAGGGAAACATAGATATGAGGATGGCATATAGGCATATAGCACTACATTGAAAATAGTAAGCTCTGGGAATCAGAGTGGACGTGATATAGCAAATAGAAAGCTATAAGAACTATTTCTTATTGTTGTATGTCTTGATATCTTAAAATTATGGATAATCTGAAGTCCAATGTTTTTGCACATTTTCTCTAATAAACCTGCTTGCGTTGGATTTAAACAGAGTTGGAACAGACACTTTGCACAAGTCACTAGATATTATCCCATGTTTTTTGAAGTAAAAATGGCACAAGCCCCACGTCCATTACAGCGCTAAGTAGTAGTCCCATGTTTATTCTTTATTGCTTTAATATTTAATGGCAAGGAACAAAAGAAAGCAAAATAGCATACTACAGAAAGAATCAGAATAGCATACATTTTCGCACCTTTAGCAGCAAGTTTGCTTTGTGCAGCTGATACACGTAGCTTCCCACTTCCTGCCTGTCCGAGCATGCCATAACCTTCCCCCAAGCCATCACCTGATGACAGCAAGATGTGATTATGTCAAAAAGTTAACTGATTTGAGTGATTTCCATTTTAAGGCATGGTGAAACTAAATACAAAATGTTATTCAAACCGCCATGTCAATACTAACCGACCTAATGAGCTCTCCTCTGGTACCCCAAACTGCATTCGGTTTGCAAGCTTCATTATTAACACAAAATTAAGCATGACATTGCTTGGTATCTATTTTCCGCAAAACAGAAAGTTGAGAACAGCTTACATTTCTTTTAAAAACAAAGTATTTTAACACAAAATTAAGCATGAGATTGCTTGGTATCTATTTTCCGCAAAACAGAAAGTTGGGAACAGCTTACCTTTCTTTCATTTTTCGAAGCCGACGACCCCCTCTCTTCTTTTTAGGCTCCAGAGTCCAGAACTAGAAGTGGTTTTGGAAGTTTTGCAGAGGCAGTTCTTGCCACTTCTTGATATTCTTACGAATTTCCCTAACACGTTCCAACCAGTTTTTCCAGTTGTATCACCTCTAATTGAATCAATCCTTGCTGCTAGAGTTGACTTTGCAGCTATAAGTCCGCAAGCACGTGTCCTCAAAGCTGGAGGGATGCTCTGAAATACGTCAGTTTGTTCAAGATAGCCAACATGAAACTGAGATGCGGCAGTAGAAAATCTAGCAAGATTTTTCTTCTTTGCTCCAAGTAACAGAACATTGCAAGCAGGCATTTTTGCGAGTGCTCCCAAACCACCAGCAGTTCCCATCAGTTTTGAGGCAACAGCACTGCCAACAATGGCAGAAAGGTTTTGGTGCAATGTAACCCATTCTGCTCTCTACAAAATCAAGTACCTTTCTTCTTTGCAGCAACAAGAGTAAGGGCTCTGTCACGTGCTTTAGTGGTTTTTACCAAATTCTCCTCAGAAAAAGGCTTCCCACTAGTGGTAAAGTGGTTGATGCTGTCACTGAGACAACCATTATAATTGCAGAACGTAAAAGCCCTCCCAGATCTACAAGTGTTAAATCCATCTCATTTCCAATCTTCTTAACAACACGTGCATAATTGATTGGATGCTGAACAAGGGATTCCAGTTCACAAAACTTCAGCTTATACTTGTCACGTATGAAATTATGGCTTATAATGATCTCATTCTCAATATCTACTGATAAAGCATTGCAATCGACAATAAGCTGGTACTCTGGATCCTCCTCCAGGATGGACCCTTGAATGGAGAAGTCTGCGCCTATCTGAAGTGCATCTTCAACTTTCTGCAAACAAACAAATCATCTTCAACTTTCTGCAAACAAACAAATGGAACTGTCTGTTGTCATGCATGGGGCGAGTGGAAAACTTTTGTGGCCTAAAATACAAATGAACAGAGTTGTCGTACAAATTTTATAGGAACATATTTTTGGCACAAATAATTGTAACATTGAGTATAATGAAATATCTTTGTTTGTACCCTTTAAACACTCGTTAATGTTTATAAAGCTATATTCATGAATCACTACATGAAAAGAGCAGTCAATTCAAATGAGAAAAGGAAGATTGTACAAGCTTTGGGAATTGGAATAAATTAAAAGGCCATGAGTCAAAAATGTCTCAAGATAATTCGTTCACTTTAACGTTTGTTTTTAAACTAGTAGACAATGTTCTGGTGGAAAATATTGCACAACGCTGTATAATTGTCCATGTTTCCTCTAACCACATGATGGGTGGGTTCTTTTGGGCTATGGCTTATAGTTTATGGTTGTAGTTTTTGAATTCTGTCCAGTTCATAAGAGACAGTACACAGAGGGAAATAGTCGCATGCGATTTTGGCCGGTACAGTTGAACTCAGTATAGTTTGTATTACAATTTTCTTATAGACCCTACTTTGAAAAACACACCGTTTAATGGCGAGTTACTGTAGAAGCCTAAGCCTAAGCTTAAGCAGTTTCAAACGCACCTGATGACTGTTATCCTTTTTCCAGATAACAAAGATCAGGCTACATATGCAAGAAGAAAAACTATCTTAAAGAAAGTGGGGATTTAAGAGTTAGATCACGTACTTGCATTATGTCAGGTAATGCTGTGTCTTCTGCAGCTTTGAAACACTATCAAGATCATCATAATTAAGAGACTCAAGGTCAGGCATATCATCATCACCATCCTATTCCATACCCACTGCCTCGGCAATGTCTTCTTCCTGAAATTTTGACAATAGATTAGCAATTTCTCAAGAAATACATCCTCATAAATTCTGGTTACACGGCAGAAATAGAAATCAACTCACAGGATAGACTTCATTGTCTGACAGTTCATCAAGATCGGCTAAGAAAGAATCAGCAAGGCTTGCCTGTGAAGTGGCACCATTTAGAAAAACGAGACACGTGACTGACCACAGAAGAAAAGAAATTGCAAATTTAAAATTGAATACTAATTTTGCACAAGCTACTTAATAGGGGTTGAAATGAACTCACCATGATCTTGGCCCAAATCTTCCCAGTTCCCAGCAGAAGCAAGAGCTCCGAAGTTAGACCTAGTAAGAGAAGTTATTGAAGAGAATAATGAGATGATCAGCTCAGTTACACCAAACATGTATTAGCCGGATAGGCACTGTGAAAAACTATAGACGTACTGAGTGATGTTGCTATTAAAATATCATCGTAGAACGAACATGGATCATTCCAACGATTAGTACAAATGAAATCTTGTTAGTAATTTCTAATATACAACATGGTCGTCCAAACTGTTGCCATGCTTTTGTTTCGGTGAAATATATAATTAATTAATTGAACCCTTTGCCATGGTTTACTTGATTTAGTTTGCATTGCCGTAGCACAAAAATTCGCCCTTCCTTCAGCAACCCTAAAACTGCATACAGCCAGGGGCGGACATAACGTGGGGCATGGAAAATAAACGGCTATTAGTAGTAATCCACCACGCAGCGAACAAATCCGCAACAAACTGGATGAACAGGAGTACCCATCCCAGGTAGAAATATTTGGATTAGATTGCTCGCAGCAAAGAAAAGACGGGAACAAATCACTTAGAACAATCCAAGCAAGCTAGCCTAGGGCTTCCTTACCAACAAAAGATGGGATCAGTCCCAAGTCCGGACGACGATGACGACGACGACAGTCCAGTAGAGGGGAGAAGAGGACGATGACGACGACGACTATGAGAGAAGAATTCCTTCCAGGTGGCATGCTTCGGTGGAAGGAGGCCTAGAGGCGTGCTCCGCGGAGAGGCGTCGACTGGTGGCTCGCCGCACTGCCGCAGCCGCCGCCGGTGCGAGTGGAAGAGGAGAGGACTTTATGTGATACCTCAGCCCGGCCCAATAGGGACCAGAAGCGTTGCACGTTCATGGGCCGTGGACCTCTTGATGGGCCTACATAGGTTGGGCCGAACTGGGCTCGCTCAAAACGTGCTAGAAAATGGGCCGTGGACCTAAGCATGGGCCTAGTAGGTTGGTCTGAAATGGGCTCGCGTCAAAACGTGCTAAAATAGGATCATATACCCTTCCTTTAGTTGGGAAATTCAGGATATACCATCCTCATCTCAATGATACGTGGGGTTATCATAAGTCACTGACACGTGAGCCAGGAGGGTAAATCCTAAATTTCCATTTAAATAGAGGGTATATGATCTAAATCCAAAATAGAATGGCTTCGGTTGGGTTTTGCTGCCACTTGCTCACCGACCACCGGCGCCGCCGCGGCCACACCTACCCGTCAGCCGTCACCCCCCTCCTCTCTGTCGCATTTCTCCGTCTCCTCCGCCCCTCCGTCCCCGGCTGAGATCGCAGCGGTGACGCGACGACGAGAGGAGCGTTTGCGGTGGCCCGACTCCGCCGCGACGGCCGGCGTAAGGATCCTGCCTAATCTTCTCGCGCAGGTGTGTTTCCCTGGGTGAGGAAAATTTCCATCTTTCGTTTGATATGCAGCACAGCAGTAGATGTGGTTCTCTTAGCGCTTGGATGGATCCATGTAGAAGTAAACTGCTAGAACATCGGAACAAGAAAGGGGGTAGAGTGGAACGGACAGTATGGGTTCTTGATGCTTGTTAGAGTTCACGACGCTTAATTTTCTTGTCGATTAGTTTCCTGGAATCTTGTTAATATGAGTGGGATCACAGCGCTAAAGATAGGTTGTTCTTCTGCTGGAGCGTAAATGCCTTGCTACATTCTCAAGAAATGTTATGTTCATAAGACCTTGTTGTTGTTTTCATACGAAAACACATTTGAGCATGTGAGTGATACCATATTCTTGGCGCAGTGGAAAAAATCGCGGTTCCTAAGGCCTTACACAGTACAACGAGAAGCTCACTTGGTTCCTATTGGCAAGAGTTGTGCGTTGGAGCTAAATTGGCAACTTGGTTAATGTCTTTGCTGTTGTCGTAAATTCTTCCACAGTAAGCCGAGACCACAAGTGAAACAATTCTATTCTAGGGTTTTATTTATTGGGTTCTAACTCTCTCCTAATTTCTTAACTCTTCTAGGTAATGGCAACTAATGAATCCCTAGATGAGGTGCAAGAAGAAAATGCAGGCCTACAGATGGTGGTTGACGAGGATGATTTTGTCATTGAGGAGTTTGGAAGTGATTCTGATGACCAAGCCACAGAAAAAGACATGGAAATCATGGAGCCGAAGAAGGGAATGGTATTTGGTAGTGAGAATGATGCTGTTGTGTTCTACAAGAGATACGCTCGGAAGAAGGGATTTGCTATAACAAGGAGAAGCTCCAGAACTGCAGATGAAAATGTTAGCATGTTTACTTCCTCCTTTACTGTTAGTCGGCTGATGCCTGGGTTCCCCCCCAGGCTGTCTGTCACCTGTTTACTTCTCCTATTTATTGCTAGTCGGCTGATGCCTGGGAATCTCCCCTGGCTGTTGCCTGTGTACTTTCCTCTATCTCCTCTGTTAGTTTACCTCCTCTATAAATCCCTGTAATCATGGTTTACTATCTAATAATGAATACATAGCTAGTTCATTCTCTATCATGGTATCACGAGACTCTTAAGATCCTGCAGTCTCCTTCCGCTCTCTCTCCCTTATCTCCATGGCCCCTGAGCCGCCGCCTCCCTCTACTGCGGCCACTCTCGCCGCGCAGGCTGAGCACGAGCAGGTCGCCGCTCGCCAGCGCGCAGAGGAGGCCGCCGCCCGCCAGCGCGCAGAAGAGGCCGCCACCCGCCAGGGCGCAGAGGAGGCCGCCGCCCGCCAGCGCGCAGAGGACGCCGCCGCTGCAGCTGCAGGGCAGGCCGCCCTAGAGACGGCCGCCGCGGCTGCTACCCAGGCCGCCGCCGCCGCCCAGGCCGCGTCCAAGCAGCCCTCGCTGCCCTAGAGGCCGAGCGCGCTGCAGCCGCCGCCCTCGAACGCGCGGCTGCCGCAGCTCGGGACCGCGCCGCCCCGCCGACTCTTGAAGACGACGGCTCCAACCTCAGCAACGAGGACGCTCCTCTCGACCATGAAGCTACCCTCGTCGCCCACCTCCACGCCCAGGCTGCGGGTGTCCAGAACATCTGCTCCCTCGTGCCAGTGGTCCTCGATCCCCTGTCCCCCCACTACAACCGATGGCGTGACTTAGTGCTGCTCACTCTCGAGCGGTATGCCCTCGCCGACCATGTCCTCTCCACTGCGCCCCGCCCCGCCCGTCCTTCTTGGCACCGGATGGACTGCGTTGTAATGTCTTGGCTGTTTGGCACCCTCACTGTCGAACTCCAGGACACGGTTCGCGAACGTGGCGGCTCAGCACGCGACGCTTGGATTGGCATCGAGGAACAATTCCTGGGCAACCGCGAGACTCGTGCTCTCTACCTCGACGCAGAGTTCCGCGCATTCGTCCAAGGCAACTTGCCCATCCGCGACTACTGCCGCAAGATGAAAGGTATGGCAGATGCTCTAGGCGATCTCGGCGAGGTCATCACTGACCGCACCCTCGTCCTCAATGTCCTTCGTGGTCTCAACGCCAAGTATGACCACATGAAGGCCCTCTTGAAGCGGACCCGTCCGTTTCCGACGTTCAGCGAAGTCCGCAACGATCTCCAACTTGAGGAGCTCACGCTGGACCCCCCTGCGTCCCAGCCACCGACGGCTCTTCTCGCCTCGCAGCCGAAGTCCACCACCACTAACACCTCCCAGGTGCCGCAACCTAGCGGCCCCTCCATCCGCGGCGCCTCCAATCGGGCTCCTGGCACCGGGCCCAGCCACCAAGGTGTTGGTGCCGGTTCGGGTAACAATGGTGGCAAGCGGCATCGTCGCCATGGGAACAGCGGCAAAGGTGGCAACGGCAGCCAGGGTGGCTCCCCTTGGCCCTCCTTCTACAACCCCTGGACGGGCTCCTTCACCGTGTGGCCCACTCGCGGCCAGCAGCAGCAGCAGCCCCGTGGTCCTCCAGACAGGCGCTCTGGTCACCCTGCACCTCAGCAGGCATTCATGGCGGCGCCCAATCCCTACGGCGTCTCTCTGCCACCGGAATTTCCACCCACGCTGACTGCCCCAGGTGGTTTTTCCATGAACCAGCAGCAGCACCAGCAGCAGCAGCCGCAACAGCAGGTGTACCAGGCGCCTTCCCAGTCTCCCTGGACAAGCTCCTGGGATCAGCGGTCTCTGGCGAACTCCTTCAGCACCATGAGCCTCACTCCACCTGCTGTCACTGACTGGGTCATGGATTCCGGCGCCTCTAATCATATGACGCCTGATGCCGGTAACATTTCTCTCTTCCGACCACACCATTTTACTTGTCCTTCATCCATTGTTGTTGGAAACGGTTCCACTCTTCCTGTGACAGCTACTGGTGATGCTGTTCTTCCAGGAACCTTCCGTCTTAATAATGTTCTGGTTGCTCCCAACATTATTAAGAACCTCATTTCTGTTCGTCAATTCACTACTGATAACACCTGTTCTGTTGAGTTTGATCCCTTTGGTCTCTCTGTGAAGGATCTTCATTCCAGGAACGAGATCATCAGGTGCAATAGCTCCGGACCCCTTTACTCCTTGATCCCGCCGGCCACTTCCTCCTCTTCATGTGCCCTCATCGCTGCTGCTCCAGCTGTTGTTTGGCATTGTCGTCTTGGGCATCCTGGACATGAAACGCTTTCCAAACTATCTAGTGTTTCTGCTATTTCATGTACTCGTCACTCTAGTGATCAACTATGTCATGCTTGTCAACTTGGTCGTCATATTCGCTTACCATTTGCCAACTCTTCATCTCGTGCTCTCAAGAATTTCGATTTAATTCACTGTGATCTGTGGACCTCTCCTGTCCACAGTGTGTCTGGGTATAAATATTATCTTGCTATTCTTGATGATCATTCTCACTTTCTCTGGACTTTCCCTTTGCGGCTCAAGTCCGAGACTTTTTCTACTTTGGCAAATTTCTTTTCCTATGTGACCACTCAATTTGGCTGCACCATCAAAAGCGTCCAGTGTGATAATGGACGTGAATTTGACAATTCTTCTGCTCGCTCTTTCTTCCTCACTCACGGCGCTCTTCTCCGAATGTCCTGTCCCTACACCTCCTCCCAAAATGGCAAGGCCGAACGCATTCTTCGCTCCATTAACAACATTGTGCGTTCCCTTCTCTTCCAAGCTTCCTTGCCTGCTTCCTACTGGGTTGAAGGCCTTCACACTGCCACTTACTTACTAAACCGCCTTCCCACCAAAACTCTGAAGTTTGCCACTCCTCACTTCGCCCTGTTCGGCTCTCATCCCTCCTACTCTCATCTTCGGGTCTTTGGCTGTGCTTTTTACCCTAACATGTCCGCCACTGCCCCTCACAAACTTTCCCCTCGTTCCACTCTTTGTGTTTTCCTGGGATACTCTTCCAATCATAAGGGATTTCGATGTCTTGACCTCTCCTCAAACCGCATCATCATCTCTCGTCATGTCACCTTTGATGAGACAAAGTTTCCCTTTGCCACGACATCGTCTCCTCCCACCACTAACGATTTTGATTTTTTAGTTGAGTTTGAGCCTCCGGTGAGCCTTCCTGGCCTCCCTGCTGGCTCCTCCCTTTCAGGTACTCCCGGTGGAATCACCCCTCCTGGTCCGCTTGGCGTCACGTCACCTGCTGCTGGGACTCCTATTCCACCAATGCTGGCTGCGCCCTTGGCGCTGAACAGCCCCTGCCAGCCCTCTCCCGCACCACGCGCGGCCTTGGCTCCCTTGGTGGAGCATCATGGCGCCCCTCCCGCTACTTCAGCTCCACCGGCGCCCCCTGCGCGCACCATCGCTCATGTCTACACTCGGCGTCACGCAGCCCGTGTCCCTGCCAGCTCTCCGGCACATCCGTCTGCTCGAGCTGTTGCAAATTCTGGGCTGACACAGGGTACTTCAGCTGCTGCAGATTCAGAGCTGTCACATGGTCATTCGGTCGCTGCTGCTCCTACTACACTGCCCCAGGGCGCTGTCCCAATTCCTCAAGTGGTAAACCATCACTCCATGACCACCAGAGGGAAACTTGGCTTCCGTCAACCAGCTGTCTATCATGCGGCAGCCATCTCTCCCATTCCGAAGACATATCGGAGTGCTCTTGCTGATCCCAACTGGCGAACTGCAATGGAAGAGGAGTATGCTGCTCTTCTGTCCAACAACACGTGGGATCTTGTTCCCCGACCGTCTGGTACGAATGTGGTTACTGGCAAGTGGATTTTTTTTCAAAAGTTCAACGCTGATGGCTCCTTTGATCGGTACAAAGCCCGTTGGGTTCTCCGTGGCTTTACCCAACGTCCAGGTGTTGACTATGATGAAACTTTTAGTCCTGTGGTAAAACCAGCAACAGTCCGCACACTCCTCTGTTTGGCTCTCTCACAACATTGGCCTATTCATCAACTAGATGTGAAGAATGCCTTCCTCCATGGCACCCTCTCCGAGACTGTTTATTGCTGCCAACCCACTGGATTTGATGACACTACACTTCCTGACCATGTTTGCCGCCTCCACAAATCTCTGTACGGTCTGAAGCAGGCTCCTCGCGCTTGGTACAATCGGTTTGCCACCTACCTCTTGTCTCTCGGGTTTGTTGAAGCCAAGTCTGACACTTCTCTGTTCATCTACCACCGAGGCAATGAAATTGTTTATTTGCTGCTCTATGTTGATGACATTGTCCTGACAGCCTCCAATGCCTCTCTTCTTCGCCGCACTATCACTGCCTTGCAACAAGAATTCTCCATGAAAGACCTTGGTCCTTTGCATCACTTTCTGGGGATTTCAGTGAAGCAGCACTCAGGTGGTCTCTTCCTATCACAGCAGCAGTACACCATGGACATCCTCAAACGTGCTGGCATGACTGATTGCAAACCGTGTAGCACACCAGTTGACACTCACGCCAAAGTTTCTGCTACTGCTGGCACCCCTGTCACTGATCCTACACACTATCGCAGTCTTACTGGAGCCCTCCAGTACCTTACTTTTACCCGGCCAGATATTTCTTACGCTGTTCAACAAGTGTGCCTTCACATGCATGATCCTCGAGAACCTCACTTGGCTGCTGTTAAGAGGATTCTCCGGTATCTTCAGGGAACTGTCAGTCATGGTCTACACCTTCAGCCCTCCACTCCTTCAGAATTAGTGGTCTATACTGATGCCGACTGGGCTGGGTGTCCTGACACTCGCCGCTCTACTTCGGGCTATGCTGTGTTTCTTGGCGCCAATCTGATTTCTTGGTCTTCCAAACGCCAAAACACAGTCTCCTGTTCAAGCGCTGAAGCAGAATACCGGGCTGTGGCAAATGGAGTTGCTGAAACCTGCTGGCTCCGCCAACTTCTACAGGAACTACATGCTCCGCTGCCTCGGAGCACACTGGTCTACTGTGACAACGTCAGCGCAGTCTATTTGTCCACCAATCCCGTTCAACATCAACGCACGAAGCATGTCGAGATTGATCTCCACTTCGTTCGCGAACGGGTCGCCATTGGTGATGTTCGTGTTCTTCATGTACCAACGACGTCCCAATTTGCTGACATCTTCACCAAAGGGCTTCCCACCTCTGTGTTTCAAGATTTTCGCTCCAGTCTTCATATCAGCGGACCTGCCGATTCGACTGCGGGGGGGTGTTAGCATGTTTACTTCCTCCTTTACTGTTAGTCGGCTGATGCCTGGGTTCCCCCCCAGGCTGTCTGTCACCTGTTTACTTCTCCTATTTATTGCTAGTCGGCTGATGCCTGGGAATCTCCCCTGGCTGTTGCCTGTGTACTTTCCTCTATCTCCTCTGTTAGTTTACCTCCTCTATAAATCCCTGTAATCATGGTTTACTATCTAATAATGAATACATAGCTAGTTCATTCTCTATCAGAAAAGTTGCGATACTTCACCCTCGCTTGTAGCAGACAAGGCAAGGCTCAATACTCCTCAAAAAATTCATGGAAACCTCATCCCTCCATGAGAATGCAATGCCCAGCTAAAATAAATTTGGCTCTTTATGGTCCTGACAACAAGTTCCGCTTATCTTCAGTTACACTTAAGCACAATCATGATCTAAGTCCAGGTGAAACAACTCATACTAGGGTTCTTATATGTAACAAGAAACCTGACCTGTCCGCTAAAAGAAGACGAGTGTCAAATGGTGGAGCAGAAAATCGTGCGAACAAGAAGTCCAATTCTCCTCGCGTGCAAGCTGGAGGCTATGAAAATCACCAAGTTGGTCAAAAGGAGCGCACCGACAACTTGCAAGAGGAAAGAAGGCTGAAGCTTGGCGCCGGAGATGCACATGCACTTTATCATTACTTCTTCCGAATGCAGTCCAAGAATCCTAATTTTTTCTATGTCATGGACTTCGATGAGGACTCCCGGCTGAGAAATGTTTTCTGGGCAGATGCAAGAAGTAGGGCTGCATATGAATATTTCTCAGATGTCATGACATTTGACAGTACATACCTAACAAACAGGTACGGCATACCTTTTACTTCATTCGTTGGTGTAAATCATCATGGGGAATCGATTCTGTTGGGATGCGGACTACTGTCAGATCAGAGCACAGAGACTTTTGTATGGTTGTTCAAATCCTGGTTAGTTTGTATGTCAAACAAACCACCAAAAGCTGTAATTACTGATCAGTGTAAAGCAATCCAGGATGCTACTGAGGAGGTTTTTCCTCAAACTTGTCATCGATGGTGTTTATGGCATATCATGAAGAAGATTCCTGAAAAGCTCAGTGGATACTCAGGGTTTGAAAATATTAAAATAAATTTGTCAAATGTGGTGTATGATTCATTGACACAAAATGATTTTGAAAAAGATTGGATAGAGATAATCGGCAAGTTTGGCATTCAAGACAGCGAATGGCTTAATGGGTTATACTGCAATAGGCAAAAATGGGTGCCGGTTTATGTGGAAGATACATTTTGGGCCGGTATGTCTTGCACACAGAAGAGTGAAAGTGACAATGCTTTCTTTCATGGATATGTCAATTCTTGCACAACACTGAACCAGTTTCTGGAGCAATATGGTAATGCACTAAGAGACATGGTTGAGAAGGAAAATAATGCTGATTGTAAATCTTTCCAAGAGGTGGTACCATGCATCACTCATTATGATATTGAAAAGCAGTTCCAGACAACGTATACAAATGAAAAGTTTGCAGAATTTCAGGAGCAGCTAAAAGGTAAAATCTACTGTTATCCAACTATTCTGAAACAGGAAGGTTCGATTTATATATTCAAGGTCCTGCAAGATGTTAAAATCAGGGAGCAACAGATTAGCTTGGACTTCACTGTTTGGTTTAATGGAGATGGATGTGATGTGAAATGCATATGCCGTCATTTTGAATCTCAGGGAATCTTGTGTAGCCACATCATTTCTGTACTTGCTCTAATGAAGATCAAAGAAGTTCCCTCCAAATATGTATTGCAGCGGTGGAGGAAGGATTTGGAGCGGAGACACAGTTCTATTACATGTTTCTACGATGATATGGTCAATTCACCAGTTGCGCAGCGTTTTGACTTGTTATGCAAATCCTTCTATGAAGTGGCTGAGAAGGCGGCAGCATCAGATGAATTGTACGACTTGGTGATGGATTGCCTTCGAGGATTAAAAGTAAAGGTCGATGCACAGCGTGATATGCATGAAATTCAGAATTCTAATCCTTTAGATTATCAAGACAAGGAGATGTGACGATGAAGCTCCTTTCTCCTGACATGAACAGCTGACATTTTTCTGTAGTTCCCATGTTAGATATCTTTCGTCTAGCTGAAACATTACAAGTAGTAATGAACTACTGACCGCAAATCTTGAAGTCCCATGATTGATAGTGTAATTATGTGGGGTTCAAGTGCTGAGTGGGGTTGGGTTTGGCTTGGGTTCTTGCTTCTTTTGCGCGTCTATCGGGGATTGAGTTGGGTTTCAGCTATCTCATTTGCAGGCTTCTTGGGGCCATGTGTGTGGACTGGGGAGTAGGGAAACACGACGGAAGCGTGGCCTATCCACTGATATTTTGATCTTTCGAGGAAAAAAAACAGAGGATGTAGCTTTCAGCGAAACACTGTTTTTCGAGGACTGCAAAGCACCTTGTTAACTTTGACCTAGTTGTGAGCTTGTGATGTGTCTAATTCTTGTATTTGTTCTTGCAATCCAAGGGAAAGTCACAATGAGATCCCTCATTCCCTCTGCTACGTGACTTTCCTGGCCATTTTGTCAATCAACGTGCAATTCTGTACGTCCATACGCCTCCTAGCTGAAAATCCAGTAGCGATTCCAAATGGTCAACGTTACTGAACTCGCACTGCTCACCTATGTGGTTTTATAAGTCTAAAATATATTAGTCTCTAGCACACATGTGTTAGTCATGCGTTATAATCAGATTGTTTACGAAATCAATTCCAATCTGATCATGTGGGCCAATAGCCTGCAGAGATGATTATGCAAACCAAACCCAACTATTCCGCTCTGTGTTATACTAGAGTTAAACATATGCGTGCATATTAAATATAGTAGACTTGATCTCAATAAATATGTCTACTATATTTCAATACATCCGTTCTCGACACGTTGAATATTAATTTCTCGAGTTAAATTACGTATCTTTCAAAAAAATTGTTTTGATAAACTGTTTTTAAAATATATTAAAAAGCTATTCCATTTGTTTATCAAAGAAGGAAGGACAAGAAACGAAACCAAACAGTAAAAAACCCTTGACAGACAGATGATAGCAGAGCGGCAGAGGGGTGGAGAGGGCGTGCAGACATCGCGATCCGATCGAGGTGGCCCAATGGCGCGGCGGGGAGCCTTATCCCATGGCATCGCCCCTGATCCAAACTCGATCCACACGGCCTCCGCACACCTCAAGTGGTCTCCTACCAACCGCCCTCTTCCCTAGCTATCTCATCACAAGCTTAGCTTACGCGCTCGCACGTAGCAGCAGCAGCAGCGAGCTAGTACCGCAGAGCTAGCTAGCTGCCAATGGCGTCCACCTCCTGCCTCCTCCACCAGTCCACCGCCCGCCTCGCCGCCTCGCCGCGCCTCGCGCCTGCCGCCGCCCGCACCCATCTCCTCTGCCGGGCGCAGAAGCAGGACGCCGAGCCCGCCGACGCCGCGGTCACCCGGCGCGCCGCGCTCACCCTCCTGGCCGGCGCCACCGCCGTCGGTGTCAAGGTCTCCCCCGCCGCCGCCGCCTACGGAGAAGCAGGTAACCAGCAACGAGCTAGCCTTTAATGAACGAATGAACGCCCGTCCATGCATGCGATCGAGATCAGGAGCAGAGAGCTGTAAATTAAGAAGAATGGATCACTGTATTGATGGATGGACTGATTGATTTGCAGCGAACGTGTTCGGGAAGGCCAAGACAAACACGGACTTCATCGCGTACAACGGCGAGGGGTTCAACCTGCTGATCCCGTCCAAGTGGAACCCCAGCAAGGAGCGCGAGTTCCCTGGCCAGGTGCTCCGCTACGAGGACAACTTCGACTCCAACAGCAACGTCTCCGTCATGATCACCCCCACCACCAAGAAGACCATCACCGAGTACGGCTCGCCTGAGGAGTTCCTCTCACAGGTACATCCACCATATACACATACATACTACCACCCGCTACTAACACAACCAATCTACGTCGTCTTCAAAGATTCGTGCAATTTAATTAGTTTTCAGGGGAGCGTATAGTAAGTTAATTAAGCTTGTGACTGGAGGGAGTAAGTAACTGGAACTAATTCATCCATTGTGCAATGCTTCAGGTGGACTACTTGCTTGGCAAGCAGGCCTATGGCGGCAAGACAGACTCCGAGGTACATACATACACATGCTAGGCATGTACGTTTGCAATTGGATTTAATTTGCAACAGTTTGTAATTAAGACTTGATGGTTTGATGGGTCGTGTGTATGTATAGGGTGGGTTCGAGTCCGACGCGGTGGCGACGGCGAACGTCCTGGAGAGCTCGGCGCCGGTGGTCGGCGGGAAGCAGTACTACAGCGTAACGGTGCTGACGAGGACGGCGGACGGCGACGAGGGCGGGAAGCACCAGCTGATCATCGCGAGCGTGGCGGACGGCAAGCTCTACATCTGCAAGGCGCAGGCCGGCGACAAGAGGTGGTTCAAGGGCGCCAGGAAGTTCGTCGAGAGCACGGCCAGCTCCTTCAGCGTCGCATGAGCTGCTGACGTCGATCGATCGGTCGATGAATCGAATTGCTCAGGGTCGACGCACCGTGCACGTAGAGAGGTCATGCATGTGTGTTCTTTAATTGTACATGACAACAAACTAAGGAGATCGATCGAGGTCCATTTCCCTGCAAGGATCAATTTCTGTGGTCCATGTTTAAGAAATCTTAGTAATAATAATGCTCCATTTTTATATCTTCGTGTCCTTGCTTGGAGGTGCTTTAATCTAGTGTCTATAAAAATTAGTACATTTTTACATCACTTCAACAATAACAAAAATACAAGTAGTTGTTGGGAATTTTATGTGGCTTTCAATATTTATTATGGTTATTGTCTACTTTACTCTCAGTGTGGAATTATTCATATTATTGATGCAAGTGATAGCGAATATTTTGATACGGAATTTAACTCGAGGAATTAATACTCGAGATGCCGAAGACGGCTGTGCTAGAATTTGGTAAACATATTTATTGAGATCAAGTCTACTGAAATTTGATATGCATGCATTTATTTAACCTGGGTACAGCACAGAGCGGAATAGCTGGATTTGTTTTGCAGGATCGGCTCTGTAGGCTGTTGACCCACATGATCAGATTGGAATTGATCTCATAAATAATCTAATCATGGCACGTGACTCACACATGTGTGCTTGGGACTAATATATTTTGGACTCATAAAACTGGCCTGTCTGATCGTGGTTGGTGACATGGTTCAGGAGTCTCACGGGATACCGGAAACAAGTGGGTCACTTTGGAACACCTGGAAGTGGAGTCTATAAATAGGTCCCTACCCTCTAGCCTCATGATGCATTGTGGCAGCACTACGGAAAAAGACAGAGAAATAGAGGGTAGACTGAAAGCCTCCACGGAATAGGGTTTGAAAAAACCCACATTAGGCCCCGTTTGGCACAGCTCTAACTCCGAGATCTATGCTGGATCTGTAGTTTGTTGACTAAATTAAAATAATTTAAATATTTTTATTTAATATATAATATAAATGAAATGAGTCATATAAATGCACTTAACATGTCTGTAACTCTAGATTCAGGATTTCCTAGAGCTACAGATAAACAGCTCTAGAAAATCTACACGAGAGCTCTGCCAGATTCGGATCCTCATCTCGCACGGCATATCCTGTCGCTTCTTCCCGGCGAGTTATCTTCACGCGATGCAGTTCCTTTGGCGTCTCGTCATTTTTCCGTCGTATCGGTCGTCCTTGTTCGGTGTGCGCGCGGATCAGTGGGAAAATATCGCACGTACGGTTGAAGAGCAGGTTGGCGGCTCCTAGCAGGAGTCGCACGGCGTCTAGCTCGCACGTCGAGTCGTCGCGGTCCTCGGTCACGCCGGTCATTTACGTCCTCGTCTTGCGCCGGAAATCGTGTGATGTCAAGACATGGCGTGAAGAAACCTGCGCGGCGAGCCTTTGCCCCTGATCAATATGACTTCAGTTTCTGGCTTCAGCTTATTTTTGCACTATTCGTAAATTTCGTCTTTTTCTGAACTTTTGGCTTTTTTTTCTGAGTTTTTTTACCGGTTCTTTTTTTCCTCATATTTGTTTACATTATACGTAATGGGCTAATATATTTTTTCTATTTTTAAATTTTTTTAAATTTAATTATGGTAAATAAGCCTCTGTCAGCTACAGTACTTTTTTCAGCCAGCTACAGTATTTTCACCCATAAACCATGAGACTTTCAGCCGAACCGATCACCATCCGTCAAGACTTGATCTTGCGAGGAACCAACAAGGATCTAATCTTCGACATGGTCTTTATCTAGTCAATCGAAGGCAGTTGCTCTTTATCTAGTCAATGCTCAACTACCACGTGATCAGGGGTCATCAATCAATTAATGAAGGCGTTTCATGCTCGGTTCACACACCAGGCATTAGGCCAGTCTCAGTGGAGGTTTCATGTCCCAGTTTCCAACACACCTATATTTTAGAAACAGTGCAGAAGAGTTTCATCCCCATGAAACTCTCTCTACTCCCATGAAATTTTTATCATCTCTCTCTTTATCAATACAGTACCATGTCAGCGTATTTAATGCTCATAAAACTCCATAAAACCCCCACTGAGACTGACCTTAGGCAATCAACCAACAGATTAATCATTATTTAATGAAATCTCGGCCGGCCGCGCGGAGGAGCACATCATGCGTCACGGCTGACACGGACGGAATCGTTTTTTTATTGGGCGATACATGCGCACGGTGCTTCGATGGTTTCGCGCGCGGAAGACAATAGCGGGCAATCGCACAGTGATTGAGGAGCGCCGGACGCGCGCACGGAAGAAAGGCAGAAAACAGCCGTGGAAGCCATCCTCGTTCGACATTTATATTTACTATGGGGCGTTTGGTTGCCCGGTTCTTGCCCAGTCAGACTCCCCAGATGCAAATTTCAGTTGTTTGGTTGCTCGCATCGAGGTCTGAATTTGGCTCTCCAGATGCAAAAGGCAGCTCAGAGCCTGGCTCTCGAGATACGGATTTCATTTGCGTTTCTGGCGAGCCAGGCTCGCATGGTGCAGCACAGGGTTCTGTTAACGATACTATTAACATGTGATTAACGTGTATTAAGTGATATTAGTGTATTTTAAAATAGATCAAGATATTAAAAGTAAAATTGAAACTATTAGAGTGCACTTACACAAGTTAAATATTATAAGATCACTTGTTTTTTTATTTTTATTTTATGCGATACGACTTCATACAGGCAACCAAACGCTGTCTCTTCTCAGCCAGGCTCTATACGTACAGACAACCAAACAACAATAGTTTGCATCTCTACAACCTGTCCTACGAGTAGGGGTGGAAAAAAAGCTCGTTAGTGGGGCTCGTTGGCTCGGTTCAAAATTGCTTCAATTATACTTGTTAATTGATTAAACATTAAAATGAGTTGATTTCAAATGAATTTGAATTTTGCTCAAGCTCGGCTCGGCTCGGCTCGTTAGCTCGTTTCTAAAAATACTTTTAAATTATCCGTAAAATGATATTAAATTAAAATATGCCAATTTTAGAAAAAGCTCGATAAGACGAGCAGTTGGCTCGATATCCACCCCTACCTACGAGAACTTGGTTCCCAGATGCGAGCCAGGCTCCACTCACCAACGAACCAAACGCTCCCCTAGTTGAATCAGTGGCGGACCCAGGATTTTACCAAAGGGTATACCGCACCAAAATTTTTATATGCAATTCAGTAAAACCATTTGCCAATTCAGTAAATAATTGTAAAATTATCACGCACTGCAGCTTGCCAGCACACACAAATGGAGCAAACCCCATACGGAAACCAATCATCACGCACTGCAGCTTGTCAACAAGGAGCATACCATGAAAAAAAATACTCTGACAGCCAAACCAGTAATGATGCAGGAAATATGCATCACGATCCAAGAATTTTGCTCTAAGAATCACTAAATCCTAGCTTTGCATTTCAGAGAACCGTTGGTGGACTTGGATTATTCTTACATACTAAGCCAAGAAATCAAATTTTCATTTGAGCAAACTCATCTCATTTCAAGCAATCCAACAGGATATTAGATGGCACTTTTTTTTTCTCAAAACTCAACAAAAGGAAAAAGAAAACAAATTGCACATCTGTGAACAAGAGGCTAAGATCCAGTTTTGGACTGCTCAAAGCTCAATACCTCATAACACATCCATGTGTACCAATTACCAAATACAATCTTTTGAATGGTTCATGAATGACAGCACATAAGTAATGGAGCAAATCCCATATCTAAACCAACCTTCACACTGTGTAGCTTGTTAAGAAGGATCAAACCATATAAGCCAATATACAATACCAAGCAATATGCAGGATTAATATACAAGAAAATCGATTATATACAAGAAGATCGAAGCATTTTCTTTCCAAGAATCACTAAATACTAGGAATGGAACGGAGAACCGTTGTTAGATTATTCTTGTATCCAAATTTATAAGCCAACACACCCAAATCTTTTGTAGAAAAATTATATCATTTTTTAGCAACACGAGAAAGCCAAGTTGTCAACCAATTCCTATCTTTCACCAGCTACTCATTAAATTGGATTATGTAGAAGTCAGCAAGTAACAACGGCCGGGGGCAAATAATTCACCTGCCACTTGGCGGTACCGAGCGCCGTGTGCTGCCAGCGGCGCAGATCGCCGGTGCCTCGCCCCCATCCTCCGCCAGCCGCGGCCGCCTCCAGAGCGCCGCCTACTTTCCTCTCCTGCACCCATGTCATGTACACTGATTCCATCCTGCAAACCCACAAGCAAAACCCAACAAAAATCACCAAAAAGAAATGGGACAAAATGGAAGGGAGAAAGAAGAGGCCAAGAGGAGAACTCACCGGTCGACGGATTCCTGGACCTCCTCGGCGGCAGGGAAGAAGGGGTCCTTCTCCCAGCGGTCGAACAATGTGGCCATCTCGCGCGCGATCTTTGGCCGCCGGGCGGAGCCAAGAATCGGTGGGAGGAAGGGAATCCGTGGGGGCGCGAGCGAGCGAGCTAGATGCGTACGGAAAGGACGAGGCGAACCGTCAGCAGGCTGGGCCTCAGGGTATGCCGGCATACCCTGTGGGTCCGCCCCTGAGTTGAATGCGTGTACGTTGCTACGGATTAAAAAAAATCATATCACATATTCTAAAACTCATCAAAACAAGCTAAAACAATTGTTATCATCAGGTATACGTGAGTGCCCGCACATTATTGTTAACATACAAAATAATTCTAGTAAAATAGGATAGAAGCAAAGTACTCCTGAAAAATGGACGACAACAAATTGTTACCCTATTTCTCTAAAACAATATATAACCCAACATGTTCTGTCCATACCACATAGTGTCTGTGACCACACTACAATTCTCAGGATTTTATGCCTTTATGCGAACTATCTATTTAGATCATCCAGAAGGATGGTTTAGTGCAAACACAGAAAAACAAACATTTTTGTCATGATCAAGTAAGATAAGAAAATCATGTTAGTTGCCATGTATCACTTTTACCCTTCAAAGTTTCAGTTTCACATTCCCCTTTACCAGCTTTATTCTGTCAAAACTGAAAATCGTCATCAATTATGATTTATTGATTTACGAGGAAGCATCTTTCATGTAGCTATTGTTGACACACGGAAGGGTAAATGCGTAAATGGAAAGAATTGCTTATTTATGAATGAGCTTCCGTGACATTAACAAGTAAAAAATATTACACAAAAAGTAGCTCAGCAAGGCTAAGGAACATACTGATACATCCATATTTACAATATATATATTTATGACTATTTAGAGCATATAAGTCCACATCTAAATCTTCCCATATTTACTTTTGTTGTATCTGATGACAATTCTTGCTTAAAAAAAGAACACAAACCATTGCTTACATTTCCTACATGTCACTTTTGTTCAAGCCAACAAAACAATGAACTTAACAACAGTACCTATATGTTCCAGATTCCCTGCAAGGCACAAGATAAATTAAATACAAGTACCATTAACAAAAATGTTGTCCTGCACAACCATGCAACAAAATAGGTATTTGTTTAGCTCTGGTGATTCATATCACTAACAGTAATGAACTCACCATCCCTATCATCAGACTTATTAGTTACAGCTTTTGATTCACAACTATTCAAAAGCAACAATGAGCAAGTGAGGTTACAACAAGAGCTAGACAACAGCAAAGAATAAGGGAATATGAAAACTAACTTAACTCCTAATTATCTCTCTCACGTAAGATATGAGTTCGGCAAAAACCTAACGACTTCAACATTTGCCAGTCACTTAGTGCATAAAAACTCCATTTGTGTCTCAAACAAAGAAAGAAGGTAACTTCACAGCAGAAATGATCAGCCTAGCGATTGAGATCACAACTGTGCACATTTTGTTAGTTTTAGTTGCCCTCAGTTAGATTGCTCTATTCAATCATTGACACTGATTACAGACACATTTATGTTCAGAACTTGGCAGTACACATGAAAGGACCAAGAAATCTCAAGAAGACAACCAAGACTAACCAACACGCTCCTGATGTGATGACTAATGCACAGCCAATGGAGGAGAGACAATGGCGTACTGAGTTTTACTAACCTAAGGAACAGATGCGGATGAGAACTGTTCAGAACCAAAACAACATCGATAATTTGCTGAACCAATCTATAGGATGTAAGAAAAGAAAGCACTTGTGGCTTGTGAGTAATAAAATGGAAATAGGTGTAAGATTTTCAGAAAAATGAAATGGAATATTGTGTTTTAGCAATTGAAGATGTTCTGAAATTCAATAGAAAAATGAAAATTACATGATGCCTGTCATACGTTGCAATAATTATGTTTGATGAGAACTTACTTTCAGCAATCTTATCCATCTACACAAGTAGAAATGGGTAAAAACATGGCAAGAATCTAGTGTGGTGATTCTATAGTCAACAGAGCATTATAAGAGCATTATAAGAGGAACCAACCAGAACCTTCAAATGTAATTATGTAACACACAACTGAATAGATCAATGCTGCAGCAGCTTACTGGCACCCAAGAGGTAGCAAAATGTCCCAAATCCAAGAACATCCAGCAAGTGTGTGACCTACAACATTGAAAGCCAGTACCGCCTTATTAGAGCATCCCCCACATCCAGCCATGAAATTATCATCACAATCTTTGCATGTACATACTTCTAGTGCACGACAATAATTGAACAAATTGGCAACTATAGTATCCCATCCTACAAAAAGCTCCAAAACAGTAGTCGAAGCATATCATAACCAAGGAACAAACAGATTACGCATACAAGCACCAAGAATCGCCTAAGTTTCAACAAGCAGAGCACGGGCATGCCAAGATTTGAGCAACAGGCCGCCTAATCAACCCAATACCAAGAAACAAAAAAATTTAAGTAGGGGAAGGAACACGGAAATAATCAACAAGCCGTCTAATCCTGGTCGCCTCTTTTGGATCCGGTGGACCCCGCCTAGATCTGGCCGTGTCCGGCTCATTGTGCCGTCGCACGGAGGAACCGCACTCGAGCCGTGTCGCCGCCAGGCCGCCGCCGCTGGGCTTTGCCTGCCCGGATCCAGTGAGGTGGGGAGGAGGCAACGGTAGCGCGGGGTGGGGAGGAGGAGGCGAGGGCGGAGCGGAGGAGCGAGGAGGCGGCGGTGGAGCGGAAGAGCGAGGAGACGGTGGTGGAGCGGAGGAGTTGGGGAGGAGGAGGCAAGGGCGGAGCGGGGGAGGAGGCGAGGGCGGAGCGACTGCAGAGGAGTCGGTAGCGCAGATAACGGGGGAGGGGAGGAGGCGTGGGCGGAACGACGCAGGTAACGGGGGAGGGAGGGGGGGGGGGGGGGGGGGGGGAGGAGAGAAACTGCCGGAAGTTTTTGTGAGGAAAGGGAGAAGAGGCCGGACCAACCACTAACTCCTTCTTTTATAATAGTAAAGATATATATATATATATATATATATATATATATATATATATATATATATATATATATATATATATATATATTCATTCTTCAGCCTCATGCATTGAGCCGATCTGGTGTTGATTCTTGAGACTACAAGTTCAGTACGGGCATTTTAGGGCTGATTGTAGGAAAAAGAAGAAGCAAAATGAGCAAAGGAATCAAAACAATCAACCAGCTGAGCGTAAAGACAATTCTTCGTCTAACGGTATGTCTAATATTTTTGTATGCACTGAATATTTACTTACTACTACTTTTCCAAATAGTTGTATTGTCCATTTTGGTGCTACTTCTCATATTACTAGAAATAATAGAGATTTCACTTCTATGCAAACAATTTTAAAGGAAAATAGATATATCTTCTATTTCACTAATGCTAAAGCTGATGTACTTGGAATTGAAAATTATGTCCTAAAACTCCCCAATGGAGGAAAATTATTGTTACAGGACACTTTATATTTACCTAGCGTGAGAAGGAATTTGATCTCTGTTGCTCAGTTAGAATCTATTGGTTATGATATACTATTTGGAAAAGGAAGAGTTAAAATATTACTCAATGGGAAATTAGTGCATAATGGAACTCGCCATGATGGTCTTTATTTTCTTAATGAATTATCAAATGATGACAATATTGATTGCTTAGTTGGTAAAAATAACTTCATAGTGAGGAATTCAATCGATAGGAACACATGCTCAGGGTTATATTTATGGCATTTACGACTTGGCCACATATCTAAAAAAACAGAATTAGATGTTTATTAATTCTGGAATTTTGCACTTTCAGTGGGAGGATTTTGATATTTGTGAGGCTTGTATGATGGGTAAAATGACCCGTGCGCCTTTTTCTAAAGGTGGAAAGATCTAATGAGCCTCTAGCCATTATTCATTCTGATATTTGTGGTGAAATGTCTACTCCCACTAGAGGCCAAAAGATTTATTTTATCACATTCATTGATGATTATTCTAGATTTAGATATATGTATCTTCTTAAACAAAAGTCGGAAGGTTTTGATGTGTTCAAGATATTTAAAACTGAAGTGGAAAATTAATTAAGTAGAAAGATCAAAGTTTTGAGAATTGATCGTGGAGGAGAATACACTTCAGGAATATTAAATATATTTTTTGTAAAGAGCATGGAATTATTCATCATCATACTTTACCTTACACTCCGCAATAAAGTATTGTTGCTGAACGGAGCAATAGAACACTTATGGATATGGCTAGGTCTATGATGGCTTATTCAGATCTTCCTTTGTCTTTTGGAGGAAGTTTTACATATTGCTATTTATTTATTAAATCATTCATCATCTGAGGCTGTAATAGTCACTCCTAATGAGTTGTGAACTGAAAGGAAAATTATAGCCTAAAAGCACGCCAGGAATTTGTTATCAGTTATTCTTTGGAATTTAAAGAGTACAAGTTTTATGATACAGAAAAGGATAAACTGGTGGAAAGCAGGAATGTAATTCTTTTATATCTAAACACACCTCGCCGTGCTAAGTGGGCAAGGGTGGAATTGTTGTTAACTCCACGAAAACACAGATGGATACATCTGGTATTAATTCTCATACTGAAGGAGATTCTGCTCCTGAAGGAAATACAAATCAAACTTCTAACACTAACATGCTTAGGAAAAGTGGGAGGAATTTAAGTGCACCCCAATATCTAGATGATTATTATTTGTTCTTGGGGAAGTTCACTCTAAAATTTCGGATTTAGAGGAAGAACCAAAACTATGGGTGGAACCAGTGCGGGAAGAATTAAACTCGATGAAGAGGAATAAAGTTTGGGAACTTGTTGATCTACCAAACAACCGCAAGTTTATAGGTTGTAAATATTTTTTTAAAGAAAATTGAATGCAACAGGTTTAGTGGAAAATTATAAGACTAGACTTGTTATTGAAGGCTTTACACAAAGGGAATGTATTAACTTTGTGGAAACTTTTTCTCCTATTGCTAAAATTGCTGTAATTTATATTATTAGTACTTTGACGGCTTATTGTGATCTTGAACTCCGCCAAATGGATATTGAAATTGCCTTTCTTAATGGTCTTTTGGAGGAGGAAATTCATATAAAACAGCCGGAAGGTTTTGGAAAAAAAGGAAATGAAAAATTAGGTTTGCAAATTGAATAGATCAATTTGTGGTCTTAAACAAGCTTCACATCAGTGATATATTCTATTTTATTATTCTATCACGTCATATGGTTTTCAATGACGGAAGGTGATCATTGCATATATACAAAAGTTATGTTAAGTTTTTTTTGTCTTATTGCCTTTATGTGTTGATATTTTCATTGCTTCTAATGACAAAATTACATTGATGGAAGTGAAAGCTTGGTTATCTTCTAAATTTGATATAAAAGATATGGAGGAAGATTCCTATGTTTTAGGAGTGGAAATACATAGAGATCAGAATAATTTTATTTTTGGGTTGTCCCAAAAGATATGCCTTGGAAGTATTTTAAACGATTTTCTATGGAATACAGTAAACCTGTTAATGTACCTATTGTGAAGAGAACTATACTCAGTGAGGAATTATGTCCAACTACTCCTGAGGAAAAGCTAGAATGTATGGAATTTCTTATTCTTCAGCTTTGGAATGTCTTACGTATACTATGTTATTCACACGATTTGATCTTAGTCATGCCGTTGGAATCCTTAGTGGATATCAAAAGAAACGTGGGGGAGAGCACTGGAAACAAATTAAATATGTATTGCATATGTCAAAGGAATATATGAATTATTTATTATGTTTTAATGGCTATAATTTTCAACTGCAAGGTTATTTTGATGCTGATTGGCAAATGGCTTCTGGTTATCTATTTACTTTGGTAGGAGGTGTTATTTGTGATTGCAACAGGAAACATGATACAGTTGGTCATTCTACCATGGAAGTTGAATACATTGCTACATCTAAAGTAGCAAAGGAAATTACATGACTAAGGGAATATATTGCATCATTTAAGGTCGTGGAAAATGCATCACAACCTATCAATTATTTCAAAGTAAAAGTAAACACATTGAAGGAAGATCCACTGACTAAGTCAGTTAGTCAGAAATTATTTTTTAAGAATGATTAAGTCATCGAACTTCAGTTTATTGATTGAAATATTTTAGCCAAGTGGGCGATGTTGGGAATTTTATGTGGCTTTCAATATTTATTATGGTTATTGTCTACTTTACTCAGTGTGGAATTATTCATATTATTGATGCAAGTGATAGGGAATATTTTGATGCAGAATTTAACTCTAGGTGCCGAGGACGGCTGTGCTGGAATTTGGTAAACATATTTATTAAGATCAAGTCTACTGAAATTTGATATGCATGCATTTATTTAACCCGGGCACAACACAGGGCGGAATAGCTGGGTTTGTTTTGTAGGATCGGCTCTGCAGGCTGTTGACCCACATGATCAAATTAGAATTGATCTCATAAATAATCTAATCATGGCACGTGACTCACACATGTGTGCTTGGGACTATATATTTTGGACTCATAAAACTGACCTGTCTTATCGTCGTTGGTGACATGGTTCAGGAGTCTCACGGGATACCGGAAACAGGTGGGTCACTTTGGAACACCTGGAAGTGGAGTCTATAAATAGGTCCCTACCATCTAGCCTTATGATGCATTGTGAGCGGCACCACGGAAAAGGCAGAGGAATAGAGGGTAGACCGAACGCCTCCACGGAATTAATCTAGGGTTTGAGAATGATTACTCTTTTTACTGCTAGACTCTTCCCACTTCCACTAGTAAGTGTTGGAAATTAGGTGGTTTCAGTAATATTTCTATTTTAATTTTAATTATAACTAAGCACAATAAAACATATATACAACAATATGAAAATTACATGAAACTAAATGTATTATCTCTCAAAACAGATATACAATTCATATCATTAACATATAGCAATATGCTTAATAAAACACAAATGTAAGCATTTAAAATATGCATAATGAACAGATTAAGAGTTGAAGTACTCAGATGAGGAGTTGCACAAGTTTATAGAACATGGCCTTCTTCCACTCTAATTAGTATTTCAATTATCACAGTGACAGTTTCTCAAATATTCTGCTAGATTGTATAATTAATATCACCTCGGAGTAGTACCAAGTCAAGAACATGCACAGTCCACAAATTACAGTAACAGATACAAGCTATTGCAGAATCAACAAGTATTTTCGACAAATGCAGAATCAACAGTACTAAACAAATACTGAGCAGTGAACTGAGTGTACAAGCATTTGACAAAGCTGCAATCTATAGTCCAGAGAAGTATACTACTAACACGTGAACAAATAAACTAGCAGAGTACTTTTAAATTGTCACTGTGATTTAAAACTTGACTAATATCCTTATCGAGCAATCAAAAGCCCACAATCTATCATGCAATAGTTCTCCTAGTGCCAATCAACAATCAAATATCAAAGACAATAAACAAATGATTTAGCACGGCACACTAATGCACAATAGAGAAAAAAAGAGTAGAAATCAGCTCACAGTGCGGCAACAATCCAAGCCACCGTGTTGGACAAAAGGGGCTAGGCTTGTCGGAGGTGATGTCCTAGAAAACCAATCACTGATGAATGCCAAGATGCCATTGGAGAGGCAATCAGAGATACAAAGCCCTACTCCACAAATCAACACTCACTGATTCGTGAAGCTGAGGATCAAGTCAACGCTGCACATAGCCAATAAGAAGGCGAAATCACGTCGCACACGACCTGGTTAGGACCGAGCCAAAGAACCAGAGGAACACCGCACGCAAGCACACAGTCCAGAGAGTGGATATGCAAGCAGAGAGCACATGAGCCATAGCCCGACGACCACAAGCACAGCCGTCGCCGAGGTCTCTCAACAAATCCCCAAAAGACTAAATAGCCAGTGGAAGATTTGATTCAGTGGTGAGCTTGAACGACTACGGGTAGGCTACGCTAGCGCAAATTAAAAAAAATTCTACCCGTAAACCAAGATCACTGCAGTTATAGATCACGGAATTACCACTAGACGCGCAGGTGCGGAATGATGCAGCACGTCGGGGCAGAGTAGTCGTACTACGTCGATGCAGCACGTCGGGGCAGAGTAGTCGTACTACTTCCTCGTCCACGTCGCGGCGTCCCACGTACAACTCCTCTATTGCGGTTCGTCCAAACGCTACAGATGCAGCGCCGCCAAAAGGTATCCACACGTACGGGAGGAAGCGACGCACGCCGGATTACTAGATCCGCGCGAGCGCCCAGGGCGTGGGAGGGGCGGCGGCCAGGGTTTGAGGATGTCACGAAAAAACTCAACCCTGTGCGCCCTTGCCCTCCTTTTATAGACGTCCTTACAATGGGCTTCTACGAATGGAGGCCCATTAGGACTCAATACCCAGTCTAACCCGGATCCAATCCGAATTAGGCTTCAGCCCTTAAGTGTGTGACCCTATAGGTTCACGTATGTTTAGACATGACGCGAGTATACCTACTCGGTCAATAGTTGGTAGCGGCCTCTAGCAAGACGTGCCAACTCCTAAACATACACAAAGATCATATCGGACGAACCATCACAACTTTATGTACATGCCAATCCCTTTGCCTCACGATATTTGGTCGAGCTCCAAGCTGACCACTCTTTCTCGATCCTGTGATCCGGAATCCCTTACTAGGTTAACTCTTAACCTTAAGTAGCATGGCCATGCATTTCTGGATCCGATCACTCGAGGGGCCCAGACATATCTCTCTCAGGTAGAGAGGGGAAAATTCCATCTCGACTGACCATGCCTTGTAGCATGCTTCATGACAAACCCGAAAACTACCTTTATAACTACCCAGTTATGGAGTAGCGTTTGATAGCCCCTAAGTAGGTCGATTCACATCTCAAGTACATGCGACAATCTCAGGTCTAAGGACAAGGCGTACACATTGTGTAGAGAGAGAACCATAAGTATAATTGTTATGTCTCATGTTGGGTCGGTCCAACCCCATGTTCTAAACATGTGTCCACATTATTGGTTTGACATCTCCATGTCTATGACCTGTGAAACATGGTCATCAACCAATACATGTGCTAATCCATTATTCACGTGTGTCCTCACATGAACTCCGACTAGGGACAACTTTAGAATAACCATATAAGTAAAGAGTTTCACAAACAAGTCACATACTTGTTAATCAACACAAAGGCAATATTCAAGGAACATTTATTAAATCATGGATACAACGAAATATCATCATCTCTATGATTGCCTCTAGGGCATATTTCCAACAGAGCTCTCCTCCTCTTCCAACTCTCTCATCTAGATATAGGATCGAAGAGGTAGACTCATGGGTGAGAAACCGGCGGTGCCCACTAATGGAGAGGCTGAAACTTCTGCCGAAGAAGAGGAGATGAGGAGATAAGAGAGAGCCCAGTCAAAGCTAGATCCGTCTAAACAGCTCATCCAATAGGGTCATCTGAACGACTCATCTGATTGGGTTGTCCAAACTACTCGTCCGATCAGGTCGGCTCCCCTATATCATTTTTTCTCCCTTTCTTACAAGTGGGCCCCATGGACAATTTTCTTTTCCTTCCTCGAAAATGAGGTAAATTACAAAATAGCCCAACAATAAGCTTCCCTCACTCACCCACCCAAACTCTAGTCACGGTCTCCCTACCTCGGCCACCGCAACTACTCACGCGTGCCGCTACCCTCATTTCCTCATTGTCAAGAGCTCCCAAGCCTCTATCATTTCCACCCTAACCCACCTCTAGCTCATTGTTTCCCTATCTCCACCGACTCATTGCCTCTAGCACTCATAGCCTCTGACATTTACAATACAATTCAAAAAGGTTTATCTATTGAGAGAGTGTCAAAGATGGTGATTTATTTATTTTTTGCCAGAGTTAGAGAAGACATTGCCGACATGTTGTATCCATAGCAGCACACAAATCTCGTAGTAAATCCAATGGTGATAAATTTGACTATTTTTTTAAAATCCAAGTAATGTACAGCAAATCTAACTTGACACAATATGTCGTATTGAATCTTTTACATCACACGGGAAATAAGTCTCGCCATGGACTTAAAAATATGTCTCCTTGCCTTCAAAGGTTGAGAATTTGGTATAGACAAGCCAATCTCCTATTCCTCTCTTTCGCATGGGGGAGATCTCAAAACAAACTACACTAATTAAATATGAAATCAAATATCCCAAATATATCTTGTTTGTTGAATAAGAATTTCAACATTTGATATCCATGAAGAAAATACCATGTACTACCACATTACATGTAACATCCCAAAAATTTCAAATTTGTAAAACTTATTTTCGAATAAGCAATTCTAAGAATTTTGGGCCATTTTAAAAACTTTTACCCAAACAAATAAACAATTTTCTAAATTTCTAGTAGCTAGTTATGGATTTTCTAAAATAAACAAAACTTGATCATCGCCTGGTCATGACCTACTTGAGTTTCAAATTGTATAAAAATATTTTCCCAAAGTTTCAAAATGTCTGTAAACTTTCATTTTTAATTAGAAAATGGTGTGTTTCCAAATGTCTAACAACATGGTCACGGCAAAAGCTATGTTTTCGACCAGGGTAGTACATCAAAGATGATAAAAGTTTGCTGCCTTTATATCACCTTTCATAACAACAAGAACACCTTTTGAGACATTCAAGACTCTACATCTACCTAAAAACTTGTACCCTCTGGCATCAAAAATACTTAACAAGATAAGGTACCTTTTTGGACTAGGGACATGTTGAACCTCCGACAAGGCTCTAATGGAGTCATCAAACATCTTGATCTGGATGGAATCAATACCTGTAATTTGTATGGAGTATTATCTGCCATCAACATAGACCCGCTCGGAGTTTCTTCATATGTCATGAACCAACCACAGTTCGGTCTCATGTGAAAAGTGTAGGCTGAATCAAGAATATATTCATCACTAGTTTTGAAATCATTAGCAAAGGCAACAAGAATTTTTCCAATGGAACCTTCTTTTTGTGACAATGGTGACTTGATTTCATCATCTTATTGTTCTTTTTTCAAACCATTGTTCCTTTTCTCCTTGTTCTTGAGCTTCCAACACTCAGAGATATTGTGTTCACCTTTCTTGCAGTAGCGGCATAACTTCTTGTTCTTTGACTTAGAACGGCCTTTGAGCCTGCTCGAACTTTTGCCTCAGAAATCACTGGTTGGAGGCCTCTCGATCGGTCTGCCTCGAACGGACAAACCTTTTACATGCAAGCTCAAGCCTTTGCTCGAGACCATTGACTTCATCTTCTCCTTTGAATGCAAAGCTTCATAAACCTCCTTGAGGGTGAGAGTATATCGATTATAAAGGATCATTCTCTGAATGTAGAGAACGAACTGGGCAATGAGCAGAGTAGAATGAGGCCTAAGTCTTCATCGTTGTATTTGATCTCCATTGCTTAAGGTCGCTAACAATATCTTTAATTCCGGTGAGGTGATTTAACACCGGTCTGCCTTTTGCCAACCTAAGCAAGAAAAGTTTTTGCTTCATCAGTATCTTGCTAGTCAGATCCTTGGTCATACATATCTATTCTAGCTTCAACCATAATACAACAATGGTGTCTCCTTTGTGACCTCTTGCATAATATTATTTGAAAGATGATGATGTATCTGAGAGAGAGCCTTACGGTCACTTTTTTCTTTTCTTCAATAGACCAAGCCGTGGGCGTCTTGTTGAATCCCAATTACACATCATCAAAATCGAGCTGCGTAAGAACAACTCGTATCTTGATCTGCTAGAGAGAACATCTTGAGTATCAGTCGAGTAGCGGAAGATCATACTTCATTAAAGCAATATCGAATATGCCCTAGATTGATCTAGACAAAGAACCAAGCTTTAATACCACTTGTTAGGAAAAAAACGATATGCTCTGATACCAATTGTTAAAAAATTGACAAGGCAAAGATGAAACAATGAAGAATAGTCAAGAACATGAAACAAATATTTAACATGAAAAAACTTTGTAGGAAAAAACCACGAACGCATCATCGATGAAATCACCAAGTCCACCTCATTCCACCCTCCAAAAAGGTTTATAGGAGGAGTGGGGGAGGGGAAGGGGGTATTTATAGGAGGAGGGCGGTCGATAGGGGATTGGGTCCACTCAACGCCCCCGGAGGGTTTCAGTCCACCGTGGACCAAGGCTCCCCCTCCCCGAGCTCGTTTGGATTATGGTACACCAAGTCCACCTCATTCCCCACTCCAAAAGAGTTTTGACAGTGTGAGGGCACCTCCTTGTACTACGTGCAATCCCTGAACCCAGGGTGTTCCAAGACAAGTCCAGAGTCTGCGTGATCTATCACCCAGAGTTCACTCCAAGACTAAGGTAGCATAACATTCCATGGCTTTCTCACAGGTGATCAGGAGTTGTTGTACCAAGACCACGTGTCCACCCCTTTTCCAATCGGTACGCTGGCCTATGTGGACGGTTGATGACCACCTGGATCGGCGAGGGACTACTATTGAGAGAAGGTCTCCACGCCAGCTCAGGCCCATGCCCACTTTGGCGTGATGTCACATATCAGGGAATCTACCCCTGGCGAAGTCCGCGATTCGACCCCGACGAAGTCTAGAGCCAACCATGGAGGGGATCTGGAGCCAACCTCGGACGAGGTCTGGGGCCAGCTGCGAACTGACCCTCGGATTCTCTCGGACATGGTAGGACCTGTGTGGTGCAAAGGACGAAGATACCCTTAAGAGTAAAATAGGCCTTAAGGGCAAACTTATAACTTCACTTGCATCTCCCTCCCACTATATAAATAGGACCCCTTGTAAGTACGAAAGGGGAGGTCATTTGTAATCCTAGATACTCATATTGAATACACTTGATCATTCATGTGTGTTTTTCGTTGAGTCCCTCCACGTCCTCGGCAATTTTTGAATTTGATCAGGGGTGCTTAAAAATTTACTGTTCGATCTCCTAACGACGACACAGCACATGCTCAGATAACGATGTCAAAGGACAGTAGAAAATGATATGCTCTGGTATCTGCCCTCCGTACATCAGAAAGCACAGATGTTTTCCTCCTCAATCTTGTTGTTTTGAAACGGAAAGGAGACCCCGCTCAAAACGGTTTAGGCTTCTAGCTTATTTTTCACTATTCAACAATTTCGTCTGTTTCTGGTTTTTGGCTTTTTTGTAGATTCTTTTTTCCCGTATTCGTTTATATTGTCCGTGATGGGCTAACATGTTTTTCTATTTTTAATTTTTTTTAAATTCAATTACACTAAATAAGCCACCATCAGCTACAGTGTAATTTCAGCCAGCTACAGTACTTTTCAGACATAAATCACTCAAAAAAAGCCATTTTAAGCAAGCAGAAAGCCTTACTTATTCAGTAAACGAATAAATCAAGAAAAGAAAAACCGCCGTTCATCAATAACCATGGTTGCTGCTTCAAGACCTGTCGACATCTGTGGTGGACTGCGTCACAAAGCCCAAAAGATTTCCGGGTCATACTTTTCTTTCTTGACTCTTCTTTATATGGAACAGTTGCCTTGCCATTCAAGTTGCTGACGCGTGCAACGTTTTGAGGACTTACGGTTACGGTGCTCTTCCTTTTCCCACGAACGCCGTCGTTAGGCAGGCGAGGTTGGAAATTGCATGGTAAATGGGTAGCGACGATGCTTCAAGTACATGTTGAATATACACGCCCAATCAGTTTGGTTTAAGCTTCTGATTTATTTTTTATTATTCACAAATTTCAATTTTTTTAAATTTTTGGTTTTTTTGAGCTTTTTATTGGTTCTTTTTTTTCCCGTATTCGTTTGCATTGTCTGTGATAAGCTAATATATTTTTTCTATTTTTAAATTTATTTACGCCAAATAAGTCACCTTCAGCTACAGTATAATTTCAGCCAACTACAGTGCAATTTCAGTCATAAGCCACTATTTTTTAGCCCAACCGAGCGGGGTAGTTGTTGTTTCCCTATTCTTTGGATACGATTCTTTTTTTTTGCTACAGCTTATGATTTTTGATTTATGACTTTTGAATTCTAATTATTTGTGCACGAGAGAGTACAGAGAGAGACAATCATATGTGATTTTGTCTGGTATAGCTGAAGTTGCTACAGTGTCTACTATAATCGACTAGTAGATCCTATCTTAAAAAGATACTTCGTTTAAAAACTAATTATTGTACCATACACCATAAGCCAAAAGCCAAAAAGAATATGCCTCCATATCAATACTTCATCTCCTCACCCAACTTGTTGCCAGAGATTGGCAGCCTTAGGGCATGTACAATGCAAGATGCTTATATATGAATGCTTAAAGAGAGAGAGAATATAGTCACATCATCAATCACCCATGCAAGAATATAGTCACATCATCAATCACCCATGCAAAAGTTATTTCCCCCAATGCAAGCATCTTTTCCGTGGGTGCTTAGATGCTATATTATCAATTAATAGATATAGTTATACACATAAGCACCTACTAAGCACCGATACTTAAAATAAACATCGGTGCTTCAAAATAAACATCTTATCTATCCTATGTGGCAAGAAAAATAAGTTTTTCATTGCTAAGCATCTCTCTAAGCGTCTGTATTGTACATGCTCACCAAAGCATTGAATTGTGAGGTGGGTTCTTTTTCACTTTAGTTTTGTTTTTACTTCTATTGCTATAATAACTAGTTTTTAAACAGTATGTCCTTTTAAGATAGAATCTATACGTAAATTGTAGTATAAACTATACGGAGTTCAGTTATACCAATCAAAATTGTATGTGATTTTTTTCTTTTTTTTGATATTGTCTCTCGCGATAAACTAAAATTAAAAAATCATAAGTCAAAAGCTAAGTCACAACAAAAAAAAAAACCACGACGTCCATCGAGCAATGGAATTGTCAAACTGAGGCGTGTTCCTCAATCCCCATTGGAACAAGTCCAGACCACGGAAATAGACAACCGCCGTTATATATATTGCTCGATCAGTTTTGCTCCTCGGCCTCCTCTAACCTCGATTCATTTCTTTCCGCATAGAGATCTTCGTCAACATGCCCTCGAGGTCGTTCCCACTGCCACCACTTCATTTTGAAGAAGCGTCGCACAGCTTCAATGATTTCGACAAATTTGCGTCGAACGGCTTAAATTATTTCGACAACTTTGCGTCGAACAGCATGAAGTTTAGCGTCGGTGAGCGACTACGATCTTAGTTAATTTCCAAAATTTTTCATCAAGGTGAGATACCATTTCTTGCACCGTTCTACTCACACGTACGTAATCCGGTGATTGATGCAGCTATGTCGATATTGAGCATCGGAGCATCGTTTTTTATGGTCTACCTCATCTACAGATGCATCAGGGAGTCCGGGCTCCCCTCCATCAACATCAAAACGAGCACCAACGGCGCAGCGTCCACGGCGGAGTTGACGCCGCTGTTGCCGGACACCCGGATACAGAACACCACCATCGAGAAATTCCTCGACGAGATCGCAGGCGAGAAGCCCATCCGGTTCGCCTCGCAGCAGCTCGCGGGCTACACGCATAACCACTCGGCCAAGCTCGGAGCCGGAGGCTTCGGCGCCGTCTACAAGGGCATGCTCCCCAACGGCCTCAACGTCGCCGTCAAGGTGCTCCACGGGCACCTGGAGAACAAGATCACGGAGGAGCAGTTCATGGCGGAGGTGGGCACCCTCTGGAGAACCAACCACATCAACCTCATCAGGTTGTTTGGCTTCTGCTTCGACGCCAACATGCGCGCGCTGGTGTACGAGTTCATGGAAAAGAGCTCGCTGGACAAGTACCTCTTCAACCGGAGGCACGCCGTTGATTTACCGGCGCTGCGTGCCATCGCCGTCGGCGTCGCGAGAGGTTTGCGGTACCTCCACGAGGAGTGCCAGAAGAAGATCATCCACTACGACATCAAGGCCGGCAACGTTCTCCTCGACGGTAATCTGACCCCGAAAATCGTTGACTTCGGGATCGCGCAGCTACTTAGCCGGGCGGACGCGCACGCCTCCGTGCACGGGCTGCGTGGCTCCTGCGGGTACATGGCGCCGGAGGTGGGGACGCAGGCGACGGTCACCGAGAAGTGCGACGTGTACAGCTTCGGCATGCTTCTGTTCGAGATCGCAGGGCGAAGGAAGAACATGGACAACGGCGCGCCAGATGACGAGAAGTGGCTACCCTTGCTGCTGTGGACGAAATATGAGAGCGGCGACCTGATGGACCTCGTGAGGGATTGCCATAATCTGGTTGCAGCAGACGAGGAGCAGGGCAAGGAGACGGTGGAGAGGATGTGTGAGGTGGCGTTCTTGTGCGTGCAGGAGCAGCCGGAGGCGAGGCCGACGATGAGCGCGGTGGTGAGGATGCTGGAAGGGGAGGAGGATATTCCTTCTCTGTCGGAGAACCCCTTCCAATTTATGTATGGATCTCCGACGGATGTACATCGGTGGACAACCGAAGAGGGGGAGGAGTCAGCAGCAGCAGCAGCAGCCGGGGTGGAGCCAGATATTTTGATCCCCTGATGAACCCTAAATTCAAAACCCTCTCTACATTGCATGATAGAATCTTCTTTCGTAGCAATAAGGGTGGTTTACCAAGCCTAGCTTTGAATACATAATATAGGAACCGGATCATCATATTGTTGGCCCAAACATAGACATACAATACTAGTGTGTTCCATCAGCTTGTATCTGAATCAATTCCAACTCCAATAGGTATGGCTTAAGTTGGACTCAAATTCTACTTGTAGGCACGTCCTTGGCAAGATTGTATTGGAGACCCTTGGGCTCGTCTGGGGAAAAATTATTATTATTTATAAAAATCCTGCAAAATTTCTAGTTTCTAAACATGCCACTTAGGGCCCTTTGTGTGTTTGGTCTGCCCAAGGCTAACATATCTATGTGGCCTGGTCCGATCGAAGTCCTAAGTCCTAACATACGTATATGGCCTGATCCAACCAAAATGTAGATCGGATATTACAAATTTTCAACTTTTATTGTTGTACGAATTCTTCGATGTTGTTTTGTATTACTCCTTAAATAAAAAAAAGTAGTGGTAATCAGTGGCAGACCCAAAATAAAAAAATTAGCGCAAGGTCAGGCCGTCGTGCCAGAGATCAGATCATGTTGGAGAGCACGCGGCAGTTCTCGGACTTCATGGTGTTCTTCTCGCCGGCCTCCTTGAACTACTCATTGCAGCCCTGCATGTCCTGTGCCGCCATGCCCATCATGGCGCGGATGATGGATCAGAATCAAAAGCTCCATTCAGAACTGAAGTCCAAGATGCGCGAACTTACTTCGGATCCAGGCAGCTTGTTGAGCTAGCTACGCAAAGTGACTAGGACAGAAGGCATCTTGAGCAAGAGAAGGAAAATGTGTGTGAATTTTTCTTTCTATGCAGGGAACTTATTGTTAGAAATTAGCCTATTTAAGCATGTTCCATCTCCTTAATTCCAAAACATGCATGATTTATTACTATATTGCTAAGGCAATGGGAGGAAGATCGATTTATAAGATGGAATCCTCATCGCTCCTTGAATATGGATAGAGATAGTATGTGGGTGGTTCTGGCTAGTCAGCGCGCGCGTATTCGCTTATTTTCGTGTGAAAATCGCATAACTTGTGACTTGTGGCGCGCCACTTGGCAGACCAAATTCACCTTTATATTTTGCTGAACCCTGCACCTCTCTCTCTGTTTGAATGAGATTCAAACATTTGAATCAGATAGTTATAAGTGAATTTACACTGCTTAATTTGTGATTTGATGATATAGTTACCAGTGGGTAAATGGCTGGTTGAATGTGTCAGTTACCAGTGGGTAAATGGATGTTTGAATTTTAAGTTCACAGTCTGTCTATATATATACCTGGAGACGTCCAAAGTATATTGCAAAAAAACCTCACCGCCTTCATTTCCTTCTTCCCTGCGATTTTGTGCTCTTGCACTGTGCTATTTGAACTTTGCCAACCTTTCTTCCCGGCGTGCACCTGGAAGGAGAGAGAGCGGCTATTTCCGAATTATTGCCTCAGAGAGTACCTGCACAGGGTGGCAATAAGGATTCTGGACAGCGCACATTTGCGTGACTACTCACTGCACTGCGTCATCTACGTTTTGCACTGCGTCAAGCTTGCGCTGCTTACTGTTTTTCATCAGGCGAAAAAGTAAGTTGTTCGCGCGTTCGTTCGACTTTGTTACTATATTTTTTGCGTATATTCTGAAGTATGTTGAGTAGCCTTCTGTTAGTAATAAATTTTGCATCACTGGTTTATTGTATTTGTCTCCTAGTAAAATTTGGAATTAAAATATTGCCCAGATTTTTAACACTTGTTTTACTGTTTCACTTTATAGGGAGATAATGGTGCTAGCAACAAAATGCAGGGTGCTGTTAGTGCTCGGTAATTCCCCTTAACGGTTTAGTATGTACACGACTTATGCCAAGCTGTTGTGGTTTGCATACAGAATGAAATTAAAAACAGGGGAACTTAAGGTGGCGGCATTGGAGCAACAGACCCGGCCTCGTCGTCGCGCCCAATCTGCGTGTGGCCTGTTAGATAATCTAGTTAATTTTGCATGCCTCCCATTCAATTTCTCATCTAGTGCATGTATGTTACTAGTCTGCATGTATGCCATCCATAATGTCCAGAATTGATGCATTGTGTTAAGTTAGTGCAGGTCAGTTTTTTCAGCCATTTAGTAGTTCAGTTTTCAGCCATTTAGGACTTCAGTTTCTCTTGTTAATTGCTATATAAAGGGAGGAAATAATCATGGAAGGCTGCAGACTTGGGGCAGCACCAAATACTCTTGTGTTTGTGCATGTTATCGCTCAGGTTCTAGCCAAAACTGAAGTGCTGTTGGCAAGACTCCAACGAGTGGAAATACTTCGTAGTCCGAAGACCAACGTCTCTGCTGAATAGACGTAGACTTCGCACGCCGAGCGAAGTAGGTACTCGGCACCTCCGCTTCAGAGTCGGAGACGTCGCACGACAAGCGAAGTAGAGACTTCGCACCTGCAGGACTTCGCGCTCTGAAGTCCGACAATTGGTATCAGAGCCCCGTTCAGGATCCTGGTGGCCATGTCAGCTCCGATAGGAGGCAGGTCGGCCACACTTCCGTGGTTGGATCGTCTTCGATCGCTATCACGTGGTCCTCGCCGTCCGCGACAACAGAATGGTCGGGACCGCGAGGTCGTCATCGAGCGTGTGGTCAAGGAAGCGTCGGCGTCGGTACAGTATCCGATGCTGACCAAGACCAACTACCTGGAGTGGGCGATGCTCATGCGCATCAACCTGCAGGCGCAAGGCTTGTGGGGAGCCATCGAACCCGGCGACGCAGAGTACATCGTGGATCGTCTGGCGTTAGCAGCGATTGCACGAGCTGTCCCGCCGGAAATGCTGGCCTCGATCGGCAATAAGGACTCCGCGCAGGGGGCGTGGGATGCTGTCAAGATCATGCGGATGGGCGTCGAGCGCGTGCGCGAGGCGAACGCGCAGAAACTCCGACGCGACTTCAACAATATTGCATTCAAGGAAGGGAGGCCATCGACGACTTCTCGATGCGCATCACGGGCCTCGCCAATAATCTGCGGCTTCTCGGCGACCACATCACCGAAGGCGAGGTCGTGCGCAAGATGCTGCAGGCGGTTCCTGATAAGTTCATGCAGGTCGCAATCTCCATCGAGACGCTGCTCAACATCAACGACATGTCCGTCAAGGAAGTCACGGGCCGACTCCGGTCCGTCGAGCAGCGGTACGAGGCGCGAGCGGTGGCCGCGGAACTGGGCTCACGCCTGCTCCTCTCCTCCAAAGAGGAGGAGATGATCCGCCGTATGCGTCGGCGGGAGAGCGAGGCTGCACGAGGCGGTGGAAACTTCACGGGTGGCGGTTCAAACGCCCCGCGCCATGACACGTTGCAATCCAACCACGGCCGAGATGCACTGCGCGAAGACGGAGGCGGGCAAGCGTCCAACAAGGACCGCTGCAATTACTGCAAGAAGAAGGGTCATTGGGCCCATGAATGCAGAAAGAAAAAAAGAGATGAGGCGCAGGCGCACCTAGTCCAGGAAGGTGGTGACGAAGACGAACCGGCCCTGCTTATGGCCCAGGTGGCGGCGTTGGCTTCCGGGCCGGTGTCTTCCCGGGTTCATGTCGACCCGGAACGCGTGGGCGCTCGCGTTCATCTGAACAAGGAGCGTGCCATGGTCCAGCTTGGTGACACCGACATCGGCGAGCAGAAGCGCGGCGTATGGTACCTCGACACGGGCACATCGAACCACATGACGGGTGTTGCTGCTGCCTTCTCCGAGCTGGACCGAAATGTCTCCGGAACGGTCAAATTCGGCGATGGCTCAGTCGTGGACATCGTCGGGCGTGGCTCATTGTGTTCGCGGCGCGTGATGGGCAACACCGCGTTCTCTCTGACGTGCACTACATTCCCAAGCTGCGCAGCAACATTGTGAGCCTGGGTCAACTCGACGAGTTCTACTGCGAGGTCCTGATTAAGCACGGCGTGCTGCGAGTGCGTGATCCACAGCATGAGTTACTCGCCAAGGTATGCAGATCGGCTAACCGTCTGTACAAGATCACACTCACCGTTGCACGTCCGGTTTCTCTCCTCACACATTCAGACGACGAGGCCTGGCGCTGGCATGAGCGTTTCGGCCACCTCAGCTTTGACACGCTGAGAAAGATGGCGCACTGCAACATGGCACGCGGACTTCCCCGACTGGATCACGTCGACCAGCTCTGCGACGCGTGCCTCGTCGGCAAGCAGCGGCGCACGCCGTTCCCTGTCGAGGCCAACTACCGCGCCAAGGGACGTCTGGACCTCGTACATGGAGATCTGTGTGGGCCTGTCACACCAGCGACGCACGGTGGCAAGCGATACTTCCTCCTCCTCGTTGACGATGCTAGCCGCTATATGTGGCTAGTGCTGTTGTCAAGCAAGGACGAGGCAGCCAGCGCGATCAAGAAGTTTCAAGCCGGCGTCGAGGTCGAGACCGGGTGGAAGCTGCGCGCGCTACGTACTGATCGCGGTGGCGAGTTCACGTCTGTGACCTTCGGTGAGTACTGCGCGGAGAAAGGCGTGCACCGGCAACTCACGGCGCTGTACTCCCCGCAACAGAACGGCGTCGTGGAGCGCTGGAACCAGATAGTGATGGCTATGGCGCGATGCCTGCTCAAGGCAAAGAAGGTGCCTAGTACATTTTGGGGGGAGGCGGTGAGCACGGCTGTGTTTATTTTGAACAGGTCTCTCACGAAAAGCGTCACCGGCATGACTCCCTACGAGGCTTGGCACGGCGAGAAGCCGGCGGTGAACTTCTTACGCACGTTCAGGTGCATTGCGCATGTGAAGGTCATGCGTCCCCACCTCGCCAAGCTCGACGATCGTAGTGTGAAGATGGTGTTTCTGGGCTACGAGCAGGGCTCAAAGGGGTACCGTGTGTACAACCCGGTGAGCGGTCGTCTGCACGTCACTCGCGATGCGGTGTTCGACGAGGGAAGTGGGTGGAATTGGGAGGAGGTCGGCGGTAACGCAGTCCCTGAGACCTTCACCGTGGAATACACGGTCAGTGCTCTCACAGGCGGCAATGAGCCGGCTTCTCCTGTACCCCCGTCGGTCTCACCAGAACAAGAGCAAGGGGAGCAGACGCCACGCACTCCCTCAGACACCAGGAGCAGTGCGGACGGCGCGCGTGTCACGTACGCCACGCCACCGTCGAACATCCCGTCCGGTAATGACGAGGGAGCACCACGGCGGTTCCGCACCGTCGAGGACTGCATCAAAAACTCCGAGCAAGTCGAGCTAGATCCGGAGGAGCTACTCTTGGCGGCATCTGAGGAGCCCACGTCGTTCGCCGAGGCCAACACTGATCCGGCTTGGCGCGCGGCAATGGAGGAGGAGATGGCCACGATCATGGACAACGGCACCTGGGAGGTTGTCGATCTCCCGGTGGGACATCGGCCCATTGGTCTCAAATGGGTTTACAAGCTCAAGAAGGATGCACAGGGCTCGGTGGTCAGGCACAAAGCACGACTTGTCGCGAAGGGCTACGTGCAGCGCGCTGGCGTGGACTTCGATGAGGTGTTTGCACCAGTGGCGCGGCTCGATTCTGTACGCGCACTAGCAGCGGTGGCAGCGCACGAGGGCTGGACGCTCCACCATCTTGACGTCAAGTCTACGTTTCTGAATGGCGACCTCACGGAGGAGGTTTACGTCGCTCAACCGCCGGGATTCATGATCGCCGGGCGAGAGCAGCAAGTACTGTGGCTGCGCAAAGCACTCTACGGCCTACGACAAGCTCCTCGGGCGTGGAACGCCAAGCTCGACCGCACGCTGGTGGCGCTCAGGTTCACGCGCTGCGAGGAAGAGCACGGGGTGTACACACGAGGCAAGGGGCGAGGACGTGTGCTCCTGGGCGTGTATGTTGACAATTTGATCCTCACCGGCGCCAACCAAGCTGAGATCGAGTCGTTTAAGGAGGAAATGAAACGCTCGTTCAAGATGAGCGACCTCGGGCAGTTGAGCTACTATCTTGGCATTGATGTCAAGCAGCTGCCCGGGAAGATCACTATGAGCCAAGCTGCGTATGCGGCAAAACTCCTGGACAAGGCCGGCATGGTAGGCTGCAATGTCGTGCAAGTACCCATGGAGGCACGTCTTAAACTGAGTAAGGAGAGCTCCAATCCACCTGTTGATCCCACATTCTACCGTAGTGTGATTGGGAGCCTCCGGTACTTGGTCCACACCCGGCCGGATATCAGTTTCGCGGTCGGGTACATGAGCAGGTTCATGGCGAACCCGACGACGGAACACCTGAGCGTCGTCAAGCATCTACTCCGTTACATTGCTGGTACGCTCCACTTTGGCCTTAGCTACACCAAGGGGAACAACGACATCGAGCTCAAGGGGTACAGCGACGCAGACATGGCCGGCGACGTGGATGATCGCAAGAGCACCTCCGGCATTTTGTTCTGCCTCGGCAACGCACCTGTATCGTGGCAGTTACAAAAGTAGCCTGTGGTGGCGCTATCGTCGTGCGAGGCTGAATACATCGCGGCCTCAGCGGCGGCATTCCAGGGAATCTGGCTCAGGTGGCTGATCGGCAACTTCTACGGGCGAGACGTCGGCGCCGCGACAATCTACATCGACAATCAGTCGGCGATTCAATTGTGCAAAAATTCGGTCTTCCATGGCCAGAGCAAGCATATTGAGACGCGCTTTCACTTCATCCGAGAGTGCGTCGAGGGTGGCCAAGTTGCCATCCGCAAAATCCACACCGACGATCAGCTGGCAGACATATTGACCAAATCACTTGGCTGGGTGCGTTTTTTACACCTGCGCTCGAAGCTCGGCACCGTCGACATCAACCACAACTAGATTAGGGGGAGTAATGTTAGATAATCTAGTTAATTTTGCATGCCTCCCATTCAATTTCTCATCTAGTGCATGTCTGTTACTAGTCTGCATGTATGCCATCCATAATGTCCAGAATTGATGCATTGTGTTAAGTTAGTGCAGGTCAGCTTTTTCAGCCATTTAGTAGTTCAGTTTTCAGCCATTTAGGACTTCAGTTTCTCTTGTTAATTGCTATATAAAGGGAGGAAATAAACATGAAAAGCTGCAGACTTGGGGCAGCACCAAATACTCTTGTGTTTGTGCATGTTATCGCTCAGGTTCTAACCAAAACTGAAGTGCTATTAGCAAGATTCCAACGAGTGGAAATACTTCGTAGTCCGAAGACCAACGTCTCCGCTGAATAGACGTAGACTTCGCACGCCGAACGAAGTAGGTACTCGGCACCTCCGCTTCAGAGTCGGAGACGTCGCACGACAAGCGAAGTAGAGACTTCGCACCTGCAGGACTTCGCGCTCCGAAGTCCAACACGGACGACGACCTCGAGACGCTCCGCGTGATACAGCGCCGCTTCTCGCACGACCACTCCGGTGAGTTCACCTGGAATTTTTTGTACGGATAACCCATTTTTTATTCAAAAATACAGAAATATACCCGCGACACAATTTTTTACACAAATAGGCTCCATTCGCCCAACCATTAGGCGACTAGAGTTTGTCGCCCAACCAAAAAGCGACTTATAAAGAATCTGGTAACCGTTGGGCGATTAAATGCAATCGCGTCCCCGTTAAGCGATTAAATTGAATCGCCCCCCGTTGGGCGACATAAAGAGAGTTGCCCAACGGGGGGCGACTGCATGTGAATACAGCCCGACGGCCAAGCCCTCTTTTCTTCCCCACGCCTGCTCGCCAATCTACTCTCGGCCGCGCGAGGAAGAGAGAAGCAGAAGAGAGGAAGGAGAGGGGGAGGAGAGGGAAGAAGAGAAGGAGAGGGGGGGAGAGGGAAGAAGAGAAGGAGAGAGAGGAGAAGAAGCCGCGGGATTTGCAGGTATTTTTCTAATTTTAGAAAATTTATTTTAGAAAATTTGTTTAGGTAAATTTAGTTTAGAAAATCTAGTGTAGATATTTAGTTTACAAATTTAGTTTAGATATTTAGTTGAGATATTTAGTTTAGAAAATCTAGTGTGGATATTTAGTTTACAAATTTAGTTTAGATATTTAGTTGAGATATTTAGTTTAGAAAATTTAGTTCAGAAAATTAGCTTAGATATTTAGTTTAGATATTTAGTTTAGAAAATTTAGTTTAGAACATTAAATTTAGAAATGTAGATGCAGTTTACAAATTTAGATGTACAAATTTAAATGTAGAAAAATATAGTTTTTTGTATAATATTTGTAATGCATTATTGTGGAAAATTTACTTTAGAAATTTATTGTAGATCATTCAATGTACAAATGTAGATGCAGTTTACAAAATTGAAATGAAGAAAATTTAAATGTAGAAAATTGTTGTGTCGAAATTTTGTATACTATTTTTCATGTATTATTGTAGAAAATGTAGTGTACAAATTTACATTTAGATAATTTTGCAGTTATGACGGGTGACTGGCGGTACCCGCTGTTGGACGAGCACTTGGACCGCGTGCACCGCGCTTCCCGTCGTGCGCCGCCACCGGGGAGCACGGACGAGTCAACTGAGCTGGGAGTGGTCCGGACACGCACACCTCGTGTGGCCTGGGGACTTGACCCCCGTTGGACTGCCAGGTTTGCACTACGCCAACGTTTTAGTATTACCATAAGAACATTTCATGCTGACCTTCACTTTATTTGCAGGCTGCGGGATGCCGGACTTCTCCCTCTTGCCCGAATGGTGCAGGCCACGGATGAGGACGGAGGTGCCTTGGCCGGGGAGGGGGACGAGGCGGGCGTGGAGCGATCACGACGCTTCCCGTTCGACCGTTCCCTGCTGACGGCTTTGGTGGACCGTTGGCGGCCCGAGACGCACACTTTCCACCTACCAGTCGGGGAGATGGCGCCGACCCTGCAGGACGTGTCCCTACTCCTTGGCCTTCCGGTCGCAGGAGACGCTGCCTTCCTACCGGAGGCTCCCGCCGAGTGGCGCGATGACCTGCTCGGCAGATTCCAGGGGGTCCTTCCACCGGCCGGTCACCACCACATCTTCGACGAGAGGCAGAAGCATGGACCGACGCTGAGGTGGCTGGCACAATACCGGGTACGTGGTGTTTCAAGTCGATCGCGTCTTCGAAACTCTTATTTGTGCAATTACATACTAATAAGAACTTGTTCGCATTCAGATTGAGCGCATGGTTGCAGATGCTGACGATTACCATTCTATGTCTTTTTGTCCAGGCTGACGTCGGTGTTGCGATGTGGTCGGAGTCCTCCGCACTAGTGCAGAGGTGGGGCACAGGTGGGGAGTTGACCCGCGAGGAGGCCGTCAGCTTTGCGCGACGGATGGAGGCCGGGTGTAGACGTATCGTCAGCCTACTGTCCTGTACGAGGCTACCGGTGGTCTCCACACCTACGCCCAGTGCACCCCGACCAGCGTGGCACTACTCCGGAGGTAGTACGTGGACACGTCCACCTCCCCCGGAGCAGCCAGGGAGTTCTGCTTGGTCACGGCCTCATACACCTTCTACGTACATCCCCAGCTTCCACACGAATGATTTCATGGCGCCATGTACGGGTACGCATCGTCCGATCTTGTTTTTATCCTAAGACGACATGCAACGAACTAACGATATTACTATTGCAGGTCCTTACCAGCAGCAGGGACGCTTCTCCCCGGGCCACATCGAGGTGGACCAGTTTTTTGCGGACTGGCCTGGGCCGTCCTCCGACGCAGCACCGGAGGTTCTTTCCGGCAGTGGCCTCCCCGGTGCACCGGAGGGCACACAGCCAGAAGTGTAGCTGACTCCACCGGCGCAGCCGCGGGTGCGAAACCCACCTGATCGTTTTACTTTTTCGGACCCTCGTCACCCGCCTCGTAATCCGTTGCATCGGAGGACGGCCAAGCGGGGCCGTATGGCAGGACGCGAGCGCGGTGACGGAGCACCTTAGGGTGGGGAGTGAGGGGTGTATGTCATGCATGTAATGGATAAATACGCGGCATGTTACTGCGTTATATTATAAAGTTCATTTAAATTTAAACAATGCTATTATCTCTTCTTGTCGTATAGAAAATTATTTCTATATCAAGTAATGTGACAAATATTAAATACCAGTTCTTGTGTGACTTAACAGTATATGTGACTATACCACATTTTTTACGAGTTTCAAATTACAAAATTCACAAAACCGAAAGACGGGATCACCATGCAGTCGCCTAGAGGTAGATTGGCGAGCAGGCTTGGGGAAGAAAAGAGGCCTTGGCCGTCGGGCTGTATTCACATGAAGTCGCCCCCCCCCCCCCCCCCCCCCCCCGTGTTGGGCGACTCTCTTTATGTCGCCCAATGGGAGGGCGATTAAATTTAATCGCTTAACGGGGAAGCGATTGCATTTAATCGCCCAACGGTTACCAGATTCTTTATAGGTCGCTTTTTGGTTGGGCGACAAACTCTAGTCGTCCAATGGTTGGGCGACTGGAGCCTATTTGTGTAAAAAATTTTGTCGCAGGTATATTTCTGTATTTTCGAATAAAAAATGGGTTATCCGTAGAAAAAATTCGTTCACCTGCGATCCGATTCCGTCCCATTCGAATTTGCAACCGCGCGGTCCAATAGTAATTTCGGTCTGTTCGTGGGTTTTTGTGACGGTTGAATGTGTCTTGAATTGATCCGACGGGCACGCTCTAAGAAGGTATGGTATGGTATGGTATGGTACGCGATGCTTTGCTATTTGATGATACCGCTAGGATAGCCTGTATACGTGTGATACTGCCTGATAATCCGGATGCCCAGACTGACATCTGAAAATAGAATGGGTAATACTTGCAAGCTGAGTTTTGGTTGAACATAAATAAAATTAGTCAAAACAATCTGTTTGGTGCAAATGTGAACTAAGGAAGTGAATTGACATCTATATTTGTTACAGCATTTCTGTAATTTTGTAGTTTATACTATTCTTAATTCTACTAGACTTATATTAAGAAAGACTAGTAACTGAAATATGCTGCATATTAATTTTAAATCAAAAGGATTAAATTTTTAAACTGTGGGATGTGCTGGCAAATATATGTGTTATCCTGATACCTGTATTCCAATACATGAGAATAAAACATTTACAAATTTCACTTAAAAAATGACAAATTCTTTCCTTGTTCTTTTAGAAGCACAAATATTCGTGCCTATGGTCCAGGGCGGGCATGATAGTTTACTCGAGTTAGTATGTATTTCTAAAACTTTATGGGTGAGATAAAAACTCAACGGGTGGATGTAACTCTGATTTTAGTTTGCCCTATGTGGATGCAATTCAGTGATGGTAATAAGTGAATGTAACTCTAGTATCAAAAACTAGTATATGGTGGATGGAACCATATAATAGATGAATAGAACCTGTACCGTTATAAATATTGCACACTTTTACTCTCTTTAATCAAAACTTGATTTAGTCAAAATGCTAAATCATATGAGTTTCTACATATGGTAATTTCAATCAAAGCCTTTAGCAAATAAAAGAACCCGAGCCTACCTTTTGTCGAATCCTTGCATGTATACTACTGCATTTCGTGTATTGGCTCATAGAGCGCTATTGTTTTTGCTCACCCTTGCTCACTAAATCTCTCAGAACCTGTGGATCAAGAACATTACGTGTACTATGACGTCGTAGGAGCTGATGATGAAGGAGATTAGAATAGTCTCTAATAGTCTAGGTCTTACCCTAGTCATGCTGACTAAATTGATGTTTGTGTGTATCAATATTATCCAGGCTCTTGGTTAATATCAGTCGCACACGTTCTACCCCAGTCGCTTGCATGTGGAGAGATGTGCCTTCCCCTTTTGCTATCACTTCTGTTTTCGCTTTATGTAAAGCATTCATTGGGCTTGATCGGTCTTATTGTAAACTTGACCTAATGCGATCTATTTAAACTCTGATTTATATTATTAATGAATGATATGTTTTACGTCATGTATGAAATGATTTCACAGGGTATTCTGGATCGGCTAAATTCGGGTCCAACATTCACTCACTAATTTCAGTTGTTTCATAGTGTGCACGTGTTTGTGGGTGTCAACTTGATTTTCCTTTAACATTATAGCCCCCTCGTTTACAGACCTAAGCAAATAAACGTTTACAGACCCTACTGTTGTTGTTGGGGGCCCTCGTCCTGAGTTCCACAGTTTGAGTCATCGTCTTGAGTAGGAAAACTACTTTGGAGGCCCCGTGTTCAACAGGAGAGGGGGAGTGATGTTAGACCTATTGTCTTCTCTTGCGTATCGTCCACCGTCGTCACCTGAGCTGTAGGGCCACTTCCTCGTCATCTTCATTCTGAAATTTTCTGTTAATTGTCTTGCTAGTGTATGGTGCTTATCGTGGTTTCTCAACCGCGGTGGAACTGTGGTTCACCTTGCCTTTACTTCTATTCTTCTCTTTCAAGCTTCGTGCAATTATGGTTCTCTGCATCTAGCTTGAATTCAGTTAGAAGCTTTAGCGTGTGGGGAGATGGGGTGTGTTGTTCTTCCCTTAGTTGCACGATGTGTTGTAAGAGTTGTTTGGTGTGGTGCTAGTGGTCGCTTGTCTGTGGAGTTTCCTTGGTAGGGCGAGTGTCATGTTCCTTTTTTTTCCCCTGCTTTATCAATATATCAGGTAGCTCTCCTGCCGGATCATTCAAAAAAAAGAAGGGGCTGCCGACAAACACGACTTGCCGATTGCATGTCCTTTGCCCATAGAAATGGAACCAACAGGAACAAAAATCACTTAAATTCGAGGTATGGCAAAATTGTGACCGTGTTTTTGCCTATAACCAAAACTTCATGTAATTTAAGGCCATTTCTGCTGGACCAGATCCCACTTATGTTGAGAATGGTAGCACTGCATAGACTTCAGATGACAATCTTTCCTCTATGTTGCTGGCATTTGTGACTACAGAATGCAATCCTTGGAAGGGATTAGTTTCTTCTGTGAAGGTGATCTTTTCCCATCGATATTGATGGGCTTAACTTTTGAAAGTTCGAGAAATGAGATACAAGGGCATAATTTGTATGTTCAAAGGTAATGACAAATCAACTAGAACTTTCCAGGCTTAAGAGAGGAGAAATGTTTGATCTAGTCATTTTGTTCTCTGTCTCTAGGACTAGGAGGGTGCAACGAACAGAGGATAGCTCCGTGGCTGATTCCTCTATAAAAGGTCTTAACTAACTACTTCGAGTGAAGTTCATTATTTGCTTTTAAGCAGCAAGCATCATGGTTGCTTGATTGAAATTAATGGTGTTTATTTAGACAAATTCTTCAGATCATTGTAATGTGGAAGTCTTCTTCAAACAGAACCCCCCCCCCCCCCCCCCCGGGGGGGATGTGATCTGTTGATGAAAACTGCTACAGATGGAGCTGCTGGTGATTTAGTGCATATTAACTTGGAACATACTGTACCTAAGCTTTAGTGTAGACATGAACATGAGATTAGTACTGATGCTCCTTTTTGTCCTTTGTTGGGGAAATAAAACGGTATATAATGAAATTGGATCTGGTTCTTTTGGAGACCTGGCAACTTCATTTCCAATTGGTACTTGCCTACTTGGTACCGGACATTTAGCGCTTTATCTGATTCATAAAACAGTGGCATCTCATTGATTCGGAACTACTCTTTTAATTTGTCAGTCACTTGCATTTGCATCAAACCTCTGGCGTATACGCCAGCTTGTCGCTGTTTTTAATAATGTTTACGACATCCATTAACATTTCTGGTCGGTACGAGGTCCGGACGCACGGATGGTTGTAAAAGGGCGATGCGAATTTCTTCAGCTTGGTTCCCAGGACTTAGATGCGGGTCTCATGTCGCTGTGGTGCTGCTGTCTAGTAGTGGTACGTCGGTTTCTCGAATGCTTCAAGAGACAGATTTGGCCAAACCAGTATACATTACGCTGATATTCTGGCTGCTGTTTATTCGAAGGATTCATGCGAGAACAGTTTTTGGGTTGGTTTTTTTCGACTGTGGTGGATAGTTTTTAACTTTAACACGAGCGAATCGAATGCCGATAAATCGTTTTGAAAAGACTATCTCAAGAAATTATTTCAAAAAGACGATAAAAAAAAACTGCTCGGAAGAAGCTATAAGTTGAAAAAAGAAGAGGGCCTTTGTGTCTCCCAGCTCAGCCATAAGTTGATTATTTTTGGTTGCATCATCTGCATGACTTCTGTTAGAGATATATGTATAGTTTGTTATTCCCCATTGTTATGAGGGGTTCTTTGCATATTTACCACCTGTACTTTGTGTATATATACCGGCCCATTGGCCTCATATGAATACAAGCGCTATTCATAACATGGTATCAGAGCCAAAACTAGGGTTTTGGCTTACCTAGGGTTCCGCGCCCGCGTGCCGCGCCGCCGCCGTCGGCCCCGCCGACTCCCCCGTCGGTTCCACCGACTCCTCCGCGCGTCGTCGTCGCCACTGCCGACTCCCCCGCCGCCGCTGCCACCCCTGCCGCTGTCGGCCTCCGCCTGCCTCGGCTCGGCGCCTCCGTCGTCCGCCCGGCCTCCGCTGGCGCCTCCGCCGTCCGCCCGGCCTCCGCTGGCGCCCCTGCCGTCGTCGGCCTCGGCGCCCCGCCCGGAGCCCGCCCGGCCTCGCCTCGGCTCCTCCGCCTCCTGCCGACTTCCCCGTCGGGAGCCGGGCCGCCGTCGCCGTTGCCCGCTCCGCCGGGCCGCCGCCGCCGCCGTCTCGCGTGCGTGCGCGTAACGGGCCGAAGGCCCGTTTGAGGCTTTTCTTACCGAGCGGCGGAAGAAAAAGAAAAAAAAAGAAAAAAACGTCGTTCTAACCGCCGCGCCGTCCAGCGCCGCCTGTTAGACTTCGTTGCCTTGGTCGCCGCGCCGTCCAGCGCCGCCTACCAATGGGCACCGTTTCCCTCCCTCGCTGCCCGGTGATCTTTGATGGTGTTAATTACACCGACTTCGTGTCTCACATGCGCATTCACATGCGTGGTCTTCGTCTCTAGGGCGTCCTCTCTGGCGATGTCACCTGCCCGCCTTGCCCTATTCCTCCGACGGAGCCTACGCCTGTTGCATTGCCCCCGACAGCCGATAAGGCTGCTACTGCTGATGAAGCTAATGATGAAGTTGCCTCTGTCTACCAGGAGGCTCTGGATTCCTACAAGGATTGTCTGACCGTCTACACTCAGTGGTACGATGACGACGCTCGGGCTGCTGCTGTCTTCATCGCCAGTGTCCAGCCTCAGTTTTCTTCTGAGGATGTGGGACTCCCTTCGGCTTTCCAGATGTGGACTCATCTTCGTCAGCGCTACGAGCCCTCTGGTGATGCCCTGTACCTGTCCGTGGTCCGCCAGGAGCACTCTCTTCAGCAGGGTGATGCTACTGTTGACGCTTTTTACGCTCAGAGTTCTGCTGTCTGGCGTCAGTTGGACTCACTTCGCACTGCTGGATGTCGTACCTGTCCGTGCTGCCTGGATGTACGTGCTGACCTAGAGTTTCAGCGGGTTTACGAGTTCCTTACTCGCCTTCGTCCTGAGTTCGAGCAAAGGCGTGCCCAACTCCTTGCACGCCACCCTTGTGTCACTCTCCTGGAGGCTCTTACCGAGATACGCGCAGAGGAGACTCGTTTGAGTGGTGCTGGTCTGATGCCACTCCCCTCTGTGCTCGCCGCTCGTCCGCCTGCTGCACTGCCTCCTCCAGCGGCTACCACAGGTGGTGGTGGCCGTCCTCCGTCTGGAGGTGGCCGTCCTCACTGTTCCTACCGCGACAAGGATGGTCACACTGAGTCCCAGTGCTACAAGAAGAAGCGGCATCTTTCACGCCGTTCTTCTACTGGCACTAGTGCTTCTACGACGACGTCTGCCTCGACTTCTTCAGCAGCTTCTCTCACCGAGCAGGAGATAGCCAGACTTCGACGCCTACTTGCCGCTTCAGGTTCTCCCTCGACAGGTTCTGCAAGTTCTGCTACTGACTCTTCGGGCACTGAGAGACCACCTCCTACACAGTCAGGTACCTCCCCGTGGATTCTTGATTCTGGAGCATCTTTTCACATGACTCCTGATCCTTCCACTCTGTCTTCTATTACACCTCTTGATTCTCCTGTCAGTGTTCTTACTGCTGATGGTACATCTCTTTCTGTCTCTGGTCGAGGATCTCTTAGCAACTCATCTTTTCATGTTCCTTCTGTTGCTCATGTTCCTCGCCTTACCTTGCAGCTTCTTTCTGCTGGGCAGATTACTGACCTTGGTTATCGGGTCATTCTCGACTCTGACTCTTGTTGTGTTCAGGACTGCCACACGGGAGCTCTGGTTGGTTCTGGCCCTCGGCGCCGTGACTCACAGCGTCTCTGGGAGCTTGACTGGATTCACCTTCCTTCCGCTTCCACTATCGCCGCCAGTCTCTCCGCTTCTGCCATTTCGTCTACCGGCTCTTTCCAGCAGTGGCATCACCGTCTTGGCCATCTGTGTGGATCCCGTCTGTCGTCCTTAGTTCGTCGTGGTCTTCTGGGGTCTGTCTCAGAAGACGTGTCTTTAGATTGTCAGGGCTGTAAGTTAGGTAAACAGATCCAGCTTCCTTATCCTCATAGCGAGTCTGTGTCTCAGCACCCTTTTGATCTTGTTCATTCAGATGTTTGGGGTCCGGCTCCCTTCGTTTCGAAAGGGGGTCATCGATATTATATCATTTTTATAGACGATTTTTCTCGCCACACTTGGATATATTTCATGTCTTCTCGTAGTGAGGCCTTGCCTATCTATAAACAATTTGCCACTATGGTTCACACACAGTTCTCCACTCCTATTCGTGTCTTTCGTGCTAATTCTGCTGGCGAGTACCTCTCTCGTCACCTGCGCAGCTTCCTTGCTGAGTAGGGCACTCTCGCTCAGTTCTCTTGTCCTGGTGCTCATGCTCAGAATGGTGTCGCTGAGCGCAAGCATCGTCACCTTCTTGAGACTGCTCGTGCTCTGATGATCGCCGCCTCTATTCCACCTCACTTTTGGGCCGAGGCTGTTTCCACTGCCACCTATCTCGTCAACATCCAGCCCTCTTCTGCTCTTCAGGGTGCGATCCCTGTTGAGCGTCTCTGTGGTCGTCTTCCTGACTACTCTGCCCTTCATCTGTTTGGCTGCGTTTGCTACGTTCTCCTCGCCCCTCGAGAACGCACCAAACTGACCGCTCGGTCTGTTGAGTGTGTCTTTCTGGGATACAGTGCCGAGCACAAGGGCTATCGGTGATGGGATCCTGTTGGTCGTCGGATACGGGTTTCTCGGGATGTGACTTTCGACGAGTCTCGTCCATTCTACCCACGTCCTGCCTCTACTTCGGCTTCCTCTGTGGAGTCTCTGTCTTTCTTGACCTTTCCAGATACACCTATATCTGTTTTGCCCTCGTCCACCTGTCCCACTGAGTCTCCACATATTCCCCCTGTGGCCTCTCCGCCGTTGTCGCCGCCTGTGTCGTCTCCTACGACTCCGCAGGCTCCTCCCACTACAGTACCTTCTCCCCTTATCTTCTACACTCGTCGACCTCGTATTGAGGATCTTCCAGATGAGTCATCTTCTCCTGATGTTCCATCTTCTTCTGATGCTCCATCTTCCCCTGATGGGTCATCTTCTCCTCGCTACGCTCTCCGCGATCGCCAGTCGATTCGGCCTCCTGCCCGTTTTGCCTTTGCTGGCGCAGCTACTCGTGAGCCTGTCTCCTACCAGGATGCTGTTACTCACCCTGAGTGGCAGCTTGCCATGGCCGAGGAGATTGCTGCCCTCGATCGTACTGGTACTTGGGATCTTGTTCCTTTTCCATCTCATTCTCATCCCATCACGTGTAAGTGGGTCTATAAGATTAAGACTCGCTCTGATGGCTCTCTTGAGCGCTATAAGGCGCGTCTTGTTGCTCGTGGTTTCCAGCAGAAGCATGGTGTTGACTACGACAAGACTTTTGCTCCTGTGGCCCACATGACCACTGTTCGCACTCTTCTTTCGGTGACGTCTGTTCGCCACTGGTCTGTTTCTCAGCTTGATGTCAAGAATGCCTTTCTTAATGGCGAGTTGCGTGAGGAGGTCTACATGCATCCGCCACCTGGGTATTCTGTTCCTGAGGGCATGGTCTGTCGCCTTCGTCGCTCTCTCTATGGCCTTAAGCAAGCCCCTCGTGCTTGGTTTGAGCGCTTCTCCTCTGTGGTCACTGCTGCTGGTTTTTCAGCTAGTGATCATGATCTTGCGCTCTTTGTCCACACTTCGTCTCGTGGTCGGACTCTTCTTCTTCTGTATGTTGATGATATGATCATTACGGGAGATGATTCTGAGTACATTGCTTTTGTCAAGGCTCGTCTTAGTGAGCAGTTCCTTATGTCGGATCTTGGTCCTCTTCGTTACTTCCTTGGGATTGAGGTTACTTCCACTCCAGATGGTTTCTTTATGTCCCAAGAGAAATATATTCAGGATCTTCTTGATCGCGCCTCTCTCACTGATCAGCGTACTGTTGAGACTCCCATGGAGCTCAATGTTCACCTCCGACTCTCTGATGGCGAGCCTCTTTCTGATCCGACTCGCTATCGTCATCTTGTTGGGAGTCTTGTCTACCTTGCTGTTACTCGTCCGGATATCACTTATCCAGTTCATATTCTGAGTCAGTTTGTTTCAGCTCCTACTCAGGTCCACTACAGCCACCTTCTTCGAGTTCTGCGATACCTTCGCGGGACTATCTCTCGCCGTCTCTTCTTTCCACGTTCCAGGTCGTTACAGCTTCAGGCCTATTCGGATGCTACTTGGGCCAGCGATCCCTCTGATCGCCGATCTATCTCTGCATACTGTGTTTTTCTTGGTGGTTCTCTTATTGCCTGGAAGACGAAGAAACAGACTGCAGTGTCCCGTTCGAGTGCAGAGGCTGAGTTGCGAGCTATGGCTCTCTTGACAGCAGAAATTACTTGGCTACGGTGGTTACTTGAGGATTTTGGTGTTTCTGTCACTACACCGACCTCTCTCTTGTCAGACAGTACAGGTGCTATCAGTATTGCTCGTGATCCTGTGAAGCATGAGCTCACCAAGCATATTGGTGTTGATGCTTCTTTCATAAGGTCTTGTGTGCATGATCAGGTGATTACTCTTCAGTATGTGCCTTCAGAGCTTCAGATAGTGGATTTCTTCACGAAGGCCCAGACTCGAACACAACACAGCTTCTACCTCTCCAAACTCAGTGTTGTTGATCCACCATGAGTTTGAGGGGGGTGTTAGAGATATATGTATAGTTTGTTATTCCACATTGTTATAAGGGGTTCTTTGCATATTTACCACCTGTACTGTGTATATATACCAGCCCATTGGCCTCATATGAATACAAGCGCTATTCATAACAACTTCAACTGCAGATGGAACCTGGTCTAGAATCTAGATTGTAGAATTCAGAAGGGTAATGTGAAGGCCAACATGGTACAATTCAAACGCACGTCAGACTTAACAAACGACCATAGGTGTTGATGTGCAGGTCAGCTCATTATTTTTACAATTTGCTCCGTACGGAGTACAGGAGTCGGCAAGAATATTTGATAGTGATAAATATTGTCTCACAAAAGCATAAGAAACACTGCACCTGCACCATTGCAGTCCAGCGTGTAACGAGGCGAGCTAAGAATTCTGGTAATATGTTTTTGGATTTTTATTATATACTGAATACATCAATATTACAAGGAACCCCTAAACCCCCATAAATACGAACTCTCAAGAATTGAATCGAATGAATGACCATGAGCACTATATATAACTGCCATCTGTGAGCGAGCGATTAAAGCCCTTGACCAACATTCTACAACCTAAGTTTTGAGCCAACAGATGCTACAAGGTAGAAAAATCCTCCTCACAAAATCATGGCCTGAGGCGGCCCGTAGCCGCTCCGGTGTTTCTTCTGCCATGTCCACGCAACCCTGAGGCTCTCCAGGAGATCGGTGTGCTGAGCTGTCCAGTTCAGCTCGCCGTTGATCCTTGCGGGATCGCTGTACACTTCTGCGTAGTCACCAGGTCGGCGAGGGTAGTAGTCGACCTTGATGTCGACTCCTGTTGCCTTCTTGCAAGCTTCTACAAACTCCTTCACTGACCTGCCTGATGAGCCAAGCGGAATGAACATGTATTAGCTCACCAAAATGGCGATGTAGAGTCTTTGTTTCTCTGTTATTAATCGTAAAAGAATATGTAGTGGTCTAAGGATGACCTTTTCCGGTGCCAACGTTGTATATGCCAACTTTGCCTCTTTCTGCCTTGTTGAGTGCCTTCACATGGGCGTCAACCAGGTCAGTGACATCAATGTAATCTCTTATGCAAGTCCCATCAGCCGTTTCGTAGTCGGTACCTTTGACCTGTAATGGCAACAGCTATTTATCTGTGATGTACTAGAAGATAAGAAACCTCAGAAGTGTGAATCTTAACAAGTGCACTAGGGCTATGTTACCAGCAATCTTAAACACACACACTATTCTTGGATGTAATATACCATAGATTGAAATACCAAGGGCAACCATAAATTAGTTGTTGAAAGATGTACCTTCAAACCAGGGATTATTCCCAGTGCTGCATCGAAGCATGCACCAGATATACGGCCATGCTCACGCAATTCAGGTCTTGGAGCCTCACCCAGCCTTCCTTCAGGGTCAGAACCAATGACGTTGAAGTATCTAGCAGTGTCAGGTTACAAATTCATGACTCAGCAATCAGAAGGTGGTTTTAAAAAAGAAACTTCACAAATTTTAGTAAACAATGCCAACCTTAGAATCATCACAGCCATGTCTAATTTCTTGGACTTAGAAAAATCCAAAATGATGTCCTCTGACATTTTCTTGGCCTTACCATATGGGTTGATCGGAAACTGCACAGCAAGAGTTAGTGAAAAACTTCAGGTAAAAAATATTCCGAATTTTACATACTGTGGAAGACATGCAAAAGCTTTCTACTATTTGAGAAAGAGGTTGCAGAAGCAACAGCTGACCTGGGGAGTTTCTTCAGTGATAGGCATCTTCTCAGGCTCTCCATAGGTGGCACATGTGCTAGAGTAGATCAGAGTTTTCACGTTGTGCGCTGCCATAGCTTCTAGCACAACTAAAGTATTTGCTGTGATGTTATGGTAGTACCTGTTCAAAGTGTTTTAGTATCCTGTACAAGTATTTAACTTGATGGGCAATAGAGACTGACAAGCAAGTCTGTACCTCAGAGGCTCAAGTGTGCTCTCACCAACATAAGCGACAGCAGCAAAGTGCATGACAGCATCAAATGCGTTTTCTGCAAATATTCTATTAACCTGAGGATATGTTAAGTAACAAAATCTTAAAAATAATTCCTTCACCAGATTTGCCACATTTTGAATGAAAAATATATCTACAGAGATATTCAATTATTCACAAAGACAAGAAATCAGGATACAGCTTTTGGATTGCCTAAATCAGCATATATGAATTGCAATCGCCCAGGCTCTGGAAACAGGTTCTGAAGAACCTTGATTGCCCCGATATTTCCTCTTGAAAGATTGTCCTAGAATTACCACAAATCTGTAAGTGTTCTATAAATTTGCATCACAGCAATGCTGAATTTGAACAAGAAACAGCAATGCAAAGTCACGAAGAAGTACCACTATGGTGACTCTGAAGGAGTCTTTCAGCAGCCGAAGAGCAGCATGTGAACCTATGTAGCCAGCACCACCCGTCACTAACACATGTGTCACGCCAGGTTCATGGATGGAGAACTGAGCACAGCACAGAAGTGAATATTCAAATATAAGCCACTTGAACTTGATTTATCTATGACAAGACACTCAGCGGGTCAAAAACATCTAGATAAAGAATGAATGTGCCATAATCCACCTTTTCTACTGCATTGCATATAGTAAAACTCAGGTTATGTTCTGGATTAGGGACTGTTAGTGGTAACATATCTTTGGAAGTTTACAGCTTTTGTTAGGATACAACTGCAAAAAATTAGCTTCTTAACTACGCAACAAATTCCCCCTTATTTTCCATTAAATAGCATCTTCCAGTGCAAACTAATCGCATGCATGTGGATCCAACTATGCTACTCCAGAGTTAGAAGGTTACACTTACCACACTAGGAGACCTTCTATGGCAGGGTGGCTGGGTGAGCATGACGACACACATGGCGGTGAGGAGCGCCACCATGAGTATCTTACTGAGGTAGCGCGGCTTGCGCTTTGGATCGGAGAAGTCCATTTCTGTGAATAGCATGAGTTCAGCAACGTGTCCGTTCGCAAAATCTCTTAACAATCAGATAACTATGAGAAAGAGCACAGACTATTATAACATCAAAACCAAAATTCCCAACTGCACAAGCTACAAGCCCACAACAAGACCCATTTACAAGAAAAATTAAGCATTCATAGCTAATTTGCCACCAACCCAATTCCAATCATCATATGATCTAACAATTAATCCCCCCCCCCCCCCCCAAAAAAAAAAACCAATGAACAGAACAAGGCTGAGATGAAAGCAGACCTGAAAAGGACCAAGATCTACCAGGCCTCGGCTGAGGCCTGCTCCTGTTGGTGGGCAGCATCTACCTCCAATCCCTTCAAAATTCAAAATAATCCAAGCAAAATTCGAATTCCCAGCCGGAAATCACTCCAAAAATCTCCTGAACCCCAAGAAAGATTGCTCCAGCAGCACGGCAGAGCCCTTCGAAGCCGATAGGGACAGACACAACCCTGCAACCACCGAAGCAGGCAAGCGGCTGCAGACACAGATCCAACAACCTACCCACCCTTTACAGCTAAAGAGAGGAAGAAAGCAGCGGCATATGCAGATCGCAGGAAAGAGCTGCAGAACTGGGAAGGAAACACGCGTAAGCGGCCAAGAAAAGGGGGAAGAAAGCTCGTACCTTTCTTGTCACCGGGCAGGGAGGGAGGGGGGAGAGAGGAAAGTGGTACTGGCTAGGAGGTGTGGGCGAAAATGGCGATCAATTATGGGAGTGGGAACGGTAAGGGGCAGGTGGAGAAGCAGATGAGCGAGAGGATAGGACAGATGGGAGTGAGTGGAATGCAAGAGGCTCACCTCTGCCTCTGCGTGTGCACTGTGTGTAGCAACTTTCTAGCTGTGCCGTAGGAGAGAGGAGAGAGAGGTGTCGTCGTTTGGAGCTACGTATGTGTCGCTTTTATCATCGACTTCTTTAAAAAACGAAAAACGGTAAACGATTTTTTAAAATTATTTCTCTAAATAGTTTTTAAGTCTAAAATTGTATACGTCATTTACATCGATGTCTCCGCTGTCTACTATTATTTTAAAAATATAAACAAAAGCCATCAATCGTAGCTCAAAAACACAAAGTCATACCTCAGTGGGAGTGGTCTGACTCCCGCTCTCTCCTCCTCTGGCTGCAAGTTCGGAGTCCTTCGCATATCTAGTTCTATAGCCTTTTTTTGTAAATCTAGCACACGTGCGTATGAAACTAAAATTCTAGCCCCATCCTTGACCACGACAGCAGCGGCAGGTAACATGTGTTACCTGCCGCATTGCCCTACTGCGGTAGGAAGCTGCCGAGCTGGTCAAGCTCGACAGAAACCTACCGCACATTACCAGCTTGGTAGCACTTACTGCTGAGCCCACCTAGCTCGGCAAGAGTTGCTACCGAGCCCACCTAGCGCGGTAGTCTAATGGATCCTACGGCCTGTCGAGTTGGGTAACCTGACGTGATGGGGCGGTACGGTAGGTGACACATCTCGTCTGTTGTTGCTACCGCGGTAACAGACGAGGCTAGATTTGTAATTTCACATGCACAGATGCTAGTAAAAGAATTGCTATAGGGCTATTTGTGCGATGGATTCGTAAGTTCAATGATGTGTTGAGAAAGTAGGAGTTGCACTTGTATCCACTACCCAACGTGTAGTGTCATCATTCCACCAATCGTGCTGCTCGTGCATGCCGATAGGGCTGTAAACATGCCAAACTTAAGCAAGTTTGGCCTCCAAACTTGAGCTCGATAAAAACTCGAGCAAGTCTGAGTTTGGTCTGAGTCTAGACTTAGACTCGAGCTCGATTCGATCCAAGCTCGAGCAAGCTCAATAACAGCCAAAATAGTTTAACATGCATTAGTTTTCAACAATAAGAAAAACTCGAACTCAGCTTAAGTAAGCTTGATAACAGTCAAAATAATTCAACATGTGCTAATTTTCAACAATAAGAAAAGCTCAACTCAAGTAAGCTCAATAAGAATTAACATGTATAGATATTTAAGTTCGAATCAAACTCTAACAAGCTTTTCAAGCTCGGTTTGTTGATACTCGTGAGCTTAAAATCAAACTCAAGATCGACTCGTTTAAATTTTGAGCCAAATTTAAATTAAATCTAGAGCAAATCGAACTCAAATAGTTCACAAGCCTCGAACTTTTTTTTACGGCCCTACACACCGGCACACGCTTTTCCGCTTCACTAATTATGAGCGACGACACCTACCACAAACTACTCGCTTAATTTGCTCCTTTAACTTTTCTTAGTAGAAGCAATCAACTATACACCTGAGTGCTACTAGGTCACTAATTAACTTACTACTATATACACTGGTCTAGTACAAATGTCTCTTTTTTGTTGTTGTCGTACTAAACTATTTACCGTCGAAGAAGTATGTGGAGTGCTCAATCATATGGGTATCAATCAATTAAGCCAACACATGGCCTCCTTGCTGCCTAGTAAGAGGGTAGGGACACTTCTGCTCATGGGCTCATGCAGTCATGTGCAACCTAGTTAATTTGTCCATTCCTTTCACGTTTTTCTATATACCCCAGTGTGAGTATACCGAGTGGCTAGCATGTGTGTCCAAGGACTCGACAGAGTATTAGGGTATGTTGGTTTTTAGTTTTTGTCTTTGGAGCAGGCAAAATGCCTTCTTAGTTGTTTTTCTTTGTTTCTAGAGTTCATGCAAGTTAGTTAAGAACGCCTAAAGACTAAAGTGGCATGCAGGAAGAAGCGTATGCTTGACAGATGACAAACTGCCTGCCTTTTTTTTCGCATATGAATGCATGGATTGCAGCCATTTGATTATTGTTCCCCCAGGCAACAAGTCTGCCTCAATTACTGGCATTTGCTACCTAACGCCCAACCCTTTGCTTTGCATGCATGTGCAAAACAAGGCACTGAGAAAAGAAGCTAGATGCTTTGATATATGCCACAAAGTAAGATAATATTCCCATTGGTGGTAACTATTTATCGTGCTTTTTGCATGGTTCAAGTTACTTTACTTTGGCTGGTTTATCAAAACGCAGGATTTTCATATATTGCAGACTATTTCTTATGAAATTTTGGCGTTTCAAACGGGGCTTTAATTTAGATCATCGCTCAGAGAAATCTGCCTCTTACATCCGTCAGAAAGAAGTTTGTCTCGAGTATATTTTTGCCTTTGGAAAGCAGTTTGCTACTCTCCAGAAGATGCGACATCCTTGCATACTCTTCCAACAGCACCGAAAGAAAGAAAGAAAGAAGAAAGGGTTCCAAGTCGCATTCAATCCACAATTCCAAAAACTTTCTCCTTCCCCGTTCAGCTACTTGTAGCATAGTTACAAACGTTTCAATTTGTTCTGAAATAAAAACGTGCACATCAACAATTAATGATGATATATGCTTGATCATGTGTCAATTTTGAAGTGCTTACATCACGATTGCTACAACACAGTTGCCACCAAAACCTACATTATACCAAACGATGGATGCATCTCTCTCTCTCTTGTAACGCCCCTATTTCTAAGACATCGTGAATCTCTCGCAACTGTCCAGGACTGTTCAGCTGTGAGGTATTGCAGTTGAATGTACACCATTACCAACACATGTTTAGATACAAAAGCCAACTTTATTACAAGATAATAGCTTATTAGCCAAATTTTACATCAGAGCATACGGCCCTTAAATACATTACAATACAAAAAACACCACAGGCGTGCCTGAGCGGAGAATAACCCTAATTCCAAACATCATCTACTTCGCTATATTCCAACACGTCATCCTCGTAGACTTCCTCATTCTCTTGCCACGTATTTTCTATTAATGTTTTTAGCAAGTATGAGTACAAACCACCGTACTCAACAAGTCACATGGGAAAGTACTATTTAATTACAAGCAGGATCTTTCCAAGGGATTGGAATATAGTTGTTTTAATATTTTGTGGATGCAATTTTAGTTAAAAATAATTTTAAATACAAAATCACAACCTTCTTAAAGAAATTAGGGATTTAACAACTTGATTAACAATCTTAACAAATTCCTAAATCTACTTATGCTTTGTTGTTAGATTCACCCATTAAACATAGTTTCATTTATCAGAAGTACGGCGTATTCGAATACCATTAAATTATGACTCTGTAGAGCTGCCCAACTTTACCTACAATATCTCTTAGCCCCCTCGACTGAGTTAAGAAAACAAGATTTTTCACTGCTCAATTCTTTATATAGCTTCTACCCAGTAGGGACTATTTCCAAACAAATTCAGGTGGCTCACGGCCTTGCCTAATCTGAAGGGGTCCTACTGTTGTGAAGTATGGTTATACCCCTCCCATACCACAAAAACTCTCTCGTCTCCCTCCACTCTTTGTAGATATTCAATCGAACTTAAGCAGCTACTAAATCAGGTTTGATGAATCAACGCTTGTGGTTGAGGGATCACTATGTTCTTTACGTGACATAAGGTTCTAATCCTTACATTTTCACCAAGACAACTTCCATCCACAAACCCTTGTTTTAGTGCCCATCTGCACTATTTTGGTGCACATCCGCATCGCCACCTTTTCAATCTAAGCCTCCACCCTAGGATAAAGTCATGGGACCCAACTATCTCATGGCTTCCCATGATATCTCTTTATCCTAGAACCACTTGTGAAATTCTATCAGCAAAGTGCCAAGTCTCTTAATAGTATAAAATAGTTGAGTTCCTGATTTACCATTATTATTTAAATAATATATTTAGTATTACTAAGCCTTGTCAAGGTGAATATAGCCATCAAATTAAACACAGCTTTTTCAGGTGGTAGGACATAACTAATATCATGTCATTCTAAATATTTATTATATAAGAAATAACAGTGCGTAAATAACATAATGAAAATATTGATAAATAAATAATTAAAGGAATGTAGGTTCAACATGATCAAAGGCATGTGACTTGCCTTACGGATCAATGTATTCTATGATTTCATATTCTTTCGAGTCTTGTACTTGTACTTGAGCTTCTCCTTCCTGAACTGGCTGATCTTCAGTGTCATATACTACTACAAACCAAAAGAAATAAATCAATTCAATACTCAAAGGGTTGAGCTAAGAATAAAGAAATAAAATCCAAAAATCAAATAATATAGGTTTGGGGATTATAGGAGTTTGGTATGGGAAAACGGAGCTGAGAAATGGATAGACGGGTTCAAAACAATCAAAATAGATGTATATATGTATTTTGAGGTTTCATAAACAGTAACAGGTCTTGTACTATTCATCGCAGGTTTTACTGTTCATTAGGTTGTGGCTGCGTACTCGGAGAACTCTACGAGTACTCGGGTGGTCTCTATTGGCACAAATCTTGCTCACGAGCGAAGGTGTTTATGGAGCCGGAAGATGTGGTCGTAGTCGAGTTAACGACTACTGAGACCGAGTATCCCGTGTGGTCGTAAACCATAGCGTGGTCGTAAACCATAGCATAGTAGTAAACCATAGTGCAGTCATAAACCACAGCGTGATCGTAATGACTCTTGAGTAGTCGAGTACGAAGTTGATGAAGATCAGACGGTGTATGAGTTGCTACTGAGATCAGCTGATGTCTGAGTAGTTGTGGGGTTTGGATGGCGTCTTGGTGGCTTAAGGGCATCAGACGGCGCACGAGTGGCTTTAAAGCATTGGACGGCGTCCAAGTGGTGTTGCTTAGGACTTGAAGCGGCATGGTCGAAGTTTCTCTCAACTACAAGGTTGTCGGAGACTTCAAGCGGTGGAGCGGTCGGAGAGTTCAAGTAGGGGAGCGGTCGGAGATTTCAAGTAGGGATTGGTCGGAGAATCCATGGTTCAAATAACAATTGACAAACATGGAAGGGTTCCTGGGGCCACGAGGATTCCATTTTTGCGCTCAGGAGCGGCTGAAAGGCACGCGAGCGTCGGCGATGAAGTCTTCTCTTCTCAGGACTTTTCAATGGCACAGGGGTTAACGGCGGGTTAAGAGAATAATAGTGTTAGGACTTGGGCACCTATGGGGTTAGAGAAAGCTCAGGGAAGTGGTGGCTTGGGTCGGGGATGGCTGAGCCAAATTGTCTACAATGAAGTCTCAAGGTCGGGCAACGGCGCTAGTCGCCAGCGTGGTAAGGGGCTCGAGGGGCTAAGGTAGTGGTTCAGTGGTGTTCCTCAAAGCATAAAGGTGCTACATACGAAAGCAATCGGAATATGATCGATTGAATAAATGGAATCAAAACTTGGCTTGCTTTGAGGTCTTCGGGTGGTCACCGGTGAGGCTTCGGTTGAAAGCTCAATTGGGGTGTGGTGGTGGCTCACTGGACGCCTATGCAATGTCTGGAGGGGGTCTCGGGCTTTTATAGCCATCCCATGACGGTTCAGCACAGGGGTGGAGCTAAGGTGGTGGTGCGTGGCAGAGGTCGGGAAGGTGCGGGAGGGTACAGCACGGCTAGGAGAGAGGAGGTATAGGCTGCCTCGGGTGCAGCATTGCAATAGTCCAAAGGTGATGTGGTGTGTCAGGCAGCGACTATGAGAGAATAATAGCAGAGACAGAGCAGGGAGGTCTGCGGTGTGGTGGTATGTTAGTGAGAGCAGAGAGAGCAGGGTGGTTGGCAAGGCGGTGGGGTGAGGTTTACGACAATGAAGGAAAGACGTACGGTGGCTTGAGCTGGCAAAGGGGAGGTACGGGTTGTCTCGGGTGCAGCATTTGTGGTGGTCAAAAGTGGTCAGAGGTGAGTCAGGTCAGCAGTGAGAGGATAAGGGTAGAGAGAGCGAATTTGGATGGCAGCGGTGAATTTGCCATGATGGCTCGACCAGGTGAGAGCTACGGCCACCAAGAAGTGTGTCAAGTGTCAGGGTTGTCGTACACTGACTTGGAAATGGCTGGCAGGGCAACAAGGCAGTTTGCGGCACAAAGTAGTCGGTTGGGAGGAAAACAGAGTGCGAGAAGAGCTACGGCGGCGGCGAGTTCTGCTGGCTGGGTTGACGCGTTGCCGGTGCAATTAAGGGGTGTCAGAGGCAGGAGAAATGAGGTGGTACGGGCTCGGACCAGTTGGCAGGGGCGTGGCAGCGGCGAAAAGATTAGGCGACGGTGATATTTTCAGTAGGTGAATAGTGCCCACGCGGAAAACGGTTCAAGGAAGCGATGCGGCAGGGAGATTGAGGTTTGGATGGCTGGGATAGATGCGGAATTTGGCCAGGATTCATAAGAAATCAAACCCAAACAAGAATTCAAATTGGTTTTGAAATTTCGGTTTGTTTCATCTCTCTCTCTCTCAAAAATATAGATCCGAATTAATGCACTAAATGTGAGAATGATTTTTGTGACTGATATTTTTGAGTCGAGAGAAACAAGTTCTAACGAAACAGACAACAGGGAAGAATACTTTTGTATATGTAACTGAAGGGATTACCTCCAAATGTGCCCAACTTGACCAACGGGGAAGGTAAAATATCAGCGTCAGTTCGTTTTGTATATATAACGGTTGCTATATATTAGCCTGAATAGTTTGATCACAGGCGACCGAAGGACAGAGAAAAAACAATTGACTTGGAGAGTGAAGCTTGGTTTCAAGTGTCTCTAAAAAAACAAGTGCGATCAATCAACTATTCGTCGAAGAGGAGGGGGGAGCATATGGGTCTGTTCTTTTTCTCCGAAACTGACGGCTTTTGATTTTTGCTACAGTATCTAACTTTCAAACGGAGTATTTTTCTCAAAACGGGGTCTACAAGTTAAACGATGTACACGTTAAAAGCTCAACATCCGCACCATCCAAAATCGCACGTGAGTATCTATCTTTCTGTAATCTGTACCATAAACATCTAAAATTCAAAAATTTTAGTCAAAAATCATAAGTCGCAGCCGTTGTCAAGCAGGCCGATAAGAAGCGGCTCGATCAAGTAGTCGAACAAGTCAAGTTAGGTCTCGCGCCTCCATTATGCCTTTACACTTGAGCCACTCATGACAGACATAGCACGCGACTCAGTGTCAGTGCAGCTGGCAGAGCGGAAACATGCATGCATGGTACCCTTTGCTTTGGCTAAATAATTGACCTTCCTTTTTATCTTTAGCTTCTAACTTATAATTTTCTCTAAATAAATAAATGAGACAATTTTTCTATCATCTTTTTAAAACAATTTATAAAAAAACTTTTTAAAAATAGTTTATTAACATTCGGTACATTCATACAAGAACTCACATTAGAACAAAAAACCATCAGCTACAGCTATAAGTCATTAGACACAGTAAAAAAACCTACCCAAACATTTTCAGATCAATACATACGTGAGGACACTGTAGAAGCTCGTCGCAACTCGATCACAAGTGTCTCAAACTCAGAGGCTTAATTCCAGAGAGAGAAGGAGAAGAAGAAGAAGAGCATATCACCGTAACTAGACATGCTGCGTGCATTGTTGCGAGAATTGTTAGCAACCTGTAGAAGCATAATTGTGTATGTGATAGGTGCAAGATGAACGGAGCTTGTTGGCTTGGTGGGTAGCCTTTTTCGCTGACCTTGCAGGTTGGGCTTAGCAAAATGAGACATTAGCATCAAACAACCATCTGTGTCACTCAATGCTTATCCAAAGGTTGAAAATAATAAGGATGATGTGGATGAGAAGATTTAGTAATAACTACAGTTAGTGGAATCAATTGTTTAGCACTCTCTCAATTCAAGTTTTTAAGGTATATATTTGAAATAATCTTATCTATAAATATAGGACATATTTCATATTCCAATGCAAATTTAGCGTGAGGTTTCCTCTATACCCCTAATAAATATCTCGCTTTGCTTTATATTCTCTACATGCATACATTGGATATAGTATTTAGAGATAATAATTAAAGATAGTCTAATTATTTTTAATATTTTATTAATCTATGTGCTAAGAGGAAATATAATTTATAAATTTGTACGGAGGGAGTATTATTATAGGATCAGTGTAGGTAAGAATCGGTACTGTTGGGCGGTCCTAATATAACCTAAGTGTCCAGCCCAAAGTACATGAAATTAACTAAGCACGCGGAATTGGGCCTGCCTGGACTGGGGCGGTAGGCCCAACAAATTATTGGACTTCATTTGGCTACTCCATGGCCTGTGTCTCCGGTGTGTGGCCCCTCCTAATTAGTGGCTAGTCGGTTACTCTAGTAATTTCCAGGTGTAATTAAGAGGGGAGTTGGCTAGGGCGAGCTAGTAGAGTGCTTCAAGTGGTAAATTAATTGGTGCATGGGTAAATTTATATAAGATCGTGGGTGGAATAACGAGGTAAATCACATGCATTAGCAACTAACACATGCATTATATTGTGGCATGGGATGGGATTTCCATCGAAAATGTATATTCGGCTTGAGCCAAATTAGGTTGGTGGAAATCGAGCCTTAATAGTTTGGCTTGGCGGGCTGAATTTAGGCCTGTTTTTTTTTGGGATTTTCTGATTTTTTTTGTTTTTAGTTGAAATAATACTATAGCGGATGTTACATTTTTAACCATTCAATTAAAGTAAAATAAAGAAAATAGAAAAGTAGAAAACATCATTGTATCTTCATAAACAATGTAAAAGAAAAAAGTATTAAAAATCAATATATTTAAAACCGTTTTTACTTAAGAGACAGAAGGTATTTGAAAGGTATCTTAATTCGTGAGGACTTGCTAGAAAAGCTAGACCTAGCAAAGTAGCTACACATGTGATATGTAGGGCATTTTGGCTTATGACTTTACTGTTGATTGTTAACTAAAATTATTTTTTAATAGATGTTAGTTTTTTTCTAAATTATTTAATTAAAAAAATAAAAAAGTTATACCATCACAAATAATGTAAAGGAATAAGGAGGAAAACAAAAAATTTAAAAAACCAAAGAACTAAAATTAGAAATCGATATATTTTAAATATTTTTTTTAACTTAAACAAACTAAAAACAAAATAAAAAGCGAGAAACTGAAGCTGGAGGCCATACATGCAGCAGGTTTAGCGATCTGCAGATGCAGCCTACAAAAAGCTAGAGCTTTCGAGGCCATGCGCGCATGCATTCATTCTTCATTCCGGCCGTCAGATAACTAGCCTCATAGGCGTGGCAGCACGCCGCGCCAACCACCGTGTGTACCGAAGTGAAAGAGGCGATAATTCGTGAGGAGTTTTCTAAAAAAAATCGAGGGCACATGCGTATTTTCGAAAAAGTTAAAGGTCTTTTTCGTAAAAAATCGAGAGCCTGTACGTAAATAAACGAAGATCCGTACGTAATTTAGAAAACCGCGGGGGGCTATCCTGCAAAGTGGAGGGGTAAAAAATGCAGGGACCTTTTTGCGAGAACCGAGGATCTCTACGTAATTTCGGGAAAACATAGGACCTGTACGTAATTTAGAAAACCGCGGGGGCTATCCTGCAAAGTGGAGGGGTAAAAAAACTGGCAGGAACCTTTTTGCGAGAACCGAGGACCTCTACGTAATTTTGAAAAAACACAGGGGCTTTTTCGCAAAAAAAGGTCCCCGAACGTACCAAAATTCGGCCGCCACGCGCCGGCCGGAGCGGACGCAGGGGCGACGTGGCTGCGGTCTCCGCGCGCGCTTCCCGCGGGGAGTAGTAGGGGATGATTAGTGATCGCGAATGCTGCATGTAAAGGGCTGCTGATTTGTTTGTACATGCGAATAGGCACATGTACTTAGAAGACAGAGGCGCCGCTCCAAATAATTTCTGATTTCTACAACACATCAGCTTTAAATTTTGTTTTTTTTAGTATTGTATATGATTATATCACTTTTTAATTTTTTAAATTTAATTATTCAGAAAAACTAACAACCGCTACAACTCAACCTTATTTAATTATGTACAACTCAACCCTATATTGTATTAGGCTCGAACTCACAAAAAATGAAATTAAAATTTACAGCTGTCACATTATTTTGGTTACAGCAGATGATCCATGATGATTCTGAAGATGGGACCTTTTTCATTGTGTAGTCCTCAAAATAAGCTTTTCAACGAGTCCAAAAACACTCCAAACAGATTCTGCATGTAAAAGTTATGGCTTGTTGTTTGCAAAGTTTACCTTTGGACTGCTCCGAACATAATCCAGGAATCGATAGGACTAGTCTGAACGTCATCAAGACCGATTGGGCAGTTCGAGCGCATTCGAGGGCGATTGGATGGGTCGGACGTCACCGAAGCCATTCGGACTGGTCCGAACGTTACCGAAGCGGTCGAGCGGTCTGAAACTGATAGGAAAGTCCAAACATCACTAAAACCGTTCGCACTAGTCCGAACGTGCCTTATCTCTGAGCAGGACTTGAACTCCTCTTCTGATGGCCTCCCTTTTGGTGTTAACTGACAGTCATACTATAGCTCTTTTTCTCCTTCTTCTTGTGCATCGTATTGATCCAAGTACCTAAGTACAAATAAATTACAAGATTTAGGTAGTATAAAATTCTCGTTCACATTAATGACATGTTCATTAAGAAGTAAGTTCACCTGATTTTGTAGTTTCTTGGCACGTGCTTTTGTAATTGGTCCCGTTGGCAACTCAATATGTATATCTGAAGCATTAGGCGGATGAGAAGAAGATGTCTTCGAGGTGTCCTCATCAACTTATTGGGTGGGTTCTTTTGGACTGTAATTTTGGCTTTTAACTTATAATTTTTTAATTCTGGCTATTCATGAGAGACGGTACGAAGAAGAAAAAGGTCGTATGCGATTTTGGCCGGTACAACTGAACTCGATATAGTGCATACTACAATCTATCTGTACCCCACCTTGAAAAGGCATATCATTTAAAAACTAGTTACTATAGTAACAGAAGCCAAAACCAAAGTGGAAAACAAATCCACCCAATGGTCGGTTATTCTTTAGTAATTTCCAATCTAGTAGAGTGCTTCAAGTGGTAAATTAATTGATGCATGGGTAGAGCTATATAAGATCGTGGGTGGAATAACGAGGTAAATCACATGGATTAGCAACTAACACATGCATTATATTGTGGCATGGGATGGGATTTTCATCGAAAATGTATATTTGGCTTGAGCCAAATTAGGTTGGTGGTGGTGGGAATCAAGTCCTAATTTGGCTTGGCGCGCTTGCTCTAAGCCATGTTCAATTTGGTTTGTACGAGATTTTTTTACTGAAATAATACTATAGCGTGTGTGTGTGTATATATATATATATATATATATATAAGCTTTTTTAGCCATTCAATAAAAATGATAAAAATGAAAATCACTATTACATATCCACAAACAATACAAAGTAACGAAGAAAAAATGTGTTGAAAAGCCAACATATTTCAAACAGTTTTTAATTAGAAGACAGAAGTTATTTAGAACGGGCGTTAGTTCTGAGGACTTAGGGTGTTCAGTTTGCCTTTTTTTCTACTGTAGCTTGTTTATTTTACATTGTAGCAGGTGATAACTTTTTTTTGTGTAATTAAATTTAAAAATTTTAAGAATAGCAAAAACAGGTTATCTTATTACAGACAATACAGGGAACACATAAAAAAGAAAAGCCTAAATATTAGAAAAAAATAAAATTAAAAAAATAGTGAGGTAGAAATGCAGCCAAAACGAGCAAGAGCTAAGGGTAGACCTAGCAAAGTAGCCACACATGCGATATTTACGACATTTAGGCCCCGTTTGGCAAAGCTCTAGCTCTACGAAATCTGTAGATTTCCTAGAGCTGGTCATCTGTAGCTCTAGGAAATCCTGGATCTAGAGTTGCAGGCATGTTAAGTGCATTTACATGACTCATTTTATTTATATTATATATTAAATAAAAATATTTAAATCACTTTAATTTAGTCAACAAACTACAGATCCAGTATAGATCTCGGAGCTAGAGCTGTGTCAAACGGGACCTTGATTGTACGTGCAGCAGGATTAGCAATACGCGAATTTTGGACGTTTTTGGCATGGTTGCTACCCGAAATTCCGGAAATAGCCTTTTCGGAAACGAAATTCCAACTCTAGCCCCCACCTGACCGCACCATTTAACCGCGTCGCGACACGTGTCCAATGGTGCGGCCGGGGGAGCGCACCACACCTGAGTGGTGCGGTCCACTCGCCCGCTCGGATATTTATTTATTTGGCCGACGTGATGGACAGGCGAGTGGTGCGATCGGGGACCGCACCACTCAGGTGTGGTGCGCTCCCCGGCCGCACCATTGGACACGTGTCGCGCCGCGGTTAAATGGTGCGGTCAGGTGGGGGCTAGAGGTGGAATTTCGTTTCGGAAGAGGCTATTTTTGGAATTTCGGGTAGCAACAGTGCCAAAAACTCCAAAATTCGCAATACGCACATGCAGCCTACAAGCTAGAGCTATGGAGGGCTATGCATTCACACTTCATTCAGGCAGTCAGGTCAGATAAATTGTGAGTGCGCGTGCTGCATGTAAAGGGCTGCTGATTTGTTTGTACATGCGTATAGGCATCTGTAGCAGGTACGTACCATGCATGCTGTCACGTACGGAGATTATTAACGCTCAGGCCTTTGCAGATGTGCATTGTGCTCATCCTGTCCAGACGTGTACTTGCCTGTTTGCCATCCTCACTACGCGTGCATGCTTCAGAGATCAAGACCAGCTCAAGCATGGTCTTTTCAGCCATAAAACAGGTAGGAGTACTTCAATTTCCTTGCTAAACAAAACATGACCAGTTAAAGCATCTATCCAGCGAATCTGCACCGGCTGATCCATGCGTGTCCAGTCAGATGAAGGCCATGCAATGCATGAGCTTGCCACTGACTTGCTGCACACTGACAAGACAGGCCGAGCAGCTGACGACGACTGCCACCCACAGATCGGCAGGCGTCAGCTAGCTAGCGAGATGACATGTAGATATACAGGAGACCATGCAATGCATCACATCAAGAGTCGCAGGCGCCCAACTTGTTGACAAGACGTCGATCCATCGATCGAGTGAGCCTGACCACACCTTGTCTGCCTACCGCGCCGCGCCGCGCCGCGCCGACACGCTTGTCCGACCACCACCTGCGCCGTCGCATCGCGCGCATGCATTGTGTAGCCATGGCGGCTATGTCGACAGGTGGCGCGGAGTCTGCAGGCTGCTCGCCGGAGGCGCTGCAGCTGACCAGGTACGAGTCGCGGAAGCGGCGGGACTGGCAGACTTTCACGCGGTACCTGACCGCGCACCGCCCGCCGCTCGAGCTGCGCCGGTGCAGCGGCGCGCACGTGCTCGAGTTCCTCCGCTACCTCGACCGCTTCGGTAAGACGCGCGTCCACGCTCCGCCCTGCCCCGCCTACGGGGGGCGGGCGCTGGCCACGGCGGCGGCCTGCCAGTGCCCGTTCAGCCAGGCGTGGGGCAGCCTCGACGCTCTCGTCGGCCGCCTCCGCGCCGCCTTCGACGAGCGGCACGGCCGACGCGGCAGTGGGGAGCAGGACCAGCTGCTGCAGCAGCAACACGACGCCGCCGGCGCCAACCCCTTCGCCGCGCGTGCCGTCACGCTGTACCTGCGCGACGTCCGCGTCGCTCAGGCCAAGGCGCGCGGCATCTCCTACCACAAGAAGCGCAAGGCAGGCAACAAGGCAGCGCCCTCCAGCTCTAAGCTGAACGACGCCGCTAGCGAAGCCGGCGCTCGCGCGCGCGGCCAAGAGTCAAGGATGATTGCTCCACCGTTGCCGCCGTGCTCACCGGGGTGCCGTTCGAGTGCTGCGACATCGGAAGCGCCATTGGAGGAGGAGCTAATAATGCCGGCTTCTACGGCGGCAGCTTCTACTTGCCATGTGCCATCGGTGAAGGACAATTGGAGCTGAGATCAAGATTAGGATTGCCAGCAAGTTGTGTCATGGCAGCAAAGAGGTTGGGATCGCCAGCAAGTTGTCATTTTTCATGTACGCCGCTTGCTTTGTTCGTCTGCCTGCCTGCCCATGGTCAGGTTCTGTCATGGACTGGGCTTGTGCGTGCCAGTAATGCCACCAGCATTAGCATTGCACTCCGTCTTCGCGCTGCGTGAGTCCAAGCCCCGCGACCGATCAAGAGCAGCACTAGCAAGCATTTGGGTTAGGGAATTTGTAGGTCGGAGTCATGTTCTGAAAAATTGGTACTCTTTGCACCTAATTGGGGTTCCATCTGGACGCTCTCTCCCCCCTCTCCCCCATCCCTCACCTTCTACCCGGATCCCTTCTCCTCGCCGTCGCCGGAGCGTGCCACCGGTCGCCGGTGGACGCAAGGAGGGCGGCGGCGGGGCTTTTCTCTCTTCCCCAGCGCTGGTCGGTGGGGAGTAGTGTTTTGGTCCCGAGCTCTCTAGCTGCAGCTTCCCTCGTCGGCGGCGGATCCGGCGGCCTGGTGGCCGGATCTGGCGTCCCCTGGCGGTGCTGCGGCGGGCTCCTGAGCCGGCGAGACCCATGCGAAGGAGGAGGGCGTGGAGCGCGCTGGGAGGATGGCGGAGGAGCGCGGTGGGGTTGAGGAGCGGCGGGTGGGTTTACTCGTCGGCGGGGAGGCAGCGAACGCCTATCTGGTCGAGCAGGGCGAGCGCGCGAAGCCGCCTCACCGGCGCCGCCTCCGCTCCATTCACCTTCACGCTCATCTCCGGTGAAGGAGGAAGAAAGGCGGCACGATGTTCACGGCGAGGAGGAAGGTACAGAAGGACTAGGGCCTCGAGCCCTCGGAGTTTGTAGACTCCGTCGCACAGGCGTTCTTCGACCTGGAGAATGGCAACCAGGAGCTCAAGAGCGATCTCAAGGTCCTCTACATCAACTCCGCCTTCCAGTTGGTTGCGGCCGGGAGCAAGAAGGCGGTGGTGATCCACGTGCCGTACATGCTCCGTAAGGTGTTCAGGAAGATTTGTATCAGGCCCTTCCGTTGTATTGCTGTAGGCTTGATCTGTGGCTCATGTCCCTGGATCTGCTTAGTGGTGGCGCTTAGACGTCGCATAGTGGTTTCTACAGTGGCGGACATTGCAGGAAGCGGCTCGTCGTGGAGTTCAAGGGTGGCTATGCCATGGCCTTGAGGCGTGCAGGGCCCCGGAGTGTTGGTGGCAGTCTATTTTGTGCGTGGGGTGCTGTGGAGGTGCTGGCGAAAGCCTTGCCGGTGATCTTACCGGTCTCGACAACAATGACGCCTTCGGGCGCCATTATCCTTCCTGGAGGTGTATCGTGGCACTACATAGCTCTTATGTTTACTGATCTCCAGGTAAAAACCTTGCCTTGGTAAGGCGGGCGGCGTCGGCGACTCTCGTCGCCTCTTTGGAGACGTTGCCTCGGAGGTCCATCTTCACGCAAAGCATACCAAAGTTTGGATGGCACAGTTGGATGAGGATAGGGGCTTGGTTGTAAGTAAGGACGGAGAAAAAGTGCTGAAGCTTAGCCTTTCTAGTTTTTTTTCATAGTCCTTAAGCTATCTTTCCTGTTGTTTTATGCACTTCAGTTTTGAGGCTTTGAGCCTAAGAGCTCGTGTAACTTTTGGTTGTATATATCCTTCGTGGATATAGAGGTCGGATTTTATATCCTTTATCTAAAAAAATGTTCTGAAAAACTTCTTTGTACTGTCGTTTCTTTCCTAAGAGTAATTAAATTTTGCGTGTTCTCGAGGAAAAAAAGAGCAGCAATAATACTGTAGCTAATGATTTTTTAGTTATCAGTCCGTATTTTTCGAGATGACAGCAGATGATAGAGACATCGACATAGATAGCATATATGATTATGAGCTTGGAAAGCAGTTTGAAAAATCCGGTTGAAGAAAAACACCGTATTTAATTTGAAGAATCTGATTGAAGAAAATATCTTATTTATTTTAATTTTTAGAGAAATCGAAAAGCTAAAAGGTCAAAAGAAGAGGGCCAAAATATACTCACGGTTGGATCGGCCCCGTCCGTCCGATCCCTTCGTCGTCTACTGTGAGCCCGACACGACAACGACGTCTCCCTACTCTTGCGGTATCTTCCTCTAGCTCTCATGTGCCTAGCCATTTCAGCATCGGGCATGCTAGCTACAGTATCGTCAGGCTGACAGGATCGCCTCCTACGTCTTACCTCATGCACATGCAAAATTGTGGAGTACGCATTAGCATTTTCTTGCAAGCTGTACTGCTCCTGCAAAGGATCGTTCATCGTTCATGTGCTAGCTTCCAGAGCTTCAGTGTCCCAAAACTAAGCATGTGATTGCATTGCACTCCATTATTTGCATGGTAGGTTGATGAATTATGGGTGAGACAGAATGACAGATCGAGCTGGGTTTATGCAAAGATCATTCGTTCGTACCGATACAGCTGCTGTGCTGTGTATGTGCGTATCGGAGCGATAGTGCTGTATGCGTACCAGCTCCCAATCAGTAATTTCTTCAGACTGTCAGATACTCTCGCATCCCAGCCAAGTTTCAGTTGGCTGATCGATGCTGACTTTTGTTCATCTTTAATCTCTACAATTAGGATCTCTGTCTCGTTTTCTGCATTAACTGTTCTGTTCTGACCTGTGCTAATCCAAGAGACCTCTAACACATGGGCATGGACATCATATACTCAGGTACTGTCTGAACTAACGAGGAACAAACAAAAATGCGACAATTAATATGGCAGAGCAATCAGCCAATCAGTGTTTGGAACGAAAGCTCCTTGATCCGATTAAGAATAACAACGCATCAAAAGTATCTTCAGATCAGAACAGGCAAGGTATATAACTCACTTTTTTCGCTGGATGTTGAAAGAAATGGCATGCCAAACCCTTAATGACAAAAGATTTCTACCTAAACCTCGATATATTACAACTTCTCCAAGACATATCATGCAAAGATTATACATGTATGTTAATTGCTTTTTCCAGTCGACTTCGACTGGGGCAATGTCCCGAAAACAACGTCCCAGAGTGTCGAGGTGATGCCGAAGCCCCTGTTTTGGATTCTGAAGTGGTGGTTGAGGTGTTACCGCTGCACAGAGAGCAAATTCAGCTGTATATGATGGACAAAAACTTGCATATTTGCAGGACCAACTAGCCGATAACTAAATGGAACTACAGGATGCTTACCTTGAGGTATTTAGCTGGATCTTTGGATGGTTGTCCATGGTGCAAGTAGTAGTGAGTGCAATCATACATAACATATCCCGGTAGGCCACCACCGAATAGCACAGGAGTGGGTAGATGGAGTAGCAAAGAACGCAACCCGATTCCAGAACTTGAGATGCACCAGAAAGTGACATGGCAACAATAAGTAAGTAAATAAATAAATAAACGGAGAGTTCCATTGAGATCAGGTGGTGCTTTCCTTAATGTTATGTGGATTGTGGATGCAACTTTTTAATGTTTATATTAGTGATGGCTCACAATTAGCTCTTCTATAGTTCTGTGTCATCAAGTATGAGGTCTAGAGTTTCTACACAGTGGACTGGAGCCATACCGGGAAACACAAAATTGCTGTTGCAGCAGGAGGGAATACAAGACGGAGTGAGTCCATGGGGTGCTTATGGTGGCATCCGTGGAGAAGGTAATTGGTGAGGACATCTCGATGGTCCGATTACACGAGTACAAGCTAAAAAAGATTAAGCAACAGGTGAACTCGTTCCTAATTAAATTTGACTTTAATTTACATGAGAATTAGCTACTACTTAATACTAGTATTTTAATTGGTCTCAGGTTTTTGCGTGAGGAGATGTTGGGATGAGAAGATGAGGATTGAGTGTTGCTGCCTTTGGAAAGTAATGGAGGAGAGAGGCATTAAGGCGGATTAATTTTGGCCATGTGCCATGTTTTTGGGCCAGACTTCTTTGAAGCGGCCATGTAATCAGAATCCAGGTCCAATCGGTTGTATCACGTGCCGTGTTTAAGTCCAAATAGTAGTCTCACTTGGATTTGGATCCATAGGAGTAGTACCACTTGGATTCGGATCCATAGGTCGAGTCGGCCAAGCCAGGGCCTTTAAATTCTGAAGTTATCGAACATTGTAAACAGACCATGAATAAAAATCAATCTATTATTTTTATAGAGCTATACGCTTGTTCTTCTTAGGGTTTGACATACGATTGCAACCTAGAGGGGAATTAGGCGGTCTCTTCCTGTTGTTCTTGTGATTCCTTGTGATTGGCCGGAGCGACGGCACGTTTACTTGGTGGTCGGGTAGACGGGATCACGAGCGTGTGGTTGGGTGAATTCTTTTGTCGCAAGTTGCTGTTCTAACAGTGGTTGGCGCCATCGATTCGTCAAGTTACACGAATCCAAATTTTCTCCATAGATCCTACGCCGTGAAGATCGGACATCCCACGTCAATAATGTGATGTGTTTGTCCTGCATCATTGACATAGCAACCCCTTGCTAATCAGAAGGAAAGATTCAATACAAAACTACCAACTAATGTCATGACAGTTCTTACCAATAGCTTTTAGTGTTAATATGGAATAGGAATCGGTGCAAAGTATACTTGATCAGCGTCCATATGAATATCCCAAATAAAGCCATAAGAGCTACTTCCTCAATGGCATGACCCATCCAGATGGACTTGACTAACAACCAGCAGACAACAGGGAGCCAAATTACTGGCACGGCCCGCCATTTCGTGCGTGTTAAGAACTGGGCATTCAAATTCTGCATATAAGAGGTCTGTTACAAAATCAGCAGTAGAATTCAAAATGAGATGCAATACCTCCATGATATCATTCGCGAAGAAACGTGGACCTTCCTTACTGACAATAGGCTGGTGAACCCATTCTTGATGGCGCACTTCGAGATGGCCAACCTTCATCAGTCATACACAAGAGTATTAACATCAAAATGTGAATCTGGCAATGTAGAACTGAAAACATTCCTGTCACAGATAAAGGATCTGATAGGTGATCGGTGACAGCTGGACAACTATAGTAAACAATTCATGCAAGGATTTAAATATTTAATTACATGTGTTAGTTAACAACCATAATAGGTGAGAATACAAGAACAATGCTTACACCATACAGCTAGCCACATCCAAGTATTGCAGAAAGTTAGGATCATTAACAGAATAAAGTAACAAACACTTCAGAAAAAATGGCAAAACGTGAGCTTGAAATCACACACACAAGACAATTGCATACTTTATGCGACAACAGCAGAAGTATCCATTATTTACAAATTCTTTCAGAAAACCATGTAACAGACAATCAGTCAGCTACAGCATTTCTGGAAATTTAGCACAATTTTGGCTTGATTTTGTCTATTCGATGAAATATTCTCTCTTTGTTTTTGCCTACTTTGCAGTGACAAACAATTGGATTTGCAGTGATATATGTAGGACCGGACAGGCAATAGGGAGGGGGTGAATGATGCCTCAAATTTTTCCTTAAAATATTCACATATTCCTTTACCCCGATAGCTACAAAGCTACAAGGATTAGGATATGAGATCTACTTGAAAAATAGAGGAACAGTGTCGAACACGGCGAGAAAAGCAACATGGTTGAAAGACTAACAACGTGGTCTAAGCCACTGTGGTCGAAACCAACGTGTTCGAAACCAATGTGGTCGAAACTAGCGTGGTCGTAACCAACGTGCTCGAAACCAGGGTGATCGTAACCAACATGGTCGTAACTAACGTGGTCAAAACCAACGAATGGTCGACACCTCCGTAGTCAATGCCCAGAGTGTGGTTAGAAAACAATGTGGTCGAAAACCAATGTGTGGTCGTAACCAGTTCAGTATGTGACCGGTGATCTACGGCGATTGAAACCACGGTGGTCGAACCAAGCCGAACTTCGACCAGTGAGATCGACGACCAATAAATGGACGAAATCAAAGTGGTCTATAGTACAACCACTACGAAGCTTGCGGTATCACCAGTTCCAAAGGAAGAACAGGAGAACAAAGTTTTTTCAGCCCGACCTCCAGATCCAAAACTCACGCAACTTTTGATTGAAAGATCCGCAAGCCGTGAAGCTAGTGTACGCATATTTCTTAAGGTCTTAGGAAGCTATTCCATTCCTGGATTGAAGAATCCATGACAAATTTGAGACCTTTTGCAAATTAAAGCAGCGTACACCACCCGAGATCTAAAACGATGAACAAATCTTGCTTGTGGGAAGAGAATAACGAAAATGGCGATACATTTATTCCAAAGAGGTGCTTGTTGCATTGCGAGAAGTTTTTGAGAGCAATACGACCAGCCATTGATATCAGTCTGATCGAAGGTCCTTGGACGGTTTGACCGGCATAGGTGCTGCAGTCAAACCGGTCCCTTGTTATCGGAAGGAGTTAAGTCGGTTCATGGTGGTTTGACTAGCCGTTGGTTGGCGGTCAGACCAGCCAGTGCTGAGTTGAGTTGGTTTTGGACTTTCAGTTGTGTTAGTCATGGTATAAGTCCATACAAGTGTTAGTCATGGTGGAAGTCCATGCATTGTAGAAATCTTAGCGTGGGTGTCAAGTGGTGCATATTTGCAACAGTTATGTTGATGAAAGTCAAGTGCATATCACTTGTGCTCGAGACAATTGTTTGTTCTTTAATGTGAGGACACTTGGTGATTGTTGTAGTCAACGGCAAGACCGGGGCTAGGGGTGTCCTAAGACCATGGAAGATCACGTAAGTCTGGATGAAGTACCATCTTAAGTGAAGAAGTACGGGAGAAAGACAAGAATCAAAATGAGGCAAGTGTATGAATATTGTGTGCCATTAGACTGGAGCATCTGAAGTGGTGACGGTCCTTGGAGCAGGTGTACGATCTTGGCAACAAGTCATTGGGCATCGTGGACTTTGTTGTGGTGGTTGTTTCGAGAAAAAGAACCGTGAAGGCCGGTGGGTGGTAATTGAGAAAATTATTTGATACCGGATGGAGAGGTGGTTTGCAAGAACGCAACGGTGGCCTAAGGTGGTTTAGATCATATCTTGGAGGATGGAGTGTCTTACCAGGCTATCAGAACCATATGGAAGTCATGCTTTGAAAAGCGTGCAAGTGTGTATAAAACTCGTTTATGTGTGGGTTACCGAGTTACCCCTAATTGTAAGTGGTTGTATCCACTAAGGTTGTGGTGGTTGTTAGAATTAGGTGTGAGATGAGGAGTATCCACTATATAAACCCTTGTGTGTGTTGAGAGAGAGGTCGCAAAAGAGTTAGAGAGAGGTTAGGGTTTTCCTGTACTGAAAACTTTATGTGCGCGTGCTTTATTCTTAGAGCTTTGTTCTTTATGAGGAAGTGACTGTAAAACATTCCTCTCAAAAGTGAAATGAATATTCAAACTTCGTCTAAGTGAGTTGTGCCATAGATTCCTCCTTATACTTTGGATTTGTTTGGATTTTATCTCTTCTTAATCTCTTTTGGTTCCAAAAACATTTAAGAGGTGGAGATATCTCTTGGAGATCAGATCATATTTCTCTAAGCACTTTCTATGAAAAGTTCGTGTGATTGTCCAGTTTTGCTCAAGAGGGGTGATTTTGAGGTTTTCATCTTGAGAGTGTTTTGGTTTGAGTTCGCGTTATGATCTAGTTTGCTATGATATATGAAAACACATTCAAGGTCATCTAGATCATCAAGAACTCACTAGCAAGCGTAGCTCGAGATTTTTCTCTTTTGCTTGATTTTGGTGCAACCTTCTTTGTTTTGGGTAAATATCAAAACTTCAGCATTGATCTTTATGATTCATGATTGGACTAAATTCTTGACATCCTAGGGAGGGTTTGTATAAAGTTTTATCCTATTTGAATTAGTGGTTTAAGAGTTAGCCATTTTCTTGGCCATGTGCTATGTTGATCCTTGTCTCTGTTCGGCGAGCGGTCAAACCACTATGACCCAAGTGGTCAGACCACCCAGTCTGATCTGACCAGTGGAGCTTGCGATCAGATCAGCCGAGTGGTCTAATTGCCCCCTAGCTGACGGTCAGACTGGTGAGACTGTGTCTCAAGTGATCTTTGGCTCTTGACTTGGGTATAGCTTGTAGGTTTGAATTTTCCATTATATTGTGTTGCTAATATCAGAGGAATATTTTTAGAAAACGTTTACCCTCTCTGACTCGTCATACCCAATCCTACAAAATGATTCTATAATATGCTTCTAGTAAAATGATGATGCAACGGATGATTTTCAGAAGATGATAGAATGTAAAGAGCGACTATAAGGGGTAGCCACTTTTGTAAAGAAAATTTATTTTGTCATTAAATATATTTGTTGTTAATTTATTTCCTCTTTTATACATGTTATTTATTTATTATATGCTAAAAGTTATGTTACAAGTTAGTAGTGACCCTGGCAATTTGTTCTGGATCTGCCCCTAGACCCATGTGCCAGACTCTGGTTTGCTGGTGGGATTTTGTGTAGTGTCTAGTTGCTCTAAAGTCTAAACCAAAAACTAGTCCTACAACTGCAATTAGGCTCCGCTCATTTCGACTTGAGCTTCTGGTTTATCTTTCACTATTCCTAAATTCCGTTTTTTCTGACTTTTTGGCAACTTTTTGAGCTTTTTTTGTCGGTTCTTTTTTCCGTATTCGTTTGCATTGCCCTTGATTGGTTAACATGTTTTTTCTATTTTTAATTTTTTTAAAATTTAATTACACCAAATAAGCAAATATCATTTACAGTATAATTTCAGTCATAAACCACTTTTTCAGCCCAAATGAGTGGCACCTAACTCTGCTAAGCTTAACTACAGTCGTAGAACACACTCGGATCAGTCAACTCCATAACCATCCTGCCAATGTCGTCCCAGCATCCATCCTTGTACAGATCGTTTGGCACCGCCGGGCTAAGAACGCTGTGATGAAACGCGGCCATCGCCGGCGAAGGCTGCGGCGCCGTCGGCTGCGGTACACTGTTCCATTGGCCCGAAAACTGCTGATTATAGCCATTGTTCACGATCACCGAACCCTGCGGGTGGAAGTTCATGTACTCGACGTCCCCGGTGCTGTCCGACTCGAGGCTGCCGGTGATCGAGCTCGAGTCGGGCTGCGCAACGGCGGCGACGGCCACCTTCCCGGCGACCTGCTGCGGCTGCTTCTTGTAGGTGATGTTCCTCCTGAAGATCCGGCAGATGGTCCACACTTCCTGCATTTTCAGGCACAAGTTCAGTTTTTCCTGGAAACTTCTTGCACGAGCATGCACATGACATTGTTTCCACGCACGTGTGAATGGCACGTGCTTGCATGCGTTCACACGTGCATGGCCAACGAGAGGGGAGGAGAGAGCTCACGTACCGCTTCTTGCAAGCTCGGCGGCGAGGAGTCGGCAGGCGGAGGGAGGCGGAACTCGTGCATCATCCAGTCCGTTTTGGTGCCCTTGCCGGCACTGCCGCGGTAGTAGACGAGGGACTTCTTCAGGCCGATGCAGTCGCCGGCAGAGTATATGGGGCGGTCGATGCCGGTGGCCTTCCAGAAGCCGGAGCCGGTGACCCTGTTCGGCCTGATGCTGTTCCGGTACTTCCTCCCCCTCAGGCAGAAGAAGTACCATTCCTTCTCACCGCCAACCGTGCTCGCCTCTGCATAATTTAGACCAAATCCAATCTATTAGGACCTTTACTTTCTCTTTGTTGCAATGCTTGTGTTAATTATTCATGCTGTGTATATCCTACATACAATTCTTAACACGGCATGGCAAATTGAAGAGCAGGCATATAGACAAATATATATCTAGGAACATCTCCGACCCCCAGCTCTTCACGAATTATTATGCTGTGATTGTCTTTAGACAAAATCATCTTGTGATTACGCATCTTTCTATATGATAAGTAACATCCAAATTAAATGACAATGAATCGAGTAGAAATTGATATTATGATCGAGTAGACGTGCTACCTAACATGGAGTACGTCATGCATGATTTGATATTTTGTAGGCACTAAAAAATAATACATGTACTTACTGGTGATGTCCCAGGGTTCATGCTTGTAGATGTCCATCTCCTTGATGATCTCTATGCTCAGCCGCTTCCCGGCCACCTTCCGCCGGAGGTAGAACGTGACGAGCTCCTCGTCGGTGGGGTGGAACCGGAACCCGGGAAGCACCAAGTCTTCTTCTTCCTCTTCTTCTCCTACGATCACCTCCTCCACAACCTCTCCGTGATCACTCTTCATCTTGGGCATTCTTGTTCTTTGATCGATCAAAGCGTTGCTTCCTTCCTCTTGTTGAAGTGCTGATTAATTATCTTGGACAATGTATGAATCGATCTTCTTGCAAGATATGTTGATGAGAGGGCCATGGAGCTGTCTATATATATAGGATGCATGTACTGAACTTGCCCTGTGTTGTGAAGGGGCAATGTCCTATAGCTAGGATGGAGTCATGAAGGTTCATGCTTGGTCAAGTCACTTGGTTTGACTTCTCTAGCAGCCAACATTTAATTATCTTGTAAGATTCTTTGACTGTTCCTCGGTGAATTATTAGCACAGTGACAATCCTGTCTACTTTATTTCTAAGATTACGAAAGCGACCATACAATCACACACAATACTTACATCATATATCATATACGTGTGTGCTCTATTAAACATATGCTAGATCTAAAACAAAAGTTGCTAAATAAATCCTAAATTTATCTAATATCTTATAGAGCATGATCACATATTTTTTTCACCAAACCACATACGCATGTGTGAAGATGCGTACAGTATGGAACCAAACGCCCGCTCCAGGGCAATCTAGACCCTGTTCTTTTCAGCTTTTAAAAGTTATTTTTCGGTTTTTCTACAATAACTATTTTTTAAATAAAGTATCTTTTCAAGATAAGGTTTACTAGTTAATTGTAGTACATACTTTACTGACTTTATTTATATCGACAAAAATTGCACATGAGTTTCTGTTACTCTGTAATCTCTCACACAAACATCCCAAAAACCATAAACCACAATCAAAAGCTATAAGCTCCAACTAAAAATAACAGGCCCTAGCCAACTGAGCGGAATGATTCTTCATGTTGCGAACGAGACGAGACGCAGCTTGCTGCCTACCCCGCTCTGTCACGTTCAGAGACGTGCCACGGAGGTTACATGAGTTTTTTTAAACTTAAACTTATAATTTATAGTTTGTTCTAAATAAACAAACAAAATAACTTTTATACTATCTTTTTAAAGTATTTTATATGTAGTCTTTTTGAAATGGCTTATCAGTATATGACGTTCGATTTGTTCGTATAACGACTCGTGTTAGAGCTAAAAACTATCGGCCGCAGCTATAAACCGCAGTTGAAAAGAGCTCACCTGTGTACTGGGCAATCGAAAGAGGATTATTACTATTAGCTCGTGCTTTGAATAGTTCGTGTTATTACGTATTGACTTTGCTTTTCACCGTACGCAAAAACCAATGGACGAAATCAATCGCTCAGCACTGTACTAGGATAGAATATCAACGCTAAGTTACTCTTTTTTGTTTCATAACAAGCATAATAAATCAATTAGTTAGGTCTTACTTATTTTGACTTAAGCTTCTGATTTCTGGTTTATTTTTTTACTACTCCTAAATTTTTTTTGACTTTTTGTCTTTTTTTGAGCTTTTTTGTCGGTTCTTTTTTTCCCGTATTCGTTTGCATTGTCTGCGATGGGCTAACATGTTTTTTATTTTTAATTTTTTTAATTTAATTATGCCAAATAAACCACCTTCAGCTACAATACTATTTCAGCCATAAGCCAGCTTATTTCAGCCCAACCAAGCGGCACCTTAATTTTTTTTCTTTGATCCTTGAAGCTGTGATCTATAACCATATGAAGAACAACTAGATGGTACAACAAATATCTACGTATTATTTTTTTTACGTCAAGAAATGTTTGGAGTTTCCACCTTTCTCAGTTCACTGTAAAGGATTAATTTGTCAAAGACAGTACGTAGTTGAGTGAAAAGTTCCATATGAGGATAATTAAGTTGCAAAAATAGAAACAGCCGTTTTAGTAGTTTAGATAAATAATTTGAAGGCTGATCGATGGACCTATTGTCCGGCAATGCATTTTCTTGGAAGGTTGTCTATACGTTAGGTGCCTGGTTTTTGTTACAGGCATAAGTCAAAATTTCGTCCATCACATGAACATCCAACAACCGAAGCATGTACGCACATCTCCAAGAACATCTAACACCTACTAGAAAATTCGGCTTGGTACTTCTAAAAAAAATATCAAGCACATGACAAGTAGCAAAACTGTTTTCTAAATTAATATATACCCAACAATGACTAAATTTAGTACAATAATAGATCTACAAGCAGCTAGATCTATAAACAGAATGCTTTCACCAAACTCCCCAAAGTCAGCGGTCCCCTTCAATGCAACACAATGAATATAGATCTATCGAGATCGGTCTGGCTAGGTATTAATTAATAATGCGGTATATCGTAGACACGTCCAACCTTAAACCGTCTGTAATGTGTAATTATTATAAATGGTTCATATTAATAACCGTATGTAAACTATCACAGACGGATGATATTAATAAATGTCTGTGATATATGCAAATATCAAAGACGATTAGTATTAATAACCATCTATAAACTATCACAGACAGTTTTTAATACGAACCATCTGTGATGTCTGCAACTATCATAGACAATTCGTGTTAATAACTATGATAGACAATTCGTGTTAATAACCGTCTGTGAATTATCACAGATGGTTATTAACACGAACTGTCTATCATAGTTGCGTATCATAGACAGTAAACGGTCACTCCTGTAAAACTGTCTGTGATAATAACAGCACAGACAGTTCCCTATGAACCGTCTGTGATGAGACGTACAGTATAACCTATTTTATAATAGTGAAAGATTAAGATCCACGTCTCTTGATAAAATAATAGAGTTGTGAGGTGTATAACTCCACCAACCAAGATTCAAATCCTGACGTCTATATTTACGTACACATTAATGAGTCTCAGTATTCATCCATTAATGAGTCTCAGTATTCATCGATCGTGCGAAGAACAAGTCTTCACAATTTTACCTGTTCCTTTGCAAAAAAAAAAAAAAAAAAAAGAACAAGACAGGTGACTATCAAAGCCAAGTTGGATGGTAAAGAACGAAAGGCCAAAGATAGGTTTCCCAATGCCCGTAGTACTATTGTCCTGGATGGTTGTTGGAGAAGGTAAAAAAGGGCCAGTAATATCTCGAGAAGGCGTCAAAGGTTAAAAAAAAAAAGGCCAGTAATATCTCGAGAAGGCGTCAACTCCGTAAGCAAGATTTGTTGGGGCCCATTTGTGAGAAATATGTGTGCTCGTTCTGTCATTGAATTAGGAAAAGGAAGCCTTTTTGCCTTCAGCTGCCCAGTGTCATTTAAAAGAAAAACTTCCTTTGGCACTACCTTCTAAAAACACAAGAACTTTGTAGGAAAGTAAAATGCCTAGTGACAGTCAATGTGCATTTTTCAAGAAATAGTGAGAGAATTAGAGCAAATGAGAAGTGTTTCTCTAGGATTCCTGTGTTTCAAGTAAGTCTTGCCAATGAGAAAAAATCCCATACTTTGGACCAGTGGCGGAGCCAAGATTTGGTTACGCCTAGGATTCAATGGTGAAATGATCTAGACTATCTGGACTGAATCATAAAAATATTACCTAGGCTTAACTGAATTTATCCGGACTATATACTTAATATTTTTTCACACCCCAGGCTGAAATCTACTCTGTCCGGGATATGGCTCTGCCCTTGCTTTGGACCCCCCCCCCCCCTCCCCTCTATCTAGAAAAAGGTCATCCTTAATTAACTGGATCAAAACTACATTAGTTACCAGTGAACTTAGTACTAGTTGGCATTCACTGAAGTGGCATCAACAAAATTAATGGTAGGGTTTGTTAGAACTCCACAGCAGCATGAAAGGAACGTTCTCCCTCCAATGCTCAAACGATCAAAGCCCCTCTTATTTCTTTTTCTTTCTTTTTTGGTCTTGAATTCAAATCAAGCAAGCGGTTTGTGTGCAGTCGACAGCGCAATAGTCAAATAATATGAACATAATCTTCGTTGATGGACTTTTCCATGGATGAAAAGGGAAAAACAAAAAAGTAGTCGTTTGTTCTAACTCGGAAGGCAAAGCAACTGTAGCAGATATATTGTCGTCTTTGCAGGTAGGTAGGTAGAGAAACCACCCAATCGGGATTTCTATTCTTCTCACGTGGAGAAAATTAAGCTAATTAAACAAGATGTAGAAATGGTACACGGGAGCAATTCTTTTTTACAAAGTTCCAATAATTGACCAATTATTTCTAAATATGTTCCAACTTGCTTAGGCCTTCATGTCAGTGACCAACGATTTTTGCGTAGAATCATGTCTGTACGCAAGGGCACGAGGTGTCGTATATGTCCCTGTCAGTCTAGTCTCTCCGAAGCATGAACAAAGACAGGATCGCATTGCGAGAGGACTAACCCCTTTTGCATTTCTCACTAACCCAGGGGCGTAGCTACCGGGGTAGCTTGGTAAGGTTTGAGTCTCACCTCCTTCGATAGCAACTTTGTACATAGTAAAAATAAAGAGACAGAAAGAGAGATTAATAGATTCAAAGAGAAACTAGCTCTTCTTGATGAGAATGTTAACAATAAGTATGAAATTAAAAAAGACGATGAGGAGGAAGAGAAAATCATAAAATTAGAGAAGAGCTAATCAATCAAAGAAAGAAAGAAAGAGAAATAATATATGTAAATCATAAAATTAAAGAAGAGGAGGAGGAGGAGTGAAAATCATAAAATTAAAGAAGAGATAATCAATCAAAGAAAGAAACAAGAAAGAAAGTAAAATATATATGAACCTTCTTGAGTCCGGGGATGACGGTGGAAAGATCGATGAATCTCTTGTTGATCTTCTCCCTCCGCCGCCGCTCCACGATGATGTGGTCCTGCACGTGCTCTGAAGGCACCGCCGCCACCAAGCCCCCCACCGTAGCGGGCGCCACACTGCCCCCTCTCTTCTCGGTCGTCTGGCAATGCAATGCCCCCCCCCCCCCGGCGCCACTGCGGCTCTCATCAGTTGGCTACGCCGATGCGGCGCTGAAGTTCCAACTCATCGGCTTGTTACCGCCGCTACCACCGGTCCTGGCGAGGGCGGTGTGGGGGACCACTCATGACGCTTTCTATCATTGAAATATCTACTTTCTATTTCTCTATGTTTCATTGTTTGTCTCCATCCAATTTATAATTTTTATATGAATTTGAAATTTTATAAGAGTAAAAGACTAATTTTGTGTCAACTTAATTTAGACCTATAAATAGTCCAGCCCACCCTCAATTTCATTCCTAGCTTCACCACTACACTAACCTGTTTTTGGAAGCCTCCTCCCTTGGAATTTCTGTAGGAATTTAACGTTTCTAGACACTTAACGTGACTTTCCATGTTTTTTGAGTCAACAAAAGATGCTTGATATTTCTGATCTTCTTTCCTTTGAAAGGAAAATGAGTAAATGAGTGACTGTACACGGTCATATACTCTAATTTTTTCTGGAAATCATACATGCATGCATTGCTGTAAAAGCTCATGCTAGCACTTGAAAGTTAAGAAACCACGTTTTCTACCACACACGTGCAAAACGGTTTAATGTATAGATAGCAGCTAGGTATGACTTTGTTCAGTAAGTTTTTGTATAGAGTTTGCAATGTTATTACTTCAACCGAATTAATCTAGCTAATTAACGTTAACGCAATTTAGTTTGAATAAGAATAGTTCTATTAGGACATGCATGCATGTGAACATGCAATGAGGTTGTATATGCTTTACCAAATTTTCTTGATCTAATTATATTGTATGCATGTATCTGGCTTAATTTCCTTGTCATGATAAATAAAAAATGGTCTTTGTACGGAGATCAACCAATCGTGCCAAGTGCATTTGATATGACTTATGAGCACTTGCTTGGTTGATTCATCTTTAACTAATGCTATTGTGAGCTAAGATAGCTTATACTACTTTGTGGATTTTTCAATTTCCAGAAGCCACGTCGATACTTCTTGCTCAAATATTCCTTTTATTTTTTTTCTTCTTTTCTTTCTTTTGTTTTTGAAGCATGACTCAAACCATTCTTCACATCTATACAAGAGTATACGAGTTCGATCTTCCTAATAGGTCGTTTTTTTTTTCTTTTGAGACAAATATATAGTCAAATAAGTGATAGACACGTAAGCTTGATTAATTAGCGCACGTACGTGCGTAGTACATGACGAACTCAGCTCCAAGAAGAACTCGTCAAGTCAATTAAGGTAAAAAATATTATCGGTAGTTCACCAATTGTTTTTAACACATGCATGGCGATGAGTCACCTTATCTACGAAGGGTTTCGTAAGCTTAGAAATCTACAAACCGTTCGTATATTACCTCTATAAATTAATTTATCTATATGACCGAATCCAAAACAATCCTTGTTTCCGATTCTTTTCAGAAATAGTAAATTAGTAGCACATACAGTGAACAATTCGTATGCAAGCTACCTACCTGCATGTTAATACTCGTATCCGACATGTATAAGCTAGCTCGATGTCAGGTAGCTAGTTCTACACCCTGGCTGTACTCGACATATATTAATCAAACGGAATACTATTGTTTGTCGTGCTGCACCTAATTCTTAGGTCTCTGCTTAATTATGTGTTTATCTCGTTGTGCATGTGATCAATTAATTAATGTCCATGCTTAATTATTGGGATTCTTTGCTTTGTTTTGGCCGCCAACGTGATTAGACTATACTAATTGGGATGATAGCCTGAAGTAATCACGCAAGTCCCAGATGAAGGCCCTCATTTTTGGCCGTTGATCTGTCGACTGTCAGTTCCATGACAGATGGTATCATACTACAATAGTGTTCAGTTAGCTTCAATTTCTTTGACCATCATGTTTATGGTTGAGTTGAATTTCTGAACCCTTGGAATTTTCAGGTTGCTTACTCAACTTTGACGGTGAGATTTGAAATGGTGATTAAAGAAATACTTACATGTCTAAGTACGGTTTTGACCTGAAAGAACATCATGTGGTTGAATCTTTACATGCTAAGATCATCTTTGTTACTCAACTTTGACAGAGAGCTTTGAAATGGTGGAAAAAGAAAATGCTTATTTGTCAGTCTAGTAATACGTTTTTTTGACTTCAAGAGTAAATCCCTACTCCATGATTTGGTCCTGAGGTCACCACTGATGTTTCTTAAGATGTTACTGCATTACCGTAGGAAAAAAACAGTATTCTCTATATACAAATTAAGAGTTGAAACTTTGGTCATTTATGTGGTAATGTCAACTTCTTCCAATATATGAGATAGAATCCATGCATGCATGCCTTCTGTGTTAAGACTTTCAGCTGTTCTACAATGGTAAGAGGCATTTCAATTTTGACACTCCCAACAGACTAACATTGTTAGCGAATTTTGTGTTTGAACCTTTTGACAGTCAGCATATGCCTCTTCTAGAATAAGATCAACTGAACAAGTCATTAGGAAGTTGATGAGACCTGTTCTACTGGAGATTCGAGTTGCTGGCTTGCGTTCAATGTTCATAACCGCCTCTCTTTTTCTTAACCTACTTTTTAAATTTCTTGGGCAATTTGTCTCCCCCACTTGAACTGTTCTCCCTTGGTGACCACAAGAATAATGGCTTAACTGCTTCATCCTACCAGCAACAAATTTCAATGGAAGGCAAGATTTAATGTCCATTCATCACTTGTATATAACAGACTTAACAGTACACAAAACCTATAAATTCACTAATTCAGTTTAGGCTGTTTAGAATATAACACTGAACTAAGCTCCTGAATCAAAACATAATTGTCCATGCAACACTTGATAAATTAAACATGGAAGTTCAGATGTACACACCCATAATTGCACTATTTTATTTCACTTCGATTTACATCGAACACACCGTGTGAAGGAACTCCAGGAGCTCATGGTGAAATCTGAATAAGAATGTTTGCAATGAACTGAAATGAAAAGCTTGAGTGCAAGTGATCAGGGTGAACAAGAATGGCAAGAATCCAATTTAGCCTTGGAAAGTACGCTCAGTAACTGGTTCGCTATCAACAGGAATATCCAAGCTGTTTTCTTCAGGTTCTGTGATCACTTCCCTTACATCAGATAGTTCAGAAGAATGAGGATTTTCCCACTCCGTGTCCCCAATTGTACGTATATCGACTCCCTCGTCGTCCAACTCGACTATGTTCTCTGTAACAGGTATTGGATCTGTATCACTTAAGCAAGCCTTATCCACATTATCATCTTCCATGCCCACGTGCTTCGAAGTAGAGCACAGCCCCGACCTCTCTTCACAAACTTGTTTTGTGCTAGTCTCTTGCCTGCAAAGCAAAGATATCATTTTTTTTCAAATCTCCCATCAAGTTTGTTTTCGAGGAATCTCATTTTATGATGCTTTTCACTGATTCAAAGTAAAGGAAATTAAACAGCATATGTAGGTGTAAGTATGTAACCTTTCTATTTGCGATTGTAGAGCATCCACAAGAGCTAAGAGTTCTTCCTTTTCTTTTGCGGCAGACTCAAGTCTACTCACAGCTTCCTTTATTCGCATGTCAGCATCTGCTGCTGAAACCCTAGCTTTCTCTTCAGCTCTGATGACAGCTGCTTCTAAAATTACAGCTTTTCCTCTAGCTTTTCCTAATTCAGAACGCCACATCTGAGCTTCTTGAAGAGCAGAATCTCTTTCCTTAAGTAAATGTGCTCTCTCTTCAGCAAGAAGCTTTGCCTTTTCTTCTGATTCCCTCAACTGTTAACATTAAAATCCAGTTCAAATTTAAAAAAAACAGTTCATAGACTTAACATGAAGTGTGCTCATGATGCTCATAATAAAAGTCAATTTGTTTACAACCGTGTTAACTGGCATGAAAAGGATATATACGCGCGCGCGCGAGAGAGAGAGAGAGAGAGAGAGAGAGAGCGCGCGAAGATGCATAATGTATGGATTCACCAAAGTGGTTGTTACCCCAAGCAAGGACAATTCAACTTGCTTTTCCTGATCACGTTTCAGACGTTCAAGTTCTAAAGATAAAAATCTTCTCTCTTCATCAATTGAATGAGCTGCAGAAGCAGCAGTTTCAGCTGCCTCAGCAGTCTCCTGTAATTTATCTGTAATCTCTCTGATGGTGGAATCACGTGCACGAATATCCTGCAGTAGCTGGTGCAGTTCATCATCTTTAACTCGAAGGGTCTCCTGTTGATTATAGATGTGTAGCACATCCCCCAAAAAAAGAAAAGGAAAAGAACTTCAGTATCCAAAAATAGAATTCACATATTAAACTATTCAGAACCAGTGCCATAGAAGACATCACAGAACATATCTTCAAATTTTTATCCATCATATGAGAAGCAAATGCTCTCGTATAGCCTTACAGGAATATTGCCAACTTTAGCATCACATGATTGCTAGTTAGTTACTCCCTCCATCCCGTAATAGAAATCCCTATTCTTAGAAAGCATCGTCCCAAAATATAAATTCATTGTAGAAATCAAAAATGTAATTATTGCAATATTTTCAGCTAGAAACCCTTACTTTAGTGCTAAAAAATGAGTGAGTAATTGTAGTATACCATTTAATAGGGATATGTATGGCCCAAAGGTATTAACATTTTTTTAAATTTAATATCTCCTTAGCATGTACGTATGGTGGACTTTGAACTTATATTGCGGGACGGTGCGAGTACTTCACAACAGTTGATCAGTGTAACATTCTCAAGTACGTTTGCTATGCATTCCAATTATAGCAATAGGGAGATGTCATCGTGCAACACAAAATCGATATCCATGTGCTACTACCAGTCCTACTCAATCAGGGTTTGAACATTCACTTTCTTGTCCACTACCAATGGGAACCAACAAAAATTGAGTGGATGAATCGTGAATGGTTTTCAAGTTCCAAAGTGAACCTTCAATTTATCAGGAACTCGGCTTGTAACTGGTAGAGCTCCTGTTGATTTGGGTCCAGTTGCGAATTTTTCTCAGATTACTTTTGTGCAAAATAATAGTTGATACCATCTATTCAAAGCAGTAAATTTGGTTAGTTTATCCCCCCACAGGGGCCAACTGGTTTGACCAGTTATGGATGTAACGTCACTGGTTTTTGGAACATAATATAACAAGTGGATATCAAATCAATTGGCTACAACAAGGACATTTACTTCGAAGAGTCTTAACAACTGGATATCAGATCAATTACAACTGAGCCTATTCATCAGTAACTCTTGCCATTCACAACTAAATTACTAAATTTTAATTCAGGTACTCCTTTCTAAGTAGTATGAGGAAGAGCGTACCATCATGATTGTGAGATCATCTAATTGACCTTTACTAAGTTTATTTGTAGTTGAGCCCAAAGCTGCCCGCAGGGAGATCTTCATCGCTGCTTCTACCTCTTTGGATGCTTCAATTGCAGTTGCATTGGCCACAGCCACAACAGTAGCAACTGTTCCCAATTTTGCACAACCATTTCCACCCAACGAATTCACTGCCTCTTTATGAGCTTGCAGCACCAACTGAGTTGCGCTGCATGTAAAACAAGAAAAGTTAGTAGGTTTCAAGATTCATAGCTAAACACCACGGAAAGCATATTGCCTAAATATGAGCTATATCAAGCAGATGAATAAATGGAAAACTAATAACAAAAAGCACTGTACGCAAGCCTTTAGCCAAAGCATATTGCCTAAACATGAGCTATATCAAGCAGATGAATAAATGGAAAACTAATAATACAAAGCACTGTATGCAAGCCTTTAGCCAGCTTATAACCCCTTTAGCTTGCTTACGTAATTATGCAGTACATATTAGACTAGTTTATTCTTCATGTTGGATAAGCAAGCAAGCAAATAGCATTCTAAATGCAAACTGCAAACTAAAACCCATTGCTACTACCACAAGTGAATCTTATTTTGGACCAAAGGGAATAAAACAAATTACTCAGAGACTAAGAGTTACAGCATTTAAAGAGGCTCTAAGTGCCTTCCAGCATCAGCACAAGCAAATGGTCCAATCACTTAATAAAACAACTATATGTGTGTGTCCTAAGCATATTGGCATTGTTAAGGAAGGGATCAAGTGAACTAATGCAAACATCAGAATGTAATATCAACTTCAACTGTTGTTTCAGGAAAAGTACCAAATTTTAAACATTTTAGGGTTCTTCTAGAGTTACAAATCTCATACTGTTAGTTCAGTGTTAACTTAAATGAAGTAAACAACCAAAGTACATGTCTTTACTAATAAGGGCCTCTCCAAAAATGCCGGGTTCTCTCAACACTGACATTTACAACAACGTATTAAATATCACTTCACTTAACAATAGATCATAAGAAAGCATATGATGGCAGTTCAACAATTCAATCATTTATGCCCCGTTCTTTTGGGCTGCGGCTCGTAGGTCTGATGAATAGTACTGACTAATAGAAGCCAAAGCAAAAGCCGGCTGAAAAGCCGAAAAGAACAGGGCCTTAATCTTTGTTAAAACATTCGTTAGTTATACCATAAATAGTGAAAAATATAGTGAAGTAACAATGCCAAACTCATGGTTTTAGACAATAATAGAAACGACAGTCATAGATCACAAGCTTACTGTAAAGTGGATACCCATGCTCTTGCAGCGCTAGGCGTTTCTGCACAAAGAAAGTACTCCTTTTTCTGTGGAGTCCCAATATCTAGAAGACTAGTCAATGAACAAAACAAAATATATCTAGCCCATAGGAGAAGAAAGTGAACGCTGGAAAAAAAATTAACTCAGAGCTACTCCATATGGATACAAAAACAGCATCCATCATATTTTGGCAGTCCACTGCTCCAAGGGAAACATGAGTCACTTTAGTCATAGTGCCTTTAACAGAATAAGTATGAAAGTAATAATGGACTAGGAATGAAGCAGAGATCATACTGAAAGTTCATTGGTGACAAAGTGACAGTGCTTGTTGAATCAAACACAATTATTCCCCTCACAGCCGTGTCACTTCTACAAACCCTATATCAGAAGTTGAATAATGAGATCCGGCAATCTCTGGTTCAAATCTTCATCTCATTTAAAAAATGATTTGTGTAATTTCCATACTTATATTCCATCTTTCCAGTTGCAGGATCAAGTATAATCCACCGCTCATTCCATCTTCTTAGCTGTCAATTGAAAGTGTAAAGTTTACAATGGAAAAAAAGGAAGATTGAGATGCTGGAATACAGGAGAATCATTAGCCAATAGCCATTGATATATTACAATTAGAACTGCAAAAGCAGAGTACAACAAGAAACATTACTATGTAACTCAAATTTTCGAACACGAGAAAATTTATAAACAAGCCATAAAGGGAAACAACGGTCATTTGTGAAACAGCAGGCTTGCACAATATACAGCCCCACATTCTGATCTGAAACCTAGTGCTAATTTTGTTGACCAAACAGCTGAAGTAACAGGGAGACTGTTTTATTGCTTCAGAATTAAAACATGCTAATCGACAGTCCAATTTTCCTCTAATGCAATTGCAAGATATATTATCGACGAGCTACAAGTGCAGACGAAAAGAACACCCTTGGCAACCTAGCATCAACACCACACCACTTGCTTCCATGTGGATTGCTGAATGCTCACATACCATGTCATGATCAACAGGCAGGAAAAATTCAGAGATACCAACGATAGTGGCGATAGACATGAGACAATGTGCTTTGACACTGCCTACCTGAAATTTTACTTTTTCCCTGTCACCAGATGTACTACCAACACCTAGTTATCTACAATATGCACTACATTACAGATTATAGTTCACAAGTATACTCAAACCAGAATCATCAAAGTGCTTAATTAGTATAAATTGAGCCATGGATAACGATCAGCCGACAGTAAAAGTTGAGGTGGCAAACTGTCAAAACTCTTAAAACGCAAAACAAATCGAGACTGAAACTGAATCAATTAAACAACAGAGTAATAAACCCTACTAAAAGCTAAAGAAAAGGCTAATTTCATCAACTTGGCTACAACCACAGTTATAATAGCAGGCTAAAGTTCGCATAAATCAAGAAAGAAGAAGAAATGCTAGGGGTTGAAGGAAAAATCACGGTGTCGGATCGCTTCAAGAGAGGGCCCTGAAGGAGGTGGCGGCTGGAGGTGGAGGAGAGCTGCCGCCTGACCCGCTCCAAGCTGCTCTCCATCTCCCCCACCATCTGTACCCACACACGCGCACAAGAACCAAGCAAGAAAAAAATCCCTGGTTTAGTGAGGTTCCGCTCAAAATGAGATCAAAGCGCAAGAATTTCACAGAATTTGATCCCGATTGATGCGATCCGAGATAGGCAGAGGAAGAGCTCACCGTGCTGCTCCCGTTCGAGGCCATGGCCGGATCAGGGGAAGAGGAACGAGACTGCCTATGTGATTTCGACGAAATGGAGGGGGCGATTTGTGATTGCGAAACCTAGAAAGCTCCCCCGTGCTTGGACTTTGATGCGCCAGTTGGCGGACTCAGACAGACGGGCGAATTCCGTCTTCGAAGGTCGATTGCGTATGTTTCATAGTTTACGGTTGCTACAGTTGGAGACGCATGTATGTCATCTTCCACACAAACAAGCGTTCCTTAGAAGACGTATCCGCCTTTGACTCGACTAACACGTCACAGGTCTCGATCTTCACCCACGCGCTCTATAAATAATGCGTGCATGATACCACGAACGCGATAATAATATCAATCCGAATCCCAAAGCGCAAGACGAAGACGAAGCCAATCAGATCAATCAGAAGATGGCCGGCAGCGACGACGAGTGAGTCTACCTCGCCGGGAACGGCAAGGCCGCCTCGACGGCTGCCGCCGTCTCCAACGGCGACGCGAAGAAAGACGGGGAGGCAGAGGTGACAGGAGTAGCGGACGACGGAGGCAGTGCCGTGCTGGCGCCGGCGCCGGCCAATTGTGCATCCAGCGACGTGACGGAGAGTGCAACGGATGACGACGACGTCGAGGTGGATGACTGCGACTGTGGCTCCCACTGATACACCGATGCCTCAGAGGAGGACGGCATCTCGGGCGAGGACAACTACTCCGACGACGAGGGCTCGTTCGGCACGACGGAAGTTGACGACTATCTGGCGCGCATGATAGATCACGACAAAAGATACCCACAAGGTCAACGGCGCAACCGCATTAGCTGATGTCGTCGTCAGCGTGTACCCTGTCGACGCAGCAGCACCGTATGCCACCAACGAGCACCCCGACGACGTAGCTGACAATGACGTCTCCGACAACAATGACGACTGCTATCACGGTTACGACAGCGAGGCATTCCAGAACTACGGCTACGACCACGACTCTAATTATGGCTACGTCAATAGAGCTTACTTGGATCGATATTACTATGATCAAGCTTACTATAGCGGCTACCAATACCAGCGGCGGGGTACCAGCCTTACCACATGCACGGCGCATGCCGTTGCCTGTGCTGTACGTGTATCCGCAGCCTGCGAGCCCGTACGCTTATGCGTACCTCCCGTGCGGGTATGCTCCTCCGTGTGCGCCGATGAGGGAGCCCTATCCGTAGGTTAGGTTTTTTCCTTTTTCAGATGTAGGTGCGACCTGGCATGCTTTGATCTAGGTGACTGTAGTTAGAATTAAGTAGGAGAGATCGATCCAGGAAACTGATGTTATTACCATCCCTTCAGAATTAAGCTATTGAAGCACACTGTGTTTAGTTGCAGCACTCTGATGCTCTGCTCATATCTTCGTGTGGTCATGTCTCATGCGGATATGCTGCTTCTCCAAGTCTCCAACAACATAACCACAACACTGACTTTGAAATAGTTGCATCATCTTGTAGTAAATGCCACAGGATTAGTTCTTGGATCTTGCAGGAAGTTCTACGTTTTACACACACTTAATACAGATGACAATATTAGTGTTAAAAAAAAGCTACATCAGCGACAAACAAAATTGATCTCTGTTCATCTCGAGTAAGTTTCTATTGAGAACAAAATCTGCTCAGTCACAGGAACCCAAAAATCACCTCATGAGCGCATTCTCAGAAAAGAAAAACGAAAATCACCCCATCTTGAGCAGAGCGACATAAGCTCGCCATTGCAACAAGTCAAAATATCAGCTCTACTGAGAGCGCCAAAAGTATGTACAACGGTGCCATCGTATGCTGTCCTAACCGTCCACTTTCTGGATCTCACCCATCATGATACGGTTGCTGACTACATTGAATCCTAAAACTGCTGCGCTCACCTTCTTCCCCTTCTTCCCTTTCTTCTTTCCTCCGACATCCTGCTCTGTCTCGCCACTCGTAACTCCTTTGGCTGCAGAAGCTGGGTTCGCATGCCCTGTGCCATCCCCACGTGTGCTGCCGGCTTGGAATGCCATCTCAATCACCTCTGTTGACAGAAAGGCCTTGTAATTCAGGAACTTGTCGATGAACTCATCGTTGCGGTCAAGAGAGCCAATGTTCTCCCGGAGAAGCATCTCTGATTCAACAGCTGATTGCTTTATGCAGAACTCGAGGAAACTTGTATCTAAAGGGGCAGTAGAACAAAGAATCACAAGTTGATACTTGATGGTCCACATTCTATAATGTATTTATCAAGAATACAGCAAAGACAAATAAAGATTGATGTCGAGTTTTTTTTTAGTTTTGACTTTGAAGCAAGAACTACAATAATATACCATTGGTTCCAGTGAGCCTGGCCCACTCACTCTCGCACCAATCCCTGAAGTCCATTGCCTCTGCATATAACAGCTGTTAGAAACACACGGTAACAAAGGGACTTCAGAAACCTGAGTATCAATCAACCAGTATACCTGTCTGCTTGTTTGCTGCCTCTGCTTTCCCTTTCCCAGTGTGGTTGGCGGTAGGAGCAGAAGAAAGTGGCAATCTGCTGGCCTGAGACTTTTGACGGTTCAATGGAGATTGATCTTTCATCATGGAACTTCTACTCTGGCTTGAAAGAGTTGGGAATTCTGACCTGTTAAATATAGTAAGATTAAATGTAAATATCTTAGAAAAAATCCATAACAAAATTGGGCAAATAAGATCAAGAAAAAGGAAAGGATGTTCCAGTCATCAATGGTCTAGCAAAGTACCAGCTGTATGCATTATATAATTTATATGTGCTACAATAATTCTAATTCTATAAGGTAAGGGAGTTGTAAAACTCAAATCCTGTGTCATTGGAGCAAAGGGCTAGAATAGTAACAATATCGCCTACGGCCAGTGTTTTTAACTTGAAACAGTATATAAACTCTTTATGATCCAGATCCACATATGCACATTCCCATACGAAGATTGGTCTGGAAATGTGAAGACACCAATGTGATTGCCTATGTGATTGATCTCAACTTCTGAACTGCTGAATCTACAGTCTTAATGCACAAAGCAGGCAGATACGAAATCAATGGTTCAGAGAAACAAAGCAGGCAGATATGAAATTAATGGTTCAGAGAAACAAATTAGACAAGTGAGGAGCACTTCCCTTTTCTACTTCTCACAAAGAGTTAGAGCTATAACAAGTTCGCTGTGACCAAGCCATTTGCTAGACCAAAAGAAGAGAACAACTTTCAGACCATATGTTCCAAGACAATCTTGGTGAGTCATAAGGGTGTATATGCACATGCAAAGTGCAGACTGAGCTTCAAAGAAATGGTAATAGTCATAAACTATAACATGAACTGCCATCAGAGGATATGCTATGCATGTGAACAAGACATTCATGTAATACAAATACAACCACACAATTTACTAATCAAATCTACCTACCACTTCAGGTAAATGGCTCAAATACGAACTGTCGATGTTCCATTAAATTCTTAACCAATTCCAAAGAACACTGAAATACAAAGTGGCCCTAATTCTGCAGTTCCGTCTAGTCATTAATTCGCTTATGTATTGTTCACTATGCCAAAAAGCCTAAAAATCCAGAATGAAAAGGATATATAATATCTATCAACCAACACTAACAAATAATCGAGTAACTGTAAAAGCCATCACAAAGGACGTACTGTTTCTTATCTTGTTTGGAGTGCTCTAATGGGCCCCAAAATAGATCATCTTCAGCATTTGACTTGGAACGGTTGGAAGCATTGGGACTCATCTGGACAGGAGCAACGGTCTTTGATGGAGATGACCCAGAAGCTTGCAAGGAAGAAACATTCCCATGATTTTGTTGGTTCGTAGACACCTTTGCTGGAGTTGGTGAGGGTGGTGGTTGCTGGACAATACCTGATCTCCTTGCTTGCTCTCTCTGAATATCCCTCAAAGACAAAGGTTTATGCACCTTTGTAGAGTCATTAGACCATGCTGGAGCAGGCACAGAGTTTGTCTGATCAGTCTTCCAAGGAACAAAATCCCCAAGTGATGGACCACTTGGTGGAGCCGGTAGTATTTCCTTCTCTTGCTGTGCTTGCTTTGAAGATTTACCCTTTTCAGTAGGCATAAAGATAGCTGATGAATCAACGGAACCGACAGGTGATGGTGCTTTGACGGCAGAACCTTTTGCTTTTGTTGCCTTTTTCTTCTTCTTGGAGTCCTTAGCCTTAATGAAGTCATTATCACCAAGAGCAGAAGCATCAGGCTGAACACCAGCAGGTGATAGAGGAGGAAAAGACACATCATTAGCATTACCTATGTCCTCATTATCTGCATTACTAGACCTCACCAAAACTTCTTCTGCCAACAGATCATGCAACTGGGTTCTCTTGTTTCTTGAGTCACCAGCACTTTCCAGGCCACCAAATGATTTACTGGCACCCCCGAACTGTTGCTCAGAAGATGTAGACATGCCATTCCAAGGAATTGATGGCACTGAAGTCGCTGGCATGGCTGGCTTAGCATTGTCCAGTGCTAATCCTCTCTGTGCTCCCAGTTGTTCCTCAGCTTGAATCTTCAGCAGTGATTTAGGCCTGGGTCCCTGGGTAGGTTTCCACCCTTTGTGGCTTGCCGCAGCAAGAGGCTCAGATGATGGAGCACTAGATTCCCATTCAGCTTTGTCAATATCATATTCCTCAGAAAGACTTTTGGGAGGTAAAATCACAGATGATTCAAAGCCCAGAGGTGGCTCAGCAGATCTAGAATTACTTTCCACTCTAATAGGGGAACCCCAAAAAAGTTCCTCCGTGTCATCTGGTAAATCATGCTTAGTTCCACCCTGGTCTGAACCATCAACTTCAGTTTCTTGCCTTGGCTGTTGGGAAGAAACTGTCTTTGGAGCTCCTTTGCCAACATCTACAGCTCCCTGTTTCTTCTTCTGCCTCCTTTTCTTTTCTGCTTTCTTCGTCTCCTGTGTATCAGGAACTTTTACTTCTGTTGGCACAGTTGGCTCAATGTCATCAAGGGTATTTTCTGAAGAAATTTTCATTTCCTGGACCCGATTGGAAATATGTGATGACACAATTTCGGATTTTGGATCCAGTGGTGCCTCAGGAAAACCCTTAACTTCACTAAGAGCTGCCCTGTTGACCTCAGTATATGCAGAACCCAAAATATTTTCAGGCTCAATTTCAGCTTTATCTATTCCAACCTCCTGTTGATGATTAGCAGACTCCCCTTCATACCCATCTGCAACTTTTGTTAGCATCTGGTTGACCGTACTTGCTTTTAACTGTGTGTTATCATTTGCCAAGTCCTCCAACTTCTGAGGACAAGAATAGCATTCTTTTGAAGTTGCATCCACAAAAATTTCATGGGGCAATGGCAAAGTAGGTACAGAGCTTTGCGATAAACCTCCACCCTCCATACCCCTCATATTCATAATTGGATGACTAGGTTGTTGCCCCTCCTGTGTACCATGGGAAGTCAAAATCCGATCAACTTCAAGAACCTCTTGCATTCTTCGAACACCAAGATTCAAAGAATCACCAATTGGCAATGAGGTATGCTTTGACCCATAAGGATCATGAAGCTGCTGATTGGAATGTCCGTGAGGAAGAACATGAGGAAGTAGGTGTTGTTGCTGCAACAACAGCTTCTGTTGCTGCTCAAGCTGTAGTTGTTGCAGTTGCTGCTGCTGCTGCTGCTGCTGCTTGAGCAATATCATATTGTCAAGCATTGAGAGTTGAGGCTGAGGCTGAGGTGCCACAGGTGGCTGTGATTGCAACTGTAGTTGTGACAGCAGATATTGTTGTTGGAGCATATTTAAAAGCTGTGGATCTTGAGATATCTCAGTAAGCAACTTCTCAGGTGGCAAATGAGCTAAAGGTGATTGGTTCTGTGGCATGAAGTTCTGTTGTTGAACAGCAGTAGCGATTTGCTGAGAATTCTGCAGATTTTGATGAACGTTAAGTGTCCCTTGAGTGAGATCTACACCATGCACATTGGGACTAAGATTTCTAGCTTCAGGGTAGTTTGACCATGGTGGCAATCCAGAATTAGCAGCAGGTGCCTGAGGTTTCTCTGCAGAATGCAGCATAGCAAGCAAGTCAACGTTCTGAGATTGCAGAGCTTGGCAAGAAGGATCAACCATGGGAGGAAGCAATTTAGAGTGCAGAGTAGACGCTTCTGAAGCTATAACTTTGTTTTGTGCTTGTGCTGCTGGAATACCATCTCCTGACCAATATGGAACAGGGCTTTGCAAAGATTTTTGCCTCTCCAACAATCTTTTCTGTGCCAAAAGATAATTCATGCTGTTCCCACCCTCGCCTCCAGCCACAGCAACGTTGCCAAAGCTACTGTTGCCATATTCATTCATACCTAATTTCCAAAAAAAATGGTGTCAAACCATGAAGTGTGCATGATCGGCACCAAAGATGGTAAGAAAAATAATATATGGAATGAAATAGGCACAAATAGAGCTCTTGCCAATAAACAAACCTCCAGTTATAGAGATAGTTTCAGCTGAACGATTGCGTGCGCTATTAGACATAAGTGACTCCAGAAAGCGATTTTGAGCTTCAATTGCACTATCACTCCTGCTTGGCCCACTGTCAAAGATCCCAACACCAGCTGATCCTGCATGTGTGCTACTGCAGCTGACAAACTTCCCTGTAGGTGGAGTCTCTGGCATTAGCATATCACTAGATTTTGTGGTGCCAAACCCTGGAGGTGGCCTTGCCTTTGCTCGTAGGTGAGGCATAACATCCCCAAGCAATAAGAAAGGAGCATCAGGGGGTGCATTTGCAACACGAACTAGCAAATCAATACCAAAATAACCAGCCTCGAACCAGCCAATGATGTCAGCACCAGAAAAAGGGCCTTGAATTTGACCTTGTGGGTCTTTGTAGTATAAAGGAAGGCTTTCTGGATTAGGATGAGGTTGAATAGGACTGAAAAATTCATCAACACCTGTCATGCCAACAACTTTACTTTCTTGATCTAAGACATTGGGTATTTGCTGCGCAAAGTCGGTAGTTGGTCCAAGCCTATGTTCTCCAATAAATCGAGATCTTTGTGGAACAACATAAGTAGGTGTCTCTGGCCGCAGGGAATCCCCTCTGACTGGCAAATCAGCTTTTCCAGGAACACCTATTAAAAGATCAACGGCAGAAGCTTTTAGGGAGGAAACGATTTACACAAATTATGCAAGGATTCAACGAAGCACAGCAGTGGAATAATAACTACAAAGAACAGCAAGGACGTCAAACAGCCTAATAATATACAACAAAGTGGTCATCTCAAATTGCTTGGAGAACTATATTATCAAATGCATGCAATTGGAATCTTGAAATTAAGTAACCAATAACTACAGGAAATGAAACAAAGGAACAAGCTGATATTGCTAAACAACACTCGAGTGATTTTTTTTGACTCAGAGCACACAGATTTTCTCCCATGTATGCATCCCCTCCAAAAAAAAATGTGAGTGCTCCAACCCACAAAAAACACTCGAATCCTCTCTAGACACCTCAAAAAAAAATTGAGTGTTTTTTTTTACTCGAAGCACTCAAAATTTTCTCCCACTCCTATGTATGCACTCTCTCCAAAAAAAATGTGAGTGTTCCAAACCACAAAAAACACTCGAATCCCCCTAGACATCTCCAAAAAAAATCGAGTGTTTTTTACTCGGAGCATTTAGATTTTTCTCCTATGTATGCACCTCCTCCAAAAAAAATATGAGTGCTCCGAACCATAAAAAAACTCTCGGATACCCCCTAGACTAAGAACCATTTCATAGTATGCCGTGTTGAAATTTTGTTTTCCTTTTTTATGGAAATACCTTATATGAGACTTGAATTTGTCCAAAAATAGAAAAGGAAATGTTTTACGCAGACTGATTGTTAACCCCAGACATCTAGAAGGTTCCCAAGTTATCAAAGATTTGGTGGTTGAAAAATGGCAAAACCCCAATACATGGACAATTGAACACGCAATCATCTCTATGTGATCACTTGAAATTTGCTCAACTAAGTGGCATGCAGTAAACATCAACACTCTGGAAACAGGGAACTAAATAAAATACCCCCGAGACTTCCAGATGTTTCTCCCTTGAAATCTTCCATGCTTCCTGGTTGATATTCTCTATCACCTGGATAAAGGGAGAATAACATTCAGTTAGCAACATGACAATATCTTTAGGTGTTATTATGCTAGAAAGTAAACAAATTGCATCTAACCTAATTTTGATTGTTTTGATGGCACCACATCAGGATTACTTTTTCCGACAGAAACATCTTTGGAAGCCTGATGGACACCACTGTTTATGATATCCCCTTTGTCAATTGCTTTTAAAATGGCCTGTAAATATAATGAACTGTGAGATAAGAAGATAGTATTACATAATAGTAAGATCATCAAGATAGTATTACATAATAGTAAGATCATCCTACTCGAGAAAATAATAGCATAAACTTACCGCTTCTTCAGCAGCAGGAGCAAATAATGCTAAAGGTTCCAAAGTTTCTTCTTGCATAAATGCAGAGACTTCCTCGCAAACATCAAGAGGCATCTTGAAGTCAGAAACAGAAGATGTTCTGTATATGTCAAGTAGTTTCATCCTGCTATATCTAAATGCTGTGCGATCTCCTGATGCACCACCAGGCCTGTCAGAGAGTAGACCAAGATGTAATGGACGTGACGATCCAGTATTGGTTGTGTTTGTATTACCAGATGTAAACTTTCCATGAGAACTTGGAAAACTTGTAATTTCATTGTCTGGCTTCCCTCTACCATATCCATACATAGCAGATGATTTCTGTGACGTCTGCAAGAGATGATGAGATGAATCTCCCCGGCCACGGCCCACAGGATAACTAGACTTCCATGATCGAGAAATATTATCTCTTTCGGTATCCTTTTCATGATTGTTGCCATCCTTTCCATGTGCTACATAGTGAGAGAAACTTTTTTCTCGGGAAGCATCACCCTCTTTGGCTGAATCACCCCACCTGTCACGCCAATTTTCAGATTGCTTATCATTGGGACCCCAACGAGTGCTCCACTTGCCCTCACGGCGTTGGTCATAGTTGCCCTCCTTGTTACTGGAATCACCCCAACGCTCCTGTGGAGCACGACGACCATCCACAGAATACTTGGAGGAGTCATCTGACCATCTTTCCACACTGCGTATATCACCATGTTCCTTGTCTGTCTCCCTCCGGTGAGTCCACCAAGGGGCTGAATTTGGTTCCCTTTCATCGTCACGCCAACGATCACGACGCCCAGTTTCACCATCAAGAACAGATGCCCTGAAAACATCCCTTTTCTTCACACTGTAGCTCATGCCTTCACCATTTCCTGATGTCTTTGTAGCATCTGAGCGGATACCCTGTGAACTGGGATCCTGCAACAAACAATCAATTATATAAATCACCCATCTTCTGCACAAACAAGCGAACAACTAGTACAAGAGGCTAATATCAACCTAAAAAGAATATCCAACTGCTATGTTTACCATGCATACTATTAAGATGTCCAGTTGTTTTAAATCTAGTACTGTTCTACCTCCTTAAGGCCTAAACTTGTTTTCTAGTCCTACCTTCATAAGCCACTGAGGAGAAAGGGGCATATCAGTATCCAGGCCTTGCATCTCTGTAAAAACCAAAAGCTACCATGAATTAGACAGGAAACATGATATATTAACAAAAACAATGCAGAAGGCTCAGAACACACTCCAAACAGCTTATGTTACTGATGCAAGCTTTCTTCTCTTCTAATTGTAAGATGCATTTGATTAACCAAAAAAATTGTTCAACAGTTAGAAGATAAATGCGTGGTAATTTGAACAACATATAACTCACATGAAACTCATTGGATCGGAGGGTTGTGCATATAGTGTGCTCTACAATTAAATGAATTTGTACCACAATAATACCGTTAATTGCAATCATAAGTCAAACAAACTACAATAACACCTTCTAAAGTTATGTCCACAAATCGAGCAAACAATCACTAACAGAAGCTGCCATTGATGTTGCACCCACCATGCGTAGCTACATAATGCAATATTTCTTAGGCCAACAGGATGTACCACCTGTTTTCAGTTATATTCTGCAGCCTAAGAAAATTGACACAAACATCACTATCGCGGCAATCAAAACTTCTCTGTTGAGATGGCCATACTTTCAAGGACCCACAACAAAAAATACAAAAAAGATCTCTAGACAACAACAAAAAAAAATCTAAACAACAAAAATCAAAGTAGTACAATGGGGGTGAAAAGAATACAATCAGTCAAGTCAACCACCCCAAAATCGGGGGGAAAAACTTAAGTTAACAACTGAACCATTGCATCCAATCCACCCAAATCCAAACCCAACTCGCTTAACTACCCAAGCACCGCCCTTTATACCTAAAGAACTGGCACCACCAAGCAGAAATGGTCCAGGCACACCCTACACCGGCAATAACAGCACTAAAGCCCAAAGGGGGGGTGGGGGCAGTATCATTTCGCAACCGCCACAAAACCCCCAAACCCTAGCGACGACGTGCACGGATCGAACGACAGAACGAGAACCGAGTCGAACCGACCCGACTACAGGGGGAGAGCTAGGGTTTCGGCCTGGGGCGACGGATCGAGAGGTGGAGGGGGGGAGGAAGGGGATAAGTGGGGGGGGGGGACCTTTGGCGATCTGGGGCGGGGGAGGGGTGTCCACGGCGAGGCGGCGGCGGAGGTCGGCATTGGCGCGGTCCGGAGCGGCGGCCATGGGCGGCGGCGGCGAAAACCCTAGGGCAGTTGGTTTGAGAGGTTTGGGGCCGGAGACGCGAGAGGAAGCGAGCGAGGGGAAGGAGACGTCACCTCCGGCCGGATAAAAAAGGACGTGCACCGCACAGGGTGCCGCCGCGTTGGCCCGAATCGGGGCCTTTTGCGACCAAGCCCCTCTAGGTTGCAGAAAATAATAAATTCGTCCTCGCTCCCCGATTGTGACTTGCATATATAACTTTTTGGAACTTTATTTTCTATATTTTCGATCTTTAACCATATCTTTTTTTTTGAAATGTTGAAAACCTAAAAGACATGGTTTTCATGGGACTGTTCACTCAGAATTATATTTTTCATATCTTGCAAATAAGGTTAAGTTTTATCATAAAATTTTGCATGGGTAAAAGAACATTTCCTCACCTGGTGCCTTTTTCGGAATTTTAAAAACATAAACGGCATGGATTTTCAATATTTAGGTGGTTTTCACGCACCAAAGGAGACATCCACATTCTTTTCGTGCATTTATGTTTCTATTATATTATAGATATCAGCCCAAAAGGGGGGATTCGTTGGACTTTAAAAAAAAACATTGTGGATTCAATGGATGTGGTGACACTGAACCTGTAATATTGTTGTTCTTTTTCAATAGTGACGGATGGTTTTAGCTTCTAGAGCGAGTGTTTTTACGAATAAACCGGATATCGATAAGTCAATAAGCTGCTTCAAAAAAATTATCCTGATAAGCTGCTTTGAAAAGACGTAGTGGTGCGAGAGGCGAAGCCGCCATGACAGGCCTCATCTTTCCAACTTTTAAAAGATGATTTTTAAGTTTTCTACAGTAACTAGTTTTTAAACGGAGTGTCTTTTCAAAGCAGAGCCTACAAGTTGATTGTAGAACATATTGTATCGACTTCATTTATATTGACCAAAACTACACATGAGTTTATGTCATTCTATACTTTCTTATAAATAATCCAAAAGTTATAAGACGCAGCCAAAAGACATAAGGTAAAACAAAAAAAAAGAACAGCATCATGTCCATCTCCTCCGGTCTAAGCAGTGAGGGGTGAATGCTGCAACCTAGGCGAGGCGACGTCTGTCTCGGTTAGCTCTTCCTGCGGCAAGAAGAGCGATTGATCAGGGGTAATTGCCTCCCTTTCCCCTCTTAATTTGTTTGCGCATTTTGCCCCAGTTTCTTGTTCGTGGTGTTTCATGTTTCGGTGCTCTAGTTCATGCAACCATGCCTGCCTCGTTTCTTGCGAAAACAGGGGTCCGATTTTTCTGAAGTTTTGTGGCAGCTATCATCATTTCTGGACATCAATAAAATTTCGTTATGCCATGAACACGAAAGGCACCACAAGTTGTCAAATTTGACGAACTTTCCAATTGCGATTTGTTCCTTCTGCGGCTCTGCTCCTCGTCATAGACTCATAGTCGTCGTCGTCGACGCCTGCGCCTGCTGCTCCAGGAGCAAGAGGAAGAGGAAGGCGAGGCGATGGCCTCACGACGCCATGCTGTTCTATGCAGACACTTACGGAGAAAAAGGTCACACACACATCACATGGCACACACACAAGGACGCCATTGCTGAGACTTCTTCTGCTGGTTCTTGACCATGGCGATGGCAATGGCGTGCATGCAGGGAACAGCACGGGGGTACTACTACGCCAGCGAAGTGACTGCCATGTGATTTTTTCTGCTCAGTATTTCTATTTTGCCAAGTTCTGTTTTTCGCCGGCACTGTTCACCGTGATTTGAGCTTCAGAGAAGCAGCGGGAGCAAAGTTCACAGAAGAGGAGCCAGCGAGTTGCTTCTCGGGCGACTTCTCGGAGTGTGCTCCCCGGCTGGAAGGCGGTGGCGGTGAAGCACATCAAGGCGGGGAGCAGGCAAGGCGAGCGTGAGTTCCAGGTAGAGGTGGACATGATCAGCCGCATGCACCACCGCCACCTAGTCTCCCTCGTCGGATACTGCATCGACGGCACGCGCCGCCTGCTCGTCTGCGAGTTCGTCCCAACCGGACGCTCGAGCACCGCCTGCATGGTAGGTAACGTGCGTCGGTCCCAAGAAGAATTACACCATGATTTCTTGCTGCAAATGCTACAAGAGTGTGTTGGTTTGATGCCTATATAACTTGGGATATATTGCAGGGAAAGGCTTGCCGGTGATAGAGTGGACAACGAGTCTACGCATCGCGGTCGGGTCGGCCAAGGGGCTCGCATGCCTGCACGAGGACTGTGAGAATCGGTTTCTAAAGTTCATTTCAGTGGTGTTGTTTGTACACTGATAGAGGGGTTGGAGTTACACTTGGTTATTCAGAGTCGGTGTGTGATATGAAATTCATGTGTGTATGTGAAGGTAATCCTCGAATCATTCACCTGGGACATCAAATCGTCGAACATTCTCCTGGATAACAACTTCGAGGCAATGGTGAATTGGTTGATTGTACTATTTGGAAGTTGGAACATGTAACAACCTTAAAATTCAAAATTTTGATTTCTTTTTGAGTCTTTGTTTGAATTCTCAAACCTTTTCCAATTTGGCAATCTTTTTTGAAAACCCACTTTTCCTCTTTTGGTCATCCACCTCCCCTCCCTGTTGGTGCCTCTGGCCAAACCGCCTCTCCACCGCCACTCTGTTCCCCTTCTCCACACGCCTAGTTGTCACCGCTTGAAATTGCGGCTGCGCCTCCCCCTTCCGTTCACACCCACCCTGCTCTGCGCAAATTCCAAGGCCCCACCAGTCAGTCACCCTGCACTCTGCCCCTCTCCCTCGCTTCGTGCGCCGTCTGACCCGTCCCTTATCTCTCTCATCGTAGCTCGTCATTTCTCGGCCAGCATGTATGCTTGAGCCATACCAGTTGTGTTATGCCTTGCCAACTCTTGCAGACACTGTACGCCACCTTGCCTGCACGCCTGTCCTTCCAGCAGAGCCCCTGCCACCTCTCCTCATCCACGCGCAGGCGACGCTCAGACCGTCTCCCTGTTTCCACCGCCTCACCTCACCTTTAAAGCCTAATTTCCTCCATAGATAGCTCCACACAATTTCCAGATATCCACCAAATCACTCAATTAAATTCTTGCTAACCGCAGCATCGTCGGTGACCTCCCCTGATCCCGATAAGCTCTAAACCCAATATTCTTCGTCTCTTGGCTACAACTCAATTGCATTTGCTAACAAAACCTTCTTTGCCTCCTAAACATGCTGGTGGACTCACTCGAACGTGAGCATTTCCTGAGAGCTCTGGCGGCGAAAGCTACCATCGGTTGTAAAGCCTCTCACATGGATAGCTCAAATACCATTCCTCGATTCAAACCAGTGCCACCACCATGAACCCTATGCACCATAGATGGTTAAACCGCTCCACATCTCACCGAAGAACCAACGAGAAACCCTAACATCGTCATGGAACTCCGAACCTTCTCTCCTGCCGCCAGCCACCACCATTCACCTCCACACCTCCCAAAGCCTAAAAATGGAACCCCCATCTCAAGCTGAACTTGACCATGCTGCCTACTTCCGCCGGCCATGTGCACACCCACACACGATCGCAACCATGCTTTGATGAGCCACGCTGAGGAGGACAACCTTACCATCGTAGCCACCAACATTTCGCGTATCGAGCACGCAACCGGGGCTAGGCTTGGGCAGCCATGCGCACACCTACACGCAGTCACGACCAGGCTTGGCCAGCCATACCAAGGAGGACGACGACTTTGCCACCGTAGCCATTGATGTTCCGCCCATCAAGCCGCTCACCCCTGCGTGACCGAGGCCAGGGCTAGCCAACCACATGCACACCACACGCAGCTGAGGCCAGGCCCGGCCAGCCACACCGAGGAGGCAACATGCCCTATAGGTGGCTGGAGGACGACCAAGCAGCAACATCCATAGAGCAGCAACAGTCACCAAACACAAACGCGTGGACAACCAAATCTGGCAAGCTCCAATGACACTCGGGGGACGGCGATGGGAATAGCGACAGATCCAGAGAGGGAGAAGGCCACGGGCAACAGATGATGGTGATACTCTAGATCCGCTAGGATCCAAGATCGGTGGGGACTGGAGGCGAAGCAAAAGGACACCGGTGAAACCAAGAAAAAAGCTAAAACAAAATAGAGGGAGAGGGAGGAAAGGAAGGAAGGAGGAGGAGGGGTACCCGTCGCTGCCGCAGGCAGCCGATGGGGAGCTGGAGGTGTGAAACTCTCGGAACGTGTCGGCGCCACCTCCTGGGTTGCCCACAGGAGCGACACGGGATTCCCAATTTGATCCTTTAGGGAGGAATTAATTTACATTGTGATCCTCAGTGCTGCAAAGATAATAAGCACTGAAATGCGCGCAGGTATCTTGCTCCCGAGTACGCGTCGAGCGGAAAGCTGACGGAGAAGTCAGACGTCTTCTCCTACAGCGTGATGCTGCTCGAGCTGCTCACTGGCCAGCCGGCCACTCGTCCTACGGCGAAGACTGTCTCATGGACTGGGTACGTATAGGGGTGGAAAAATAGCTTGAAGCTCGTGGCTCGGCTCGAGCTCGTCACGAGCCGAGCCGGCTCGACTCGAGCTCGTGAAATTTCGAGCCGAGCCGAGCCTTCTTTATAGCTCGCAAAAATTTCGAGCCAAGCTCGAGCTGCTCGTGAGCTGGCTCGCGAGCTATTTTGGCTCGTTTGTCAGCCCAGCGGCTCGCGAATCTTGTCTCCCCACTCGCATTGCGATTCGCGTCTCCCGTCCGTCCCCTACTCATGAATCCCCTCCCCACTCGCGTTGTCTCCCGTCTCCCCACTCCTGTTCTGCTGCCTCCCCACTCGCGTCGCGTCTCCCATCTCTTGTCGGCGTCGGGGTTCTACTGCTCCCCCCGGCCGTGCGCTCTCCCCGTCGCCGTGTGCTACCGCTCCCCCACCCCCCAGTGCCGTCGGCGCTCTCCCCCGCTGTCGATCTGTCTTCCCCCGCCGCCGATCTGTTTTCCACCATCCCCGGGTGCCGCCTCTCCCCCACCCCATCCACTGCGTCGCTCCCGTCGCCGGTCGCCCACCGTGTGTTGCTCACCTGCTCCCCCCTCCGTCTCCGTGTGCTTTTCGCCCCCCGGTGCCGTGTGCTTCCCCCGCGGCAGATCTCCCCGCCCGGCGCCCGCTGCCAGCAGATCTCCCCGCCCGGTCGGTCTCGTCCCCATGGCGTCGAAGCGGATCCTCAAGGAGCTTGCAGAAGGATTCCCCCACCTCCTGCAGCGCCAGTAATTGCATCAAGATGTCCTTACCACTCCCTCTCTTCTTGTTACTTCTTGGCTTCTTGCCCCACTTTATGTTATGTATGTATGTATATGTGTGATGTGTGGTTTTCTTGGGACGACGCTAGATCTATCGATTGATTGGGAAGAATCCTTACCCTAGGTACTGATCATCGTCTTGTACATCTTGCTGTGGTGAATGATTCTTGGAGATTTAAGTGTAAAAACTAGGAGAAATTACAGTGCTTGGTAAGTATCTGAAGGGGAGGGCTCGCGAGCCGTTCGAGCCGGCTCGAGCCAGAAAACGAGCCAAGCCAGGCTTTTAGCTCGTTTTCTGAACGAGCCGAGCTGAGCCGTAGCTCTGAATGAGCTCAGCCGAGCCTGGCTCGAGCCGGCTCGGCTCGGCTCGTTTCCACCCCTAGGTACATACTTGACTCTGAGGTCTGAGCCGATCGAGATGCTGACATTTGCACTAGAAAACGTGGCTGATGGAATTAATCGGGGGAACTTCACGCGAAAACGGCCGGCTCTCTCACGCGCCTTGGCTGACGGCAACTACGACGGCCTTGCCGATCCACGGCTGGACGGCGACTATGACCAGACGGAGGTGGCGCTCGTCGTCGCCGGCGCCGGCGCCTGCGTCCGCCACGCCGGTAGGAGACGTCCCAAGAATGATCCAGGTACGTGCTAATTTACCTTTGGCACTATCTCACGTTTGATCTGGACCATCCACTGCCGATCGGACGGAACTTACGTGCACAATGCTACGACCATCTGCATGGTGCTGCAGGTCGTGAAGGCGCTGCAGGGAGACGTGTCGCAGGAGGAGCTGAACGACGGGGTGCGGCACGGGCACAACACCGTGAACGTGTTCAGCTCGAGCTCGGGGTCGGAGTACGGGTCCGGGTCGTACACTGCGCAGATGGAGCTGATCAGGAAGGTGGCGCTGCCCAGCCCGGAGTACAGAGCCGAGTTCCCCGGCCCCATCCCCGACTTCGGCCACCGAGCAACGGCCAGCAGCGCCGACGACAACAACGCCTACTCCGGCGAGCACGGTCCGGCCACGAACCAGAACGGGCGGCGTCGAGCTCACCGACAACTGTGAACCGTGAAAGGTGTGTGCAGTGTATTCTCATGTGCATATACATTGGAGAATTTAACTGCAGGAAGTGTGTTTCTTTCTCTTTTTTCCCTGGCTATCTTTTCTATCTGTATGTGTTCTTCTGAGGTTATGATCTCTTACTGTCATCTGTAAATCGATCAATCTTTTCTTTTTGTCTTTGTGCTGGACGAGTAATATAATCAACCTTATTGAGTGTACAGAGAAAATTAACGTAGATACTCATTAACAACTAGAATTATGGAGATACTCAGTGTACAGGGAAGAAGGGCATCATGGGGGAGGGGATGGAAGCAGGGTGAAGAGGGCGAAGGCCGAGGCTAGAGAGGGGGGCAACATGGACAGGCAACTAGGAAGAAGGACAATGGCTGGGGAGAAGGGGGCACGCGCAGTGCTGCAAGGAAGTGGCGCCGTCGTGGTGGAGGGTGGCGCCGGCGGTGCCTAACCCTAGCACCCATGGGATGAGATCAAGAGGGAGAGGCGGCAAGCTGGCATGGTGAAGATGGAGGGGGCCGGTGGTGGGTGAGAAGAAGGGGAGCGGCGGCTGACGATGATGGGGCGGTGGCGGCGCACAAAGGGACCTGATTTTGGCAAGGGAGGAGAGATGATACGAGAATGGTAGGCGTTAATAAGAATCTATGCCGTGTGGAGGCTTATGTGGAAAAAATCCATAAGTGAGCAAGCGATTCTGCGCGCCTCGATCATGGCCGTCCGAATAGGATCCAACGCTCCACATCCGCATTAGTATGTTAGCACCGAAATCTCCATTAGCACTATATATATGTATGTATATGTGTGTGTGGGTATGAAGTATTTTTCGTACTCCTGAGAGTACATATTTCCACATTTCATATACCATTTAAATAAATTTGTTATACTTATTAATTATTTTTGATATACTTAAATACTAATTCTAATATACTCCAATGTGACTTTGTTGAAAAATTTTCATCGAAATCCTTTATTTTTTTTTTCTATATACACTTTCTATGTATAAAAAGAGTACATACACAAATTATGCTATAAAAAAGTAGGCTTCGATGAAACTTTTCATAGAATTCACTTTAAAGTATCTAAGAATTATTATTAAAATATGCTCAAAAGGATAAAGAGACATACATACATACATACATACATACATACATACATACATACATACATACATACATACATAGGCAGATAGATAGAGTTGGGAAGTAACTATTCTGTGTGTACGACGCTAGTAAGATTTTGGGCCTGTTCTTTTTGTTTGCGCTTATGGCTTTTGGGCTGTTCATGTGAGAGATTACAGAGTAACTGAAACTCACGTGCGATTTTTGCTGATATAAATGAAGTCGGTACAATATGTACTACGATTAACTAGTAGACCCATCTTGAAAAGACACTCCGTTTAAAAGTTAGTTACTGTAGAAAAGTCAAAAGCTGAAAAAGAACAACCCCTTGATTAAGCATAGGAGCTAACACATTTTGTTATTCTTCTTCTTATAAGATTACTCATCTAAAGGTTAAAACAATAGGATGATATGGCCGCACCAAAAAAGATAGAATTAGCAGTAACTACAGTTTGTAGGGACTACTTGTTTAGTATTATCTCTACCCCTCTATAATACACCAAAATTTTCTTTACTAAATTCACCCCCTCAATCACCCCCACAGTCATGCCTAATCTAAGTCCACCCAGATTTGTGTACCAAAGTAATCCAACTTCATACAAATGAATGGCCTGGATCTCTCCTCAAGCCTTCTTCTCTTACTCATTGAAGATCCTAAGGCCAAAATCATCCGGATCATGTACATCATTGAACCCAGAACCCCACCTCGCGCCCACGCACACGCCCCCGACGCTGCCTCCACCCTACGATACGCGTCTCCACCCGAGCGCGCCCTCCGCGCCCAATCCCGCGCCTCTCAGCTGGCGGAGGTAGGAGGAGGCGCGGCTGGCTCGGAGAGGAAGGGGGCGGAGGAAGGAGGAGGCGCGGCTGCGGCAGGGGTGGAGGTAGGAGGAGGCGTGGCTGCGGCGGGGGAGAGGAAGGAGGCGACGACGGGGGCGGCGCCGGTTGGGGGCGGAGGAGAGGAAGGAGGCGACGGTGGGGACGATGATCCTCTGCATCCGCAGCCGCGACGGCACGGACCGCATCACGGTGCCCGACGCGGCCTCCGCCACGGTCGGCGACCTGCAACGCCTCATCGCGAAGCGCGTCACCGTGCCCGTCCATCTCCAGCGACCAGCGCCTCTCCCTCGACCCGGCCCTCCTCCTGCCCCAGGCCGCCACCGCCGTCGCCCCGCCGCCGCTGCTCTCCGACCCGGCCGCCCGGCTCACCTCCCTGAACCTCGCCAACGGCTCCTTCGTCTACCTCTCCTACCCATCCGACGCGCGCTCCTCCCAGCCGCCGCCGCCCAAAGGCCTCTCCCCCACCGGCTCCTTCGGCAAGAAGATGACCATGGACGACCTCATCGCGCGCCAGATCCGTGTTACCCGCCAGGAGGCGCCGCTCTGCGCCGCAGCCTCCTTCGACCGCGACACCGCCAACGCCTTCCAGCTCTACGTCGCCGAGGCGCTCGCCTTCGCTATCAAGCGGGCGGGTTTCCTCTACGGCCGCGTCGACGCCGAGACCTAGGAGGTGTTCGTCGACTTTATCTATGAGCCGCCGCAGCACGGCGCAGAGGACGTCGTCCAGCTGGTGCGGGATGCCGACGAGGAGGCCCGCGTCGATGCCATCGCCGAGGGGCTCGGGATGCGTCGGGTGGGGTTGGTGTTCACACAGGCCGTCGGGAGGAAGGCGAGTGAGACGGGCGAGTACACCATGCCGAACCGAAAGGTGGTTCAGGCTTCCGAGCTGCAGGCGGAGGGTGGGATCCCGGAGTGGGTCACCGCTGTGGTGAAGCTGGAGGTGGGGGATGACGGCTCCGCGGATGTGCACTTTGAGGCGTTCCAGATGAGTGAGATTTGTGTGAAGCTGTTTAAGGACGGTGTGCTGGAAACAGAGGTTGGGGACACTGACGATCCCCGGCTGTCCAAAATGCGGAAGGTGGTGGTGGCAGGGGGAAAGGATACTATGGAGGTGGACAATGACTTCTTCCTCGTGCCCGTCAAGATCTCTGATCACCAGGTATGCTTTTTAATTCAATTGGATAGTTAAAGATTTATTGCTTGGTGGATTAAGTTGGCTATAAAAACAAGGCAATTCTTAGGTGAAAATAGGACATGCACAGCTTGAATTGGATACAGTTTGTTGAACTAGGCGAGATGTTTGGATCTTTAGGTGATCAGAGCAGATAGCTATAATTTGTTTGATGTTGTATTGTTGAATTTAGTGGCAAAACTGATCCTTTTAAGAAACCTTTTTATGTTAACATGAGGGAATGATTTACTTGTAATTGGTTAATTCATGAGTATTTCTTTCCAGCAAAGTCAGTATGCTTCCTGTTAAGTACAACATGCAATCTTAATAAAAGGCTGCATGTGATGTGTTGAAAAAATTGAACGTTTAGTTGTAAGGCAGGATATACACCTTTTTCCCTGTGTTAGGAAACAGTTGACCACAATAATTCGTAGTTTCTGTTAAGAATTATAATTTGGTCACAAGCATCATCTTTTGATGAAACAGTTTTGGACACACTATATTTGTAAAAAAATATCTTATTTCAATGTGATGCTTGAAGTGATGCAACCTAGATTTATAGTTTTATAATGACAATAATTAATTTATTTGTAGATTTTTCTATAATGGAGAAACGAACTTTGTGTAATTATTTCGCAAGCAATTCAAGTGACTGCTTCTCTAATTTTGATGTTGATAAACTTGTTTGACTTGCTGAGATTTATGCTGATGATTTCACAGATGCTAATCGGTTCTTATTAAGAAATCAGCTTCAAACTTTTATTCTCCGCAATCTAGATCCTAACCACGGATTGTGCAATGGAACAAGACTCATGGTTAGAGCATTCCAAAACAATGCAATTGATGCAGAAATAGTTGGTGGCCACCATGCAGACAAGAGGGTGTTCATTCCTAGAATCCCTATGGCTCCGTCCGACGATATCTCACTTCCTTTCAAGTTCAAGCAGAAACAATTCCTGATCCGCCTGAGTTTTGCAATGACCATAAACAAAGCGCAGGGCCAAACCATCCCAAATGTTGGCATCTACCTTCCAGAGCCTGTTTTCTCACATGGACAGCATTATGTCGCGCTATCAAGGGGTGTATCAAGACAAACGACAAGAATTTTGGCCAAACCAAAGAAAGAAGTAGATGCCTCAGGGAAGAGCACCAAAAATATTGTGTATAAAGACGTCCTAGCATGGTGATATGGTAAGTAAATAGTCCACAAACACCTATTTCCTTATTGTGTTTCATATTTCTTTATGTGACAAAAATGTTTGTTTTCTTTGTAGCCTCAAGTTTAAACAATGTGGGGATGGAGAAAGTCGTCGGTGGGTGAGTCCAATGATGTTGTCGCATCCTCAAAGGATCAGTCGTTATGTGACATTCATTATGTGACAAAAATATTTGGTTATACAATATATGAGACGTGAATCTTAATGAATCTGATTGTTCGTTTTATTTTTTTACAAATTTTATCTTGTTTTGTATTTTCCTTTGAGAGAGACAAGGCATACTACTAGTAGGATAAGACAGACAAAATTTTTCCTTTGAGAGAGATAAAAGAAGATATGGAGAGATAAGGCAGATGGGTGGACAATGACATGTGGGCTCGATCGATATCAAAGGGAAAATATACCTTTTGTGCCTCTTTTATCTCCAAAATTTCGAAATAATAATATTTTAATTAATGCAGTGTGCTCCAGTAAACGATCATAATTTTGCAGTGTCTATTACACAAATTATCGATTTTATAGTGTGTTTCAACGAATGCCAACAAAGTGCAGCGCCTAAGCCAACTTTGTCAGATAAGATATGTAGCACTAGTACTCTACAGTAAGTTGTTACTACTTTGAGTTTGCATGTAGCAATTGGTTCTTGATATCTGTATGTTCTTCATGGACCTCCTGAATTGCTTAGTATTTTCATCTTTCGAGAAGAATTGCTCCGTATTTTCTCGTCTCCTGTACCGGAAAGATTGTGTATATAAAGGGAACTGAAATGCACAAATCAGCATCACCTTTCATGTCAGTACTAGATGCAATGAGGATCTCACAACAACCATGTCAACTAGGTGCAAAACAATCCAATCAGTAGAAATTCTATAAAACTCTGGATTTATACTCGAACTCTATTTGTCTTGATACGTGCTAAGAAGGCACAGTCATATATGTACGTGTGATATAGATACATGATATATATATATATATATATATAAGAAATATATATATATATTTCTTATAATTAAAAAAAAGAAAAAAAATGAGCCGACGAAAGCAGTTGAGCGCCGTCGTGACAAAAAAAGGTGGTGAAGGAGAACAATTTTCCTTTAGATTTTAGTGGGGAGTCATCTTGAAGCAGCCGGTCAGGTGAGCTGCCATGTTTGCTTGGGAGATGGATGTGCCGCGTTTGGCTTTCCGCAGCCATATTCGTGGACATGCCGCTCTCCGCTCGAAGTTGGAAGTGCCCCGCCGTCTCTACGAGGAGGAAGAGGACAACAAACTTTCCACTGTTTCGTTTCAGTTTATATTTATACTATCTATATTAATTAATTTTTAAATAATATATTTTTAAGATAAAATTAATTAAAATTTATAATAAAAAGTGTACTGAATTTAACTGTATCGATCAAAATCGTACGCTACTATTTTACTCTGCGTACATAGAATAACTAAAATTTAAATATTTAACCTAAAATTTAAATATTTAACCTATTAACCTAAAATAATCCACCCCAAATTGCTGGCATCACGCATCTACCTTTCTCTCCACCCTTTTCAGTGGCACGATCGTAAAAGGCTACCCAACTGCGAGAGCAAAATCGTCTCGTCCAAACCATCTTCCTCCCCCCTGACCCCTCCACCGTCGTCGCCTTCTCCACCGCCGCTCTCCACCCCCTCCTCCTCCTTTCTCCGCACGCGCCATAGCCAAAACCTCCCACGCGCGCGCCCTGAGACCTACTCGAGATGTGGCGTAGCTGCGTCTCGCGCGGCCTCAGGAGCCTCTCCAAGGCCAAGTCCTCCGCCGCCGGCTCCTCCAGGCTCTTCTCCACGACCTCGGTACTCTCGATACCCATCCTCGTCTCCACTCCATTTTATCGGTGCATTTTTTCACCATTTTTTTCGAGTTTTTTTAATCAGTGATCGTGGTATTGGCGATTTGTCGCGGTTTACACGGATTTCTAGATCGAAACAACAAATATATTTTTTCGAGTAATTTTGGCTTCCCATGCGACGAGATGGTTCAGTTCCAGGAATGCGCAGTGATTTATTGGTTTGTTTTTGTGGATGCGCGCATTTGCAGTCGTCCTACACGGTGGTGGACCACTCGTACGACGCGGTGGTGGTGGGGGCCGGCGGCGCGGGGCTCCGGGCGGCGATCGGGCTCTCCGAGCACGGCTTCAACACCGCATGCATCACCAAGCTCTTCCCCACGCGGTCGCACACCGTCGCGGCGCAGGTATTATCATCGCACTTGCTGCATACCTACTTAGCCTGGTATTTAGTGAAATGAAATTCGCTGCACAACATATCAGGATTGTGAGTTATAAGTTGGAAATTGTTTTCTGTGTGCACGATTTGATGATAATTTCTGTTGGTTGGTTAATTTTGGAGTGCGTTGGATACGGCGCTCTCTGTGCTAAGTAATTACCATTTGGTTGGCCTTTATATTTATCCTATGGCATGCTTTTTGTGTAGTATGCTAATCGAATGAGTAAAAAGAGCCAAATTTGGTTAAGTGGTAACTGTTTGCCTGAGCAGATTGCATCCATGCTGTTGCTATTTTCAAAGGAGGCATGGAGCATCTGCTCTTGAATTTGGCACTTCCTGAAGGAGGAAGTGTGATGGTGGGGTTTCATAATTGGCAGTTGGTTTGGGGGTGACGAATGTAACGCGCAAAATTTTGTATAGAATAAACAGAACTAGTTACTATTGTATTTGCTCCAAATATGAATTGATACATAGGGCTTACAATTCTGCAACTTTTACTTGAGTCTTCTTAAGGTTGCTGAGTACTTGTGGTAGTTTTGGAAAGCAGGGGTTCTATTGTCTCCAACTCTCCATCCTTTGAAATAGGTGTGAATATTCCTTGCAAGGCATTTTCATGTTACAGGAGATGTGCTGTTCAGGACATCTGCTGAACTTGCTTGACTTGTAGTGTTACTATGTTAAGAATTCTTCATACTGATGCCATAAAAATATGCGATGAATTTTATTTGACAAATTTATGTACTAGCGTGCCATCGAGTTGTTCCCATATTGTCCATTATTGGTATCTAGTTAACATGAGACATGCAGGAACAATTGTTTTTGTCAAGGTAGGTCTAAGGTCACATGCAGGCATGATGTCTTTTGCTCCATTAGTATGCACTGGCAGAGTTCTCTTAGTTATGGGTTATTGTGTAATGTTTTATGAACTTTGGACGTGCATTAACTTGCAACAATGTATGCAGGGAGGCATAAATGCTGCTCTTGGAAACATGACCGAAGATGATTGGAGGTGGCATATGTATGATACTGTCAAGGGAAGTGATTGGCTTGGTAAGCTACTCATCAACATTTTTTTTGCCTTGCACGCATTTTGATGTTTTTTTGGGAAAACACCTAGAGGTTCTAATCATTTGATTTGAAGAGTTAGTGTGGACTGACATCTTTTAAGCAACTACCCAAGTGTTCTATAGTCGAACTTTCTTTTTAATGTGACATTCCCATCCATTTCCAGGTGATCAGGATTCTATTCAATATATGTGCAGAGAAGCACCAAAAGCTGTTATAGAACTTGAAAACTATGGATTGCCATTTTCGAGAACTGAAGATGGAAAGATATACCAACGTGCCTTTGGAGGCCAGAGCTTAGATTATGGGAAAGGTCATAACTTTCTAACTTCAATTTGAGAAGGCAACCTTCACATGTATCTTATTCCTCATCCTATCACTATCTGCTATCTTCAGGTGGACAGGCCTACCGATGTGCATGTGCTGCTGACAGGACAGGACATGCTATGCTACACACACTATATGGTCAAGCGATGAAGCACAATACTCAGTTTTTTGTAGAATATTTTGCACTAGACCTTCTCATGGACAATGAGGGTAAGATAATTATTTTTTTAGATTGTCATGTTTCTTTATACCTTGTATTTGGTAGTACACAAGACTCAATGTGAATTAGAGAAGATTAACTTGAACTGAAATTAATTGCTCTATTGCACATCTTAGATTGGCTTTTCATCATGTTGTAACATCTGACAGAGACATTTTTCAGACTGAAGGACTAATCATTCCCCAGTCCCCTTTTTCATTAAAACTCATAATTCCTAAAAGAGTACAGCTAAGGAGCTAAACTCTAGATAGTACATCCAAGCTTCAATGGAAGTACACACTCCAGAGTCCAGACAAAAGCTGAAAAAAGAACATCTCTGTCAAAAGAGACACCCCAAAATTGTCAGACTGACAACACCACTGCTGTTCTTCTAACATCTTCGATATCTTGATCCACTGCCATATTGTTACTTGAAGCCAACTTCCTTCACCACTTGAGCAAAAAGACAAGTTTATGAATTAATCTGCTTATGTCTGCTGGTGTATGCTCAGAGACCATATCATTCCTATTAGTCCATACTGCCCAAGCAACTGCTGCAAAATCAAACAGAGCAAGTTCCGGCTCATCGGTACTGCCCTGCAGCCACACATCCCAAATTTCAGAGAGTGAAGTTGGATATTGTCTGAGAGAGACATTCCTAGGAAACATTGTATCCATGTTCTGTGTTTTCAATTGCTTCCACTAATGTCAGTAGTTCCACTTTCCATGTTTACTTACTAAGGCACTTCATATTACCCTTTCTAGTTACTGTCCTGTATGTCTTTGAAGCATTATTTTGGTTTTTTTTCCAAGCCCGGGTGCTTTTATTGTCACAACCAAAATGCTGCTTATGTGTTATAGACTTATAGGGATTAATCCATTATTGTTAACATGGTCTCATCCATTATTGTTAACATGGTCTCTTACTCTCTTTTATTCACTATGCCATTACTCATGAACCCAAGCTTGCTTGTAACACAATTTTCATTATATGGTTGTTGGCTCCTCTTCCATAGTTGTAATTCTGTCAATAATCTCATCTACATACTTGCACTTTTCTCCCTGCTTCTTGCATTGGGAGTTATGAAGCTTGTTTCGAGCTGTCCATGGTTTCAATTCTGTTAATTAATGCACAATGATATTTCAGGCACCTGCCAGGGGGTCATTGCCTTAAACATGGAAGATGGCACCCTTCACCGTTTCCGTGCAACAAATACAATTCTAGCCACAGGGGTAAGATCTTTTACAATTTGTAAGTACAAAATGTTTGTTCTTGCTGACTTTAGCCAAGAATTTGATTTTGGGTTATGGAAATAGGGTTATGGCAGGGCCTACTTCTCAGCAACCTCAGCTCACACATGTACTGGAGATGGCAATGCTATGGTCGCACGCGCTGGTTTACCTCTTCAAGTTAGCCCTTTTTATCTAATGCTGATTTTATGTTGCTCTTCCATAATCCTGGCCTTATTATGCTTGCCTGATATATGTGTCGCAGGATCTTGAGTTTGTCCAGTTCCATCCTACAGGCATTTATGGTGCTGGATGCCTCATCACTGAAGGTTGTATATACTCAGCTATTTCTTCCTGTTGTTATCTTAGGGAATTCACTTATAAACCCCCTAGTTTATTGATGGTGTATGCCTGCAGTTGGTGTTGTACTTGTCTGTCAAGCCCAATTTTTTTCCTTGTCTAACAACTTCTTTACCATGTTGATCTCATATGATTCTCAGGGTCCCGTGGTGAAGGTGGTATCCTTAGGAACAGTGAAGGTGAGCGTTTCATGGAACGATATGCTCCTACTGCAAAGGATCTTGCTTCTCGTGATGTTGTCTCAAGATCTATGACAATGGAAATTAGAGAAGGGCGTGGTGTTGGTGAGTTTTAGTCCTCTCATTTTATGTTCAAGGTGCCAAAACTCTGTGGCTTATTTACATGAACCCTATCTTTTGGTCTGGTTACCTCAGGGCCATTGAAGGATCACATCTATTTGCATCTTAACCATCTGCCTCCTGAAGTTCTTAAGGAAAGGCTTCCTGGTATATCTGAAACTGCTGCTATTTTTGCTGGTGTTGATGTCACCAAGGAGCCAATTCCAGTTTTGCCTACTGTGCACTACAATATGGGTGGGATCCCAACAAATTACCATGGGGAGGTTTGTCTTGAATTAGCAGCAAACATTATTGTGGATCACATTTGCTGATCTTTAATGGGAGTTCTGTTCTGCCTATTAGGTTGTGCATATCAAGGGTGATAATCCAGATAGTGTTGTTCCTGGTTTGTTGGCTGCTGGAGAAGCAGCATGTGCGTCTGTCCACGGTTCAAATCGTCTGGGTGCAAATTCACTTCTTGACATAGTTGTTTTTGGCAGAGCTTGTGCAAACAGGGTGGCTGAGATTGCTAAACCAGGCAAATTCCTTTCCTCTGTTACGTAGCTCATTGCTTGATTTGCTCTTCGTGATGCACCTGATGTTAATGATGCACTACATTATAGGTGAGAAGCAGAAACCTCTTGAAAAAGGTGCAGGAGAAAAAACCACAGCCTGGTTGGACAAGCTGAGAAATGCAAATGGGTCACTACCAACATCCAAGATCCGTCTCAACATGCAACGTGTTATGCAAAATAATGCTGCTGTCTTCCGTACACAAGAAACACTTGAAGAAGGTATTGCACATATCCTTTGTAGAGTTCTGCATTACATACAGAATATCTGTTGTCAGTTATCAGGTTGTCACCATAGACCATTGAGAGCCAAGCGAAAATCTGAGAGCTATTAACAGTAGGAAGTAAGCACGACTGAAATAGTAAAGATAGACACCAGTAGAAAGAGTCATAATTCTTGGTGATCATTTATCAATGAATTCTCATCGACCTTATGTCTATTAGGTTGTCAACTGATTAGCAAAGCATGGGAAAGTTTTCATGACGTGAAGATCAGTGATCGAAGTCTCATATGGTATGTTCTTCTTCATAATAATTTCATCAACTTATTTGGCTTGTAATCTTGGATTAATTATGCATTTTTGTCATTTGTTTCCGCAGGAATTCAGACTTGATAGAGACTATAGAGTTGGAAAATCTGTTGATAAACGCATGCATAACTATGCATTCAGCAGAGGCACGGAAGGAAAGCAGAGGAGCTCATGCTCGTGAAGATTTCACGGTTTGCAACTTCCTTTGTCTTGCTCTCTCTTCCTTGCAGCCACATATTTCTATGTTATAATGACAACTGTTTTCCCCCTTTGCTTACAGACAAGAGACGATGAGCATTGGATGAAGCACTCACTGGGGTAAGTATCTTCTGTTCGTTAAGCTTTCTGAAATAATATCAAGCAATTTTGTGGTGTTGATGTTGATTGCAGACGACGTGTTGTCACAACATCATCGAAGTTAATTGTTGAGACATTATAACAGTGTGTAAATGATTGTAAAACCTACTTATCAATAGTCAGCTACATATGACATGCACCAAATGGTAGTATAACCTGCATCATACTGTCATCGTTTAACAATCTGACCCTGAATTCCTGATGTCTTTTGTTGTACAGGTACTGGGAGAATGAGAAGGTACGACTGGCATACAGGCCAGTCCATATGAACACATTGGACGATGAAGTTGAGTCATTCCCACCAAAAGCACGCGTTTACTGATTCGGGCCTCACAGTCACAGCTCAGCAATTCCATGTAGGTGTTAATAAAGCAGGGGCTGTGCATTCCTTGCCGAGAGCGTGACCTGGATTCCGCCCCCTTTTTTTCCTGTGTATTTTGTGTAAACCGCGAGAAATAAAGAACAAAAGCACATGATAATGCTTAACTGGTCCCTTTCTGGTGACTTTCGTGTAAATGAAATTTTGTATGGGGTGTTAATGCTCAACCTGATATTTTGACCTCGTGCACGTACCGATGGAGTGATTGTGCAACGTTGGTTTATTTTAAGCAGCTTTCGTCGCTGCTCCTCGGTCAGAATTTATATTGAAGAACACATTCATGAGTACAGAATTAATCTCGTTTTCAGCCAAGTACCTCTCAAACTAAAGTTCAGTTCCAAATTACATCCGGATGATGTCAAACAACATGGATTACAAAATCTTTGCTTGTTTCCTGTTGCTCTTAACGTCATAATGCCAAGCTGTCGAGACCTCCATTGATCCATAGCATCAAATTCGTCTTCGAAAATCGACAACTGATGGTTAAGGGGAGAAGAGTCCACTAAATAATCAGACGTCCGTCTTGCATCGTGCGAAATAAGCTTAGGCAAGAGGGTGAGCTAACCATAGAAGAACCATTTAACATGGATCATCCACCTCGATCGCCGCCTCTCCCCCTCACCTTAAACAATTACTACTAGTATCTTGCGATGGTTCGGAGGGTCAACAACCAATGCCAAAGTGAAGTGACGGCCATTGGCCAACTGACGAACTAATGGTGATCCTAACTTAGCTAAAAGTTAAGTCAAAGCATGGCATCCATGACTCTTAAGGTTGCAGTTTTGTCAGTCTGTCCCCTTCTTGTTCCCCCATTCTCAGATAAACCAGGATATATACAGGCATACAGAAAGTTGAGTCAACAAGCAGCTGGAATGGGTTGACATAGTTGTTTTTTTCTCGAAAACGCGGGAAGCATTTCAATCAGATGAAGCAAATATCAATGATAAGCTGGCCCCTAGAGGCAGCAAGTACAGAAGAATTAAGAGAGAAAAGGGAGAGGAGAATGAAAAGCAAAGAGAGGGAGAGAGAGCAACCGCGAGAAGACAACTAAACAGAGAAGAAAGACGACTGCAGAGTTCTACTGATTAGAAGAGAGTCTAGACTTAAAATGCTTGCTTTTGTCCAAATGCAACTTTTTTGCTGAATGCAATGGATGAGATCATCGACCCGGAATTGCTGGCCTCGGAACCAACTGTTGTTTCGTTATTTCCAAATCATCCAAGGGATTAGGAAGAAGCTGTTGGGATATGGGATAGGTTACACTAGTGCAGATTAAAATTGTCTACTGCGTAAACCAGGAAACCATGAGAGTAAGAGATTATGGATCGTTACTACTAAACATAGTGCAGCGGAAATAGAGTTGAAGCAGCCGATTCAACGAAGAACGCGTCAATATAGTGGTAGTAGTCGATCGTCCTCCGGCCATTTCCCAGTTCTCACAGTATGCTACACCCTACTACAGCTATGGTCCTGTGACCATTTCCCAGTTGGCCGACCGTACTTCTATACGATCGTGGAGCCTTTCTAGTTGAGCCCCAAGTTCTACCCTGATGGTGCTAACGGAGATCACATTGACAGGCCCACAATGGGCATGCGTTGGACACGTGCTCACCTAGGGTGGGCCAGGGAGAGACCCAAGCATGTGTACCCTAAATTTCATAACCTGTTCGAGACTCTCCATGAGAGAGAGGTCATCTAGTGGCCGTAGACTCCAGAGTTTATTGCAGCCAAGGCCCCATACGACTTGTCCTCTTAGTGCTTACAGGATCACGCATACTGGCTTATGACCTGCCACCTGGTATTCTCTCACATGGTTGAGCCATACAACCCACAGCGGATCCTCAGACATTTCAGGTTGTACCAGTAGGTGCCATTTCTATGGGGATGACCGCTTCGAGACCAGGCGCACAGGTGTGTCCTCATTTGTTTTTATCTATTGAGCTATTTCCTGCATCACTCTTTTTGATTTTGCGACGTCCCTTCTGACTTGCAGGCAAACAACAAAAGGCCACAAGAGCGATGGTGGGGAAGTGGTCTATTAGTTGTGGTTGACACAGCGACGTTGCCATGCTACGACAAAGACACCAAGGGTAGCCTCCACCCCCACTACCCTTCACAACTCCGTCCGCATGTCCATCGTACTCCAGCAGTCATCCTACCTACGGTCATTCCTTCTCCATGTGCTTCGGGCCAGTGGTATTGGAGTTCATATATGTTGTCCTCTATTTTTCTTCTTGCACTCTAGTGCAACGTATATCTTACTATCATTTCTTCTTGCAGCATTTGGTAGGGGCCAGCACTCTGCTACAACCATCTTCATCATAGAGGGAGATGCGCACAAGGACTTCCTCGCAGGGCTGACAGCAACCGAGTACAGACAGCGACCCCGACTCTCCGCCGCGTCAAGACGACATGGTGCCGACGTTTTGACATGGGGCTCCGTCCGACCTGCGCGAGGGCGACCCCTAGCTCACCCAAATGTATGAGGGATACACTGTGCATCACTACAATGGTGATTGCGCTGGGGGATCATCGTCCGCACAGCCATATACACTGGTACGCTTTAACTACATGAGATAACATATGCACTGCACTAACGCATCACACAAAATCTGTAGGTCTGGATAGAGCAGCTTAGTCATCGAGGACAGGGTTCGTTGTCTGCACTTTCCACTCCCCATGTACATGTCTTCCAACAGTACTACGCACTGCAAATATCACAACGTCTGCTCTAATGCACATGTACCATTTATGCAGGATATTGACCCATCTGCGAACGACTGGCTCAATACTTTTTTAGGCCCTTTGTTGTACCCCTATGTGGAGTCGTCTGCAACCCCTCCTCCAATGCAAGCCTCGCGCTACGACCTCCGAGATGCACACCAGCCCCCTGCTAGGTTCACCTTCTCTGAGAATCACCTACACCATCCGAGGCCGCGGTGGCTGGCTGCACCATGACTTCATGTATACTATCTTCAGTAGCATCGCGTTGTATCTCCGTCTAATACAATTTAAATTATAATTGTGTCCGAAGGCTCTAAACAAACTATAATTTTTATGCCTATTTTCTATATTTATAAATTTGGTAAACAAATAAATAAAAAAAATTTAACTATAGGGTTCAGACTCTCCTTCAGATAATAACATTGGCTACTTACTGCAGTGTTTTCCAGGGAAGACCATGGTGACTTTTATCTTGTTGGCAACCAAAGCCGCTGCACATTCCATTCCGATGTATCCACCGCCGATGACAACAGCATTTCCACCAGGGCATGATCTCATTACACTGACCAATTTATCTGCATCCTCGAGATTGCGCAGGTAGCAGACGTTCTCGGCATCTGAACCGCTCACTCCAAATTCTTCCAGCTTCAAGGCCTATGTAAACACATAAGGTACTGGAGAATGTTAGGTTTAAATGTAGAGAGTTTTTACCATCTTTGAAATATACAAAAGGTATCGGTGCCAAGATGTACTAAACATTTATATGTAATTTGATAACAAGATACTGATACCTCCTGATACCTTTCAAAGATGGTAAAAACTCTTTACATTTAAATCTAATATTTTTGAATTTATATGTAATTTGGTGCTGAGATATCGATACCTTCTGATATCTTTTAAGGATGGTGAAAAACTATCTTAAATGTAACAGAGGATGGACACGAGGAACCACAAATAGATTTGAGCGTACCCGAGCACCTGTCGCAACGATAAGAGTTTTGTAGCCGATAGTTTCTCCACTATCTGTGAGCAGTGTCTTCTGCCGCATATCAGCAGAAACCACCCTCGTTGCGAGAACAAGTTCAATGCCTGGTCAAGTAATACATAGGATCCGCAATGCTGAACAGATAACAAAATTAACTTGATTGCTGGATCGAAGAACAGATGAAGAAATCACAGGTTCTGGTCCATCTAAATAGGTTACATGCAGGTACACCGACTGTTACCAGATGTTATATATGGCTCACTGGGAATCGATCTAACCAAATCAAAAACCCCATTATAGCAGGGGAATGCCCGGGCGGGCGCTCGGCCACGTCCCCCCGCCCGCGCGCTCCGGCCGGCGCGTGGCGGGGGATTTCGGTACGGCCGGGGGAGGGAGTTTCCTCGTATTTTCCGGAAATTACGTACATGTCCTTTTTCCTCGCAAAAAGGTCCTTTTTTCTTGCGAATAGATCCCTGGCGGTTTTTTTACGGCGGATTTTCTTGAAAAACCCCCTCCAGTTTGCAGGATGGCGCCCCGCGGTTTCCTAAATTGCGTACGGGTCCTCATTTCATTACATACGGGGTCCTCAATTTTTACGAAAAAACCCTTTACCTTTTTCGAAAATACGCATGTGCCCTCGATTTTTTTTAAAAAACTCCTCACAAATTATCGCCTCTTTTACTTCGGTGCACACGGTGACTGGCGCGGCGTGTCGTGAACAAAACAGTCCAGTAGAAACCAGCTGCAAGAGTCTGAACCCTATAGCCCATGAAGCCGAGGCCTTTTCAGCACATCTGGATCCTGAGATGGCCCGTTTCACTACAGTTTCAGGCCAAGGCCCAAGAGTCCAGCAAATCCGACAATAGACCTAACCATTTTTAATAGTCAGTTCTAGTCGTCTGACCCCAAACACTACCATTTCCGCCTCGAGAAAAGCATTCATTACTGCTACATTTGAGAACTGGAGTGCAGATATTATTTCGAGCCACTTGCAGCAGGACGACAGCCAGCTTCATGCATGGACCCAGATGTACGAACCAGCTGCAGTTGTAGACTCGACGAGTCCAAGGCCGAGAACATGTCATGTGCTGTGCATGGCGTTACCTCCCTCGCCCACTTCATGGCCAGGCCACCGTGCTGTCGTCGTCTCGTCGGGCGTCCATCACCGCCGAGTCCACGGCTCACCTACTGCTGAGACCACACATTCATGCCTCCCCTAAAAATTGTCAGTGCATGCACGCCGCGTTCCGTACCACCTGTGATATTTTCTTTTCACAAACGGTTTTTAAGGCTGACAATAACATAAATCATCCGTAATTGTATGTAATCTGCTCTTCACATTCATGCCTCCCCTAAACCACTAAATCTTGTGGAACAAATACCTAGACACTAAACCACTTGTTCAAGTTGAAAGAAAGCAAGGGGACTCCCAATTCTGGTCCAGTCTTCTGAAGATTAAACAAAAATTCTTCCGTTTTGGATTATCCATTATTAAGGACAAGTGGCTAGGTAACTCTACTTTAAAAGATCAGTATCCTGGTCTTTATAATATTGCACGACCAAATTTCATAACCATTTCGGAAGTGCTCAACTCCGATCCTCCAAACCTATCATGGCGACGTGCCCTTATTGGTCTCAAGTTAGTGGCGTGGAATAATCTTCTTCCTCGTTTGACTACTATACAGTTGTCCCAAGGAAAGGATGTGTTTCGCTGGTCCTTGCACCCAAATGGGCAGTTCTCGGTGAAATCATTCTATCAAGTCATGTTCCTTACAGATGTGCCTAATTTGAATAAGAGACTATGGAAACTGAAGGCACCACTGAAACTGAAGGTTTTTCTGTGGTATTTACGGAGAGGTGTTGTGTTGACTAAAGATAATCTAGCTAAGCGTAACTAGAAAGGACGCAATCCTTGGCGGGACGCGTGATATCACTGTCATTTCGTTTGGCCGCCGGGCACAGTAGGCTTGAACAGGTTTTACCTGCGAGCGAATCCTATGCTATGTTATGTATGCCTACACATAAATCATGCCTATCCCACTTAACTTGATGTTTAATTTTACGATTTTTTTACCGTACATTATACTGGTAGTAGAAAGATGTTAGTAGAAATAAAATCTTATTATTGATTTGTAAGGGTATTATAGACTTTTATTTTTTTTAACTTGTTTTTTTCTAGTGGGTATTTTTAATCATGTGAACATCTGTGTAAACCGCAATTGCATTAATTAAGTAGGAGAGAGATCGATCCATGGATGCCATGGCTCTGAGCCAGAGCATGCAGTTGCATGATCACCTCGTCGTTTGGCATGCTCTCCTTCCTCGTCGGCATCTTCGTCAAACTGAAGAAGGTATGTTCATTGCTACTACATCATTGCGATGTGTCGCACAAATGTTGTCCCTTTTCCGGAGCAACGCATGCTAAAAATGAAATTCTTCTCTATCATATTCCCCCGTGCGTACATGTAGCTGCCACATGGGACGCCAGGGACATGGCCATCTGCTAGTTCCTGCTGGATCCGACGTTGGTGCAGGGCGCCCTCTCGACGCTTGCCGTTGTGTGCTGCGCGGGGATCGGAGCCTTGTCCATCTTCTTCCCCTACAATGGCAAGTTCATCCCAAGGAAGGCTCTCCTTGACTAAACCCTGCTCGGATATTCTACTGCTATTAGTGTAGGTGGTAGTATAACTAAATCATAACTAATATGAACTATTGGATCGGAAAAATTGAACGGTTCATATTTATTTTAAGGTACTATAAAGGAGCTCTTTTTTTACCCCCAAGGGAAGGGGTGCAGTCTGTTAACACATCTAGGGGGTGTTTTAATTGAATGGAGTTAATGTTTTTTGGTCTTATTCTTTTAGGCTACAATTGATAGCTTTTGACTGCGGGCTATTATGTCTGATGAATAGTTTGGCTGATAGAAGCCGAAGCTGGCTGATAGAAGTGCCAAATGAAGCATTTGGCTTTTGGCTGAAATGTAATAATAACAGCTGGAAGAGTAGCTTTTGGAACAAAATTTCAAAGCGGCTTTGAGAAGCCACTTTTAGGAGCCGAAGTTCAAATGAGCTTCGGACTTATTCGAGCAAAAGCGGGAAGCCAAGTCTCAGCAGCGGAGAGTATATAGGATAGAATTGTAGAAAATCCACCATTAGACCCATCTAAATAGGGAAGAAAATCCAGTAGGGGGAGGGCCTCAAGTCATCTACCGTCGATCTAATGTAGGCTTTATCAAATCAACGGTGGATCGGGAGAGAGTGCTTCTCTAAATAGCGTGTGTTAGCACGACCTGAACCGTGATAGTTAATTAATTAGTCACATGACACGGGTGCCGATCGAACAAGTAGACGCTCAAGGCTGATATTATCAATGTTACCCGTTCCCAACCAACAGCACAGCCTGTTCATGTCATCTACTCACCGGGCCCTTGTGCAAGTGCGCCCCAGACAAATTAAGTAGACGCCTGCCCGGCTAATTTACTAGTAAACTGAAATGGCTAATCTACAAGTAACACGTAGTACTTAACGACAGTAGCTGACGGCTTTTAGTTTTCGCTACAGTACCTAACTTTCAAACGGAGTATTTTCTTAAGACGGTGTCTACAAGTTAAACGATCTACACGTTAAAAGCACAACATTTGTATCAGCCAAAATCGCAAGTGGGTATCTGTCTCTCCATAATCTGTACCGTAAATAGTCAAAATTTAAAAATTTCAGTTAAAAACTATAAATAACAGCCGAAAAGAACATGCCCGACAGTGAGGTGAAAACGGAGGATCGGATCGCACGGACAGACACTTTGCGACAGAATAAAAGCGTGGTTTTGAGGATCCAGCGAGATCACCGCCGCGTTCGAGGCTTCTTCGGAGGCATGCCGTTCGTCCCCTCGCAAACCTTTGCGTCCGATTGATTAGTTTGTCCCCTGTCCTAGCTGCCTCCTCGCATGCAAGGCTGGATCAGCAGCAGCAGCAGCAGATCTGCTTCCATTGACCATTGCAAACCCTAGCTTCAGAAGAAAGACATATGCTAGCTGAAAAGCTGTGACTTATGACTGAAATTACACTATAGCAGCTGAAATTTCACTGTAGCTGAAAGTGGCTTATTTGACGTAATTAAATTTAAAAAATTAAAAATAGAAAAAATATGCTAGCTCATCATAGACAATGCAAACAACTACGGAAAAAAGAACCGGCAAAAAAGCTCAAAAAAAGGCCAAAAGTTCAAAAAAGACAAAATTTATAAATAATAAAAAATAAATCAGAAATTGAAGCTGAAACGAGCGAGGTCCTGCGTCCTTTCTTTCTTTTTTCTCTCAAAGTACGTAGGCCCAGGTTAGAGCCAAACAAATGGTAGACTTCGATCACCATGGCAAAGTTTAATGGCAATCATTGTTAGCTAGCTTTGTTTGCCTCAGTGCGCGCGTACCAAACCTGCCTTCCTGCCGATCACTTGTCTTTCTCTGATTTGTGCCGGCAAAATTCGTATCTTTCGGTACTCCCTTAGTTTCTTTTTATAACGAGGCGTATTTTAGCTAGGCACGAAAATTAAGAGGTTGTAAAATCAAGAGAAAGTCAAAAGGAAATACCATGCTATAAATACCTTAAAAATATGAAAGTGAAAATGCAGAAAAACACTAATAATTTTCTTATATTGAATATGCTGTAAAATGCAGAAGAGAAGATGTGATAAAATAAAGGCAAACAAAGAAAACACTAATAAATCCGCACGCACATATCTTATATTCTAAAATAAATTTGTAAGAACAGTATATTTATAGTTTGAAGCATAGACAGTACCAACCAAACTAGCTACACTGTACACTCCAATTGATTCAATCGAACTGTACAACATTTGGTTGTGCTAATCTTTTTTTTTCCTTTTTAACCATGCATCGTGCATGGGTTCTCAACTCCAAAGATGAAAGACCGAATATGATAACAGAGAAAGATGAATAGTGCCATTTCAAAATTTTCCTTAAGTATTCAAGATTCTATCCTCAAACACTTACAGAGGTGTAGAACATAGAATCCTTAGTTGAAAACACAAACTAACTAGTTCAAGACAACAAAACTTTGAACCTAACCTTTTCCGACAGTTTGACCGGCCTTCAAACGACAATCTAACCATTCTGACCACTACTATAAGGGTGGTCTGACCGCTTGTAAGATTGATGAGCCCGATTAGAGGAGAGTGAATAGTTATTTCTAAAAATTCTCTTCTTAATTAAATTCTATTTAGACTATTTGACTAAAACCAAGAATATAATACGTAAGTTTAAATCAAATTGGTTTTAGCACAAACAAAGCCTAAATCAACTAGGTTTACCTAAGTGCACCAACAACCTAAGTCTATGTCAAGAGTTTGCAATCCAAGAATGACAAGCAATCAATTTGATTCTATCAGTGTAAATTGCTTGAAAGTAAATTGAGCAGAAGAAAACAAACCATAAAGACATGGTATCTTTCTACTGTGGTGTTGGAGACTTGCGGGTCTCTCTTAGTCTACGTTGAGGTTAGCCTAAACGAATTGCACTGACTTCACGAATTAAGCCGAAACAGCTCAATCCACTAAGGTTGCTCTTCCCCCACTCTGAAGATGACGAGCATCACACCACCCACAATTCGTCGGGACTTCTCACAATCTTCTTTGAGAAACTCACTATGCACGATGCCTCCAACATCGTCCAGAAGTCAGCAAACTCTAAGAGTAATAAGTCAAACCCCTTGCTTGACTCTCACTACGTGCAATGAATACACAAGTTCAAATGGACACTAAGTCCAACTCTAGATGCAATACATACACTCTAGATCACTCTTCTGCTCACAAGATGCAACACATGCACAATTGAGAGGAGAGACACATACTAGCTCAAGAGAATAGAAATGAGTCAAGCAACCTTTTCTCCAATCGACCACAAAGGGTATTTATACCCCACACAAGAAAACTAGCCGTTGGAGCTAAATCCCTAAAAAAAAGGGAAATTGGAAGTACCACCGTTATACAGCCGATATTTCTGCTCCCCTCGCAACAGTCAGAAAAACTAGCCGTTACAGTCAAAATCAGAAGTTTCGCCGTTCATTTTTCGGTACTTCTGATACCACTCCACACATACAGAACTACCGCTTTTCCGGGGAGGAGAAGACCACCACACAGACGTCTCTTTGGAAAAATGTACCATAGGAAAATCCGGAACTTTCGAAGTCCGGTAATGCCACGCAACACACGTCGGTACTTTCGCTTTCCGGTAGTACCACTCACATAGAGGTGGTACTTCCACTGGCCAGACAGACCACTCACACAGAGCCGATCGGATCACTTGCATTGGTAATACCGTGCAACACATGCTGGTGCTTCCAATGTTCGGTAGTACCACTTACACAGAGTCGGTACTTCTGACCTCCGGTTGTACCGCTATAGACACAACAATAGTTCTGATTTTCTTGACAAGTGCAGACACTTTAACAGATTTTACAAAACACATTTGCAAGCTATAATATCGTGTACACAAGGATCATCCATGACTCCCAATAAGTTGCAAAATATATTTACACACTTTTAAAATTATGACACAAGGAATAGGTATATGGACTTAACGCGTTTGAAAAACACATTCGCAAACCAAAGTCACATGCTACAAGGATTATATATGAGCTTCAATTATTTGTAAAATACATTTACAAATATAAACCTCACACCATAAAGAGTAGGAAACATAGACTTCAAACACTTGCAAAACACATTTGCAATGTATAGTCCTATGTTATAAGGATTCAAACATACGAGTTTCAACTATTTGCAAAACACATTTGTAAATATAAGCATCATGCTAAAGAGAGTTAAAGAAAGTGAGGTTGAGGTATCAACACATGATGAGACTTAAGTTACTAGACATGACCCATCTTAATAGTACGGCAACTTATACTACCAATCCGATTTTCCAACCAAACTCCAATTCGGCAAAAAACTAGGAACACATCCATGGCCCTAACTAGTCATACATTTGCCTTAACATCTTCTTGAAGCATGATAACACACATGTTCACTTCAAACTCAGGTCCTTGTCACTTAAACTCTATCAACACATGATGTGTTTTTACTTGACTTGATAATCAACACACAATCATCTCCTCTTGGATATGCATCAACTCATGATGCATCCTTTACTTGACTTGATAATCTTCAATACATGAAGCCACCCAAATCATCCTTATTTGTGGAACCTAACCTATTCATCCAACTCATGAAAAATGTTAGTCCACAAATCAATTGACATCAATTACCAAACTTTAGCATTAACACATAATGGAGTGACTAGATTCTATAATCTTTCATTTTTGGTAATTCATGATAATCTCAACAAATAATGAGATAATGCTTGTATTTGCGAGTATATAACATGTACAAAATACTTGTATACTCTAAGGTAAGCTTTAAGCAAAAATTACATATCCAGTTTTCATTAGTCATCTAACTATTGACGCATAATGGAGAAGTTAGATGACAACTTGATTACAAATAAATATATATAAACTACACAAGCTATATATACTCAAAGGATGTGATTCAAAGTAAAGATCCTAAATATGTGTATTAAAGAAAACATGGATCAATACTTATGAAACCTCAAAACATAGAGTGAACTCCCCCTAAATGTGTGCATACAAGTATGTGTAATAAAGACATATGCATATATTCATTTTGGACTATTTGCGGAGTTCAATCTATATTTTGGATCTATGGAATACACTAATATATAGGAATGTGATTCCAAATGCATACCTCTTTGATTGTACCTTTTCATCCAAATGAGACTAAGTAATAATATACTTAAACAAACATCTTAGTCTTGCATATACATTTATTATTTAATTATATATTTGGATGTGAGAAATGCAACAAGATTATAAGAAAGATATCGAATGCATATCTAAATGATTTTACCTTTTTCATCCACATGATACTAAGCAATACATAATCAATAAACAAGGTTAGTCTCACAAATGCATTTGTCATTATCACCAAAATTTCATAATAGTATTTGTTATTATCACCAAAACCTCAAAATAGTATTTGTCATTATCTTCAAAACCAACTTAAATGGAGCTTGATTTTTCACTGTTACAGTAAAATCAAGCAAATAAATAGTGTTTTCAGCACGGCTTCAAAAACAAAAATCAAGAGAACTTCTGACCCGTAGATCTAAATGATATGAAATTTTACAGAGATCATGAAAATGGTGAATACAACTTGCTTGTAGGTAAATGATGGCCAAATGGCTCTAGATGTCACAGCAAACTAGAACGCCGAAGAATCCCAACAAAAAACCCTCGGATCAAGAGATGGACCAAAGAGGTCAAAATCAACAAAAACCAGGTTTTCTCATGAATCTTACTATCAAGGTGTCTAGATAGATAGGGATGTATTCCCAGGGATTATCTCCATCTCTTAAACATCTTGAGAAGTTAGATTTTAGAGCCACTCCACCTTAGAGGACAAAGAGCACCCAATGTACTCACCCTCAAACCCTAACCCTAAACCTATAGAAGATTGCACAAGAGATGGGTTCGATGATTAACCAAATATGTCTCTATCCCAACCCCCTTTTATAGGTGGGCAACCAGCTACCTATACTCCTTAATGGATCTTATCTACTATTACAACAGGGAACCCGTTAACCTCACAAACACGGATTTTACTCTCGCAAGTTCACTTATGCACGCTTTTCAAAAGCATAAGAATGCATCCACTAAATTCTTAGTCTTCATCCAACCAGCTCCATCTTGACCTAAATTACTCTCCAACGCATCGCCATGCACTGTGGTTTTGATCCAAGATGGTTTCCGGTATTTTGGTCAAATTACCAAAATACCCTTTCTTGACCCGGTCATCACCAACCACTTCAAGCAATCATCATGCTTGCCACGTATAGGTGCATCACTAGTTTTCCACACATCGCCAAGTTTCTTCCGTCCCGGTTTCACCGAACTATGGCTCACTTGGCTCGTGCAAGCTACATGGTGCCATCCCACCATTCAAACTCACCTTTCTCGTGTCATGTTTGAGCTTACTGTCTCACCCGGCATTCTTGATCGTTTTGGGCCTCAACTCCTCCATGAGCCTAGCTCCGATCCTCGCCGTTGATCACAGTTGACTCCAAGCGACCCTGCACATCCAAAGACAAATAAATCATTTCCAAGCACAAGTTTTTAACAACTTGACATACATTAGCCAAGCATGCATCATGCACTCTTAATCCAATGACCCAAGTTAACCCAACTTAATCCATGACTCAATTCCCTAAAACCCTATTTTTCTGGGAAGATCGGAAGTACCACACTTATTATGCCGGTACTTCCGCTCTGCGGTACTACCGCTCCCCAAAGCGGTACTTCCGCACGTTGAAAACCTCACCTGGATCTTTCTGGAAAAAACATATCGCAACTCAACCAGGTACTTCCGTCAAACGATACTTCTGCACTTATACCTGCGATACTTTCACTAAACGAAACTACCGTACTTATACCTGTGGTACTTTCTATTTTCCTGACACTTCCAGAAAACAGCCCAAATCAAATACAATCTTTGTAAAACCATTTCACCACTCCACATAACTTACAATGGTTTATCACAATAATATCATGTACCTTCTCACATAGTCCTACATGCCTCAAAGACTGTGCAGGCGCACTACTGTATAATCGAAGATAGTATACTAGTACTATAATTGAAGTTACTGTTGATGAATTAAGAGGCAGATGGTTTAATTAGAAGAGGCACGGACAGTGGACAAATGGATGGATTATGCACGGATCCATGTACTTAATCATATGTTGCCATCACCACCTGTGGCGACCGTTCTATGTACCAATATCACGGCGTTGAGACATCATGGTCGCAATAGACCACGCATTATTACCTACAACCCAACTGTGAGCAGTTGCAGCGTACTTCAAATTTTGAGTCTTTTCGCAAACCTAAGCATGATTATAACGTTCCAACTTCCAACGGAATGCTAGTACTCCTTCTGTTTACAAATATAGATTATTTTAAATTTTTTATTATCTTCAATACAAGATTTTAATTATGATTTATTATCATAATATATTGACAAAAATAATATAAAAATATGTTATAAAAGAATTTTGCAAGATAAATTCAATAATATTATTTTTTTGTAGTCAATCTATATTGTTTAACATATATTAATAGTCAAAACACAAAACCCACAACGACCTATATTTATAAACAGAGGAAGTATATACCACTACGAGTATGTCCATATTAACTATATCTGATAGGTTTTTAACTATAATTGATAATTTTTAACTAAGAATAATAACAGTGTCCTGCCGACCAACGAGAGTGCCCAAGTGATAAAATGTAATGCACCAGTATGTGATGCATGTGGTTGTTGAAATGGGGGACAAAATACTCCTGGCTCGAGGCGTTGCCACCCACCTACACCCAACGTTTTAGGCCTAATGCCCTATGAAATTAACCTTGTAAACCGTAAATAATGCTTGCACGCACTACACTCCTCTACTACCACTTGTTTATTGTAGTGCCACCCTAAACTTGTTTATCGATCAATAGGCAAGACCTGATTAGTCGCGCATCGTTACAAAAACTCGTGTCCAATTTGTCTCACATGCATTCTCTGTCTCGCATGCATGTCCAATTTTTGACAAATTGAAATGCCTAATGTTTGCATAGGATTCTTGATTCCCTGTAGAATGCAGGAATTTCGAAAGAAACAATTTAATTTGTCTAGAAGATTGAAAAATTCGCATGTTCCAAATAGAACTTAAAACTTTGTTTGAAAGGGATTCAGAGATCGGAACAGGGACAAAAACTAGAGGGAAACTACGACGAGACAGGGAGAAGAGGAACATTGGAGCAGTTAGTTAACTGGTGGCAAACGAGAGACGGGGAGAAAGCAATGTTCTACCAGCAGGTGGGTGATATGGACGCTGCCTCGATCGCCATCTACGCACATGCATACGGTTGGACACATATTAATTCAGAATTTTGGCATATATGATAGTATTTATATCTGTATTTACAAAAATAGTAGTATACATAACGTATTGGCAAAAATAGCTTTTTTTATCGTCCGGTGTCCGGAGGGCAATGCCAAAAGCTGACGCGTGAGGCCTGCCACCGACGGTAAGCAGCCTGCCGCTCTGCCAGCAGACGGCAGGCCTGCCGCTCTGCCAGCAGACGGCAGGCCTGCCGCCTCACCACCTGGGCAACCAAATGGGCTGTCGTCCCATGGTCAGATGGCAGGTGATTAAGCTAGTTAATTAACCAGCTTAATTATCTATCCTAGTTTTTTTATATATTATTTGTTCAAATATTTTAATATAACAAATGGGCTCAAATAATTATGAAATCTTATGTGCAGACTCCCGTCAAAACGTACTTGACTGTGTAATTTCTTGGTAATTTTATCCATTGTGAATGTTGCTCAAAAATTCTTATGATTTCAATATTTGTAGGAGTTCTGACATATAGCAAACAAGGTCCAAAAATTACGAAATTTTATATGAAGTCTCTTGACATAGTCATAGTAATGCCGAAAAGCTGACGCGTGGGGCCTGCCATGGGCGGCAGGCAGCCTATCGCTCTGCCAGCAGACGGCAGGCATACCGCCCCACCACCTGGCCAACCAAATGGGCTGCCGTCCCATGGTCAGACGGCAGGTGATTAAGCTGGTTAATTAGCCAGCTTAATTATCTGTCCTAATTTTTTTGTATATTATTTGTTTGAATTTTTTAATATAGCAAATAAGCTAAAAAATTACGAAATTTTATGTATAGTTTTCAAACAAAACGTACTTAATTGTGTAAATTCTTGGTAATTTTATTCGCTATGAATGTTGCTCAAAATTTCTTATGATTTTGATATTTGTATGAGTTCTCACATATAGAAAACGAGGTCCAAAAATTACGAACTTTTATAAGAAGTCTCTTGACATAGTCTAGTAATTATGTAATATTTTGAGAATTTTATGTACTCTAAATTTGTCATGTTAATTTATGTTAATTTAATCATGAAAATTAGCGATGCTCAACATCTTTTGCAGTGTTTGACCTCTATTTTTTTTTGAGAATTTAATATATTACGAATATTTGTAGAAGTATATGCAATAGTACAAAAAAATGCATTGCACAAGATGCGATATGGCTCATCCATCTTAGCCACTGTTATCTTCTCACCGTGTTTGCCTTCGCATGTGTGGTCTTGTCTTCTGTTAAGCACGAGCATGTCCCATGGGGTATGTCAGCCAGTTCGGAGGTTGTGTCTCGGTTCGAAGAAGGTATAGAGACCGTTCATTTGTTGATTGGATGGTGGTGGTCCAGTAGGCTGAGGTACAATAGACTGGGTACGGTAAGTGTCGATGCCCTCTAGCTGGGACATGCCGAACTGCAAGCTGGCAGCAATAATATTGTGAACGAAGGACTCTAGAAATCCCCTCGTGGTGCGGAGTAACTCTCGCCTTAACTGTATGACATGGCAGTGAAGTCAGAGGAGCTCTGCCCACCGAAACCTCCAAACCCTGCATATAGTGTGAACGCTGAGCTCTGCCCTACATCTCGATGACGGGGAGCGGTACTCTGTGTAGGTGGTGCGAATGTCAAAAGTGATGCATCTCGACGACAGACCTACGCTGGGAGAACGCCATGATGTTAGCGAAACGTAAGGCCTAACAAGAAAACAAAACGTAGGTTTGTATGTAAGTTACCTCTTCGTCGATACGGCTTGCAGATGATCGGTGGCTAGTACTATGACGCCGGTGATTACATGCATGTAAGTAGATATGAATAATACATTAATTACCAATAATTTGATTACCCGTCCAAAAAATTACGAGTAATTCATTATCGTTGTCCGTAGCACTTAATAACTTAGAACTAACTCATTACTTAATCCTAACTAATTGCCACTACAGTAATTACGACTGCTTAATTACATACTACCATACAATAATAAATTGTGGGTATCATACGTACACAAAAATAGTAAAAGCTATATCTAAATTACTACGATCTACTTACTTTAAAATACAAACTACATTAATTACGGCTAACTAAATAATACTAATTAACTAGAACTATGGGAATAACGTTGAAAGCATGCGATAAAAAATTACCTGCCTTTCAGAAAAAGCAATCAGTACTGCCGCGTCCTTAATGAGTTATGCACTAGCTTCTCAAAATAATGAGCTACGCACTCTTAATTTTGAACGACGGCCGCAAGAATGAGCTTCTGCAGTAAGTGACTGAGATGAGCGATGACGAATTGCGAGATGTTCGTATTTATGGATGAGCAAAAAGAGAACCCGGTGCACTCACTCTGCAAATTAAGGACTCCTTGTCGACGAGCAGCACTTCGGACGAGTGGGGGGACGGTATGGTAATACTAACAAATATGCAGATGAGGGAGCGGGCGAGGGGAATGGCACAGACATAACGACATTAGTGCAGATGATGGAGCGTGCGAGGGGGACGACACGGATAGAGTGACAATTGTGAGAAGGACACAGCAGAAAAGAAAAGATAGCAGCAACGGGGCGAAATGTGCGAATGACAAAGGTCAAGCACTGCAAAAGATGCCTGAGTATCGCTGATTTGACGATTAAATTGACATGAATTAACATGGCAAACTCAGAGCACATAAAATTCTCAAAAGATTACATAATTACTATAACTGTATTGGGAGGTATAATTTCATAATTTTTAGAGCTCATTTGATATATGTAACAACGTTAACTCCTACAAATATAAAAATCGTATGAATTTTTGAGCAACACTCACAATGAATAAAATTACTATAAAATTACATAATTAAGTACGTTATGTTGAGAGGCTGCATATAAAATTTTGTAATTTTTTGAGCCCATTTACTATAGTAAAAAATTAAAATAAATAATATGCAAAAAAATAGGTAGGTGATTAAGCCGGCTAATTTCATAAAATTGTGAGAAGGACACAGTAGAAAAGAAAAGATAGCAGCAACGGGGCGAAATGTGCGAATGACAAAGGTCAAGCACTGCAAAAGATGCCTGAGTATCGCTGATTTGACGATTAAATTGACATGAATTAACATGGCAAACTCAGAGCACATAAAATTCTCAAAAGATTACATAATTACTATAACTGTATTGGGAGGTATAATTTCATAATTTTTAGAGCTCATTTGATATATGTAACAACGTTAACTCCTACAAATATAAAAATCGTATGAATTTTTGAGCAACACTCACAATGAATAAAATTACTATAAAATTACATAATTAAGTACGTTATGTTGAGAGGCTGCATATAAAATTTTGTAATTTTTTGAGCCCATTTACTATAGTAAAAAATTAAAATAAATAATATGCAAAAAAATAGGTAGGTGATTAAGCCGGCTAATCAACTGGTTTAATCACCTGCCGTCTAGCCATGGGACAGCAGCCCATTTGGTTGGCTAGGTGGCAGGGTGGCAGGCCTACCATCTGCTCACAAGACGGCAGGCTGTTGTACGGCGGCAAGCCCCACATGCCAGCTTTTCGACGTTGCCGCCACACAGTTGAAATGCAGCTTCTCCAACCAAGAAAGTTTCTATGAGTGAGCGACCCTTGATAAACGCCGATTGATACGTGTGAATGTCAATAAGTGGATGCAGCCGGGCCGTTTTAGCAAGCGTGACGTGCCGGACTGACCCAGCACGTCTTTCTTTCCTGGCAACAGAAGATGCACAAAGTGGTCACCGGACGGCAAAAACATCATTTTTGTCAATACGCTCTATGTACTGCTATTTTTGTAAATACAGATACAAATATTGTCATATATACCAAAAACTCATTAATTCATGAAGTTACACGCTACGTACGGCAGCATTGGCGTGGTGTATCGTAGATCGTAAGTTTTGCTGGTTAGTACGCAACAGTGCATATCGCTGTTGCTACGAGTGCTTGCTGCAGTTTGTGTACGGTCAGCTCTTGATTATACTGAAATAAAATGCTAGCCTCGTAAAGTGACGGGAGCAGAGAAAAATGTCGAAAAAAAAGAACATGACAAAGAGAACCGAGATTTTACCACTAGGCAATGTTCGATAGCCAAGATTTCACTATTACGGAAATTGTAGAGGGAGTACATTGTATGAGATGCTGTAATTAGCCATGTAACCGTGAACGGATCGAAAGACGTTAAAATTTTGGTTGGACGACCTCAAAGACGCGGGAAATTAAGTTTATACCGAGATCCTATGTTATAGTTATAGTGAATAAGAGGGCTACGGACAGACCACCGAAGACTGTTCGGAATCTTACAAATCATGGAGCTAGAAGATAGAAGTCTGTACTATCTAGGTGGTGATCGGTTGGGCTTTTTTTAGTGGCTTATGGCTGAAAGCACTGTAGCTGGCTGAAAAAAACACTGTAGCTGACAGAGACTTATTTAGTATAATTAAATTTAAAAAAAATTAAAAAATATATTAGCCCATTACGTATAATAAAAACACATACGGAAAAAAAGAACCAGTAAAAAAGCTCAACAAAAAGCCAAAAGTTCAGAAAAAGACGAAATTTATGAATAGTGAAAAATAAGTCGGAAGCCAAAAGCTGAAGTCCAACCGATTGGGGCCCTAGATTTGTATGATAAAAAAAAAGTTCCCCGTCTTAAAACATATATTTATAATCATAAGGAGACTTGTTACATAAATACTTCTTTCTAGGCATGCAATTGTATATGTAATATCGCTTTTTTTCCTTACGACAGTCCTTTCGGATCAGTCATATGGTCTCATAATTATTAAACTTTCTAGTATAATAAACCGACTAGATCAAGGTATGAATCACTCTTCCAACATGGTACATGGATCGTCTGGTGTTTAGCATAAGCTCCAGTGCCAAGATTTTCACCGTGGAGCAGCTGGGGAGTTAGGATGGAAACCGAAGCTATGATGCAAAACGTAGCAGAAACCGGAGGCAGCAGTAGGAATAATTTGACCGACCTTTGTGGCGGAGTCAAGGAGCAACGACGGTCCAGATGTCAGCAGGAGACAGGCTCGCAGACGCCGGCCGTAGAAAACAATGATACGTTTGCCAGGCATCAAGCATGCACGCTCATCCCATGTCTCAAACAAACATGTACTAGTAGTAATTGAAAACAAAGGTAACAATGATTACTCCATGCCTCAAAACACAATTTGGACTCTCTCTCTTTCTTTAAGAAAAAAAATCAGCTTGGACTCTTGTTTTGTTGTACGACTCCTATATATTACTTTGAAGAAAGTCCATTCATGGTCTTCAATATTTTAGGTAGCCTGATTTTAGTCCACACTTACAAAAGCGGTAGAATCTGTCCTTCAACATGCAAAAGCAGAGCACTGAAGCCCCTACGGTCGATCTACGGCGATTGTAACAAACTTTGACCCACGTAGCACGTCCAGTCGAATCTGACGTGGCCAAAATTGGTCACCTTGTGTTAGAAATTGGTCCTTGTGAGCAAGACTCATTTTCTTAATTCGAAATTATATATGGTTTAGTACCATATTAATAAGACAAGATAAGAGAGACTAATTTATAAGAGCAACTCCAGCAGGGCTCCTACTTGGACCCTCAAAACTCAAATTTGAGGGCTTGAGCAAAAAAACGAGCTCCAGCAGAGCCCCTACTAGAGCCCTCAAATTTGAGGAGACCCTCAAATCACCCTCCCACCCCTCATTCCTAGGGGCTCCCCTCTACCTCTTATTTTCCTGTTTTTTTCCCGCACCGTGAAACTTCTCCCGCTCTCGGCCAAAATTCCCCGCCGCCTTCCCACATCTCCACAAGCCGAACCGCCGCCCCCACCCGCGCGACTGTCTCCTCCGCGCCCCCCCCACGCCGCCCCTCCTCCGCCCCCCGCCCCCCGCGCCGCCCCTCTCCTCCGCCCCCCACCCGCGTTGCCCCTCTCCTCCGCCCCCCTACCCGCGTCGCCCTCTCCTCCGCCCCCCACCCGCGCAGCACCTCTCCTCCGCCCCCACCCGCCTCCCTCCAAGCCGGCCTCCTCCTTGAGCTTCATCACCGACGCCATCCGAGCCGGCCTCCTCCCCGAGCTTCTTCTCCGAGCGCCGCCGCCCTCCGAGCGCCACCCCTCCCCAAGCGCCGCCCCTCCCCGAGCCTCCCACCGTCTCCGTGCTCACCGTCGCGTCGCACTCCTTCTCCCCGCCCCTCCCGCCGCTGCCTCCTTCGCGCCGCCACCGTTGTGCGCCCAGCGGCTGCCTCATCCAGGTATGCAATCAAAACCCCAACCCTGTGCCTATATGTCTAGTTTGTTTGGTGTAGTTGATTTGGATGCGGAAAATGAAGTGAGCAAGCACATCCATTAAGATGCATTTGGCCTGTATTGAAGATCCATTGCCGCTCAAATATCGGGACAAATCTTGATGGAAATGGAGAGTTCCTAGTTGACTATGACTATCTTGTGATAGCAGGGGAATTATGTGACTAATATTTTAGTTTGGAATTTGGACAGCACATTATTGGAGCTAATTTACAAACTCAGTGATAGAGGTTAGTAGGGTGAAGTCTGAATAGAAGGTGTATCAATTTTTTGTTTTTAGAATCTGTGTCAGCACATTATTGGACAGCTAGTGAGTAGTATTACACAGAATTATTTGACAGCTAGTGAATAGCAATCTGTGTCAGCATTATTGGACAGAATTATTGTTTTTAGAATCTGTGTCAGCACATTATTGGACAGAAGTCTGAATGAGCGAGATGCAGATGATGTTGGGGGCTATGACTATGATCAAGTCGGGGGTGAGGAGCTGAGGGAGGAGGAATACCAACGCCGCAATCCACTTGTTTTGTCGGAGTTTCTCAAGATACACAGGGAGATTGAAGATAGACAAGGACATGAGAAACTCCACGACGATCTTGTGGAACATTTGTGGGCGATACATAGTGCTAGCTAGTTGTTTAATAATTTTCGTAGACTTCATTTTACATGTTATGATGGATTATATCAGTTTATTTGATGTTATGTGATGAACTTTGTGCTTTCAATTTAAATTCCGAACAAATTTGAATTTAAATTTCAATATTCGTATTTGAATTCATAAATTTAAATATTATCCCTCATTGTGAAATCATAAATATTTTATTGTGTATTGTGCTTTTGTCCCATACATATGCATATAGTGTGTGAGGAAATAGAGGGAATTGAGAAGTAGGGGCCCTGTTTTGAGGGCTCCTGCTGGAGTGCAGCTCAGAAAACAGGGCCCTCAAAAGTAGGGGGAGCCCTCAAATGAAAAGTAGGGGCCCTGTTTTGAGGGCTACTGCTGGAGTTGCTCTAAGGTAGAGTTCTCATCACTCTTTGAATGTCGATAGAGATAGTATGATGAGAGCTTTAGTTAATCACGCACACGTGCAGGCACACGCGCGCGTATTCGCGCATTTTCGCGTGAAAATCATGTAACTTGTGACTTGGCAAACCAAGTTCATCTATATTTTTGATGAACATTGCACTACTCTCTTTCTATTTGAATAAGATTCAAACGTTAGTGAGTAAATGACTGGTTAAATATGTCAGTTATCAGTGAGTAAATGGCTGTTTAAATTTGTCAGTTCACAATCTGTCTATATACATACATGGAGATGTCCAAAGTATATAGTTGAGAATCTCACTACCTCCATTTCCTTTTTCTCTACGATCTTGTGCTTTTGTACTGTGCCGTCTGAACTTCGCCAACATTTCTTCCCGGCGTGCATCTGGAAGGAGGGAGAGCGGCTATTTCCGAACCATTGCCTCAGAGAGTACCTGCACGTGGCAGCAATAAGGTTTCTAGGCAGCGCACATCTGCACGACCGCCCACTTCACTGCGTTATCTACGTTCTACACTGCATCAAGCCTGCGCTGCTTCTTATTCTTCATCAAGCCCAATTGTTAGTCGTTCACGCGTTCGTTCAATTATACTTTCTTTGTGTATATTCTGAAATATGATGAGTAGCTTGCTGTTAGTCGCAAATTTTGCATCACTAATTTATTGTATTTGTTTCTTAGTAAAACATGAAATTAAAATATTGCCCACATTTTCAACACCTTGCGCGTGAACAAAAATTTCTCTGAATCCTTTTTGTTAGCATGCAAGGAGACCAATTTTGGGCACGTTACATCTGACTGGTCAAGCCATGTGGGTCAAAGTTGGTTAAAATCGCCGTGGCCCGACCATCGGGGCTTCAGTGCTCTGGCTTTGCAAGTTAAAGGATATATTCTACTTGATTTTATAAATAAGGAATAAAAATTAGGCGACAGAACCCAATTTTGTAAATGAGAAACTAAAATAAGACGACGTGAAGAGTCATGGAACCACCGATGGATTTTTTTCTTATAACTTTTGACCTTCGAGCTACCTTTGGAATCCAATACTCATTGCATGCTTGCAGTAGACGTGCTGGCACTGAGGAGCACAAAGATCTGAAGATTCATAAACTAGAAAGAAGAATCGCATAGAGCTGGTGATTCCTGCCAAGTCAAAGATGTTGGTGAAGTTATAAAGCTCAAGTGGATGTGGGGCCTGTTCTTTTTGGCTGCGGCTTGTAACTTTTGGGCTGTTTGTACGAAAGATTACAAAGTAACAGAAATTCATGTGCGGTTTTTACCGATATAAATGAAGTCAATAAAGTATGTACTACAATTAACTAGTAGACCCTACCTTACAAAAATACTCTGTTTAAAAGTTAGTTACTGTAGAAAAGCCGAAAAGCAGCTTTTAGAAGCTGAAAAGAACATGGCCGTGGTCGTAGTAACTCAACGTGTATGAGTTTGAGCCGACAATGCTGTCACAATATAAGTCGTAGTAGTACCATGGCCTCACTCTGCCATGAGAATGGACCACACTGGATGCAGCTCAGAAGAATGGCTCAAATCTCAACCCATCGCTCCAATAAATGGTTCATACCGATCCAAAACTTAGTTATGCTCAACCAGCGTTCTTAAGGGCCGGAAATGGACCTGTGATCTTACCTGATTCGGCTGATGACATGAATCTGCATCTGAAAAGGGCTGGTACAGACACACATGTGATTGTTTCTAAGTTATTCTAATGATGATATAATGATGTCTTATTGGCAGTATTTTTCACGAATGAGACGATACACAAGTTTATTTATCTTCCATGTACTATGTTTTGAAGAAAACAACATTATAACAAAATAGTAGTATGCTCGAATTGAATGATAAGATCGTACCGCAATAACACGAGCTGTCTCTGTTGTATAAACCTGAAAAATATTAAAAGCGTATGAAAAAAATACAATGCTTGAAAACTGGAAAAGTCTCTGCCAAAATACCACATCTAAAATGGTCCCAAACAGTATACGCTTACAAATGTGATTTTTGTAGAAATCGTATGAAAAATACACTGCTTCTTGCCAAATTTGCGTGAAATTCTTGAGTTCTGAAAGCCGTACTCACTCCAGAAAGAAGTGTCCTAATCAAGTTGAAATCAAGGTCACATGAGGCTATGGGACAAACACTCAGCAAAATGACTTTCAGGCTAGAAACAACAAAATATAGTTAAGCCTTTTACCTAGCCTTTTGAAGTTGCCAACAAAAGATTCAACCAAACAAGAAAAAGAGCATATCACACCAAACCCACTAGAACAAAAGATTCAGAGAGTAACTTCTGATAAATCAAATCCACTAGAACTAAAAAAAAATCCACACTTGTCCCTTTCCAAAAAGCTAAGAACACCAGCTCACCCAAGGCACAGGTACAACAGCAACACACCATCCAAACTCTCTGAAGTCCAAACCCTCCATAAAAACCAAACCAAATCCTATAAAGAAAAAGGTGAAAAGGCCCCTCAAAAGAAAAGAAAACCCTAAAATCCAAGAAAGATCACATTTTTTTATACCATTAGCCACTAGTGTGTAGAAAGAATCACATGTTTTTTTTATAGCAGTAGCCACTAGTGTGTGTGAACAATGAACATCCAAGAATGAGCACTGCGTTTTGAGCTCTCCTTCTCAGTCACACTCTCCGAGCAAGGCAGAGGCAAAGAGCGCGCGGCCTAATGCACCTCCACTACCTCCTCCTCCCCCTCGTCGTCGGCCTCCTCGCCGCCGGGGAGGCGGCAGGAGGCGACGCGGACGCGCTGCTGGCAGTGAAGGCGGCGCTCGCGGACCCGACCGGAGCGCTCGCGTCCTGGAATGCCAGCGGCGGCGCCAGACCCTGCGCGTGGTCCGGCGTGTCCTGCAACGCGCGCGGTGCGGTCGTCGGCCTCGACCTCTCCGGTCGCAACCTCTCCGGCGCCGTCCCGCCCGCGCTCTCGCTCCTCCAGTACCTCGGGCGCCTCAACCTAGGCGCCAACTCGCTGTCCGGCCCCATCCCGCCGTCGCTCTCCCGACTGCAGTTCCTCACCCACCTCAACCTCTCCAACAACGGGTTCAACGGCTCCTTCCCGGCGCCGCTCTCGCGGCTCGGCGCGCTCCGGGTTCTTGATTTGTACAACAACAACCTCACCGGCCCGCTTCCTCTGGAAGTCGTGGGGATGGCGCAGCTCCGGCACCTCCATCTCGGCGGCAACTTCTTCTCCGGGGAGATTCCGCCGGAGTACGGCCGGTGGGGGAGGCTGCAGTACCTCGCCGTCTCCGGCAACGAGCTGTCCGGGAGGATACCCCCGGAATTGGGCAACCTGACGAGCCTCAAGGAGCTTTACATTGGCTACTTCAATAGCTACTCCGGCAGGATACCGGTTGAGCTCGGGAACATGACGGAGCTTGTCCGGCTTGACGCGGCGAACTGCGGCCTCTCCGGCGAGATCCCAGCGGAGCTCGGGAATCTTGCGAAGCTGGACACGCTGTTCCTGCAGGTGAACGGCCTCACCGGTGGCATTCCGCCGGAGCTGGGGCGGCTCGGGAGCCTCAGCTCGCTTGACCTGTCGAACAACGCACTCTCCGGCGAGCTTCCGGCGAGCTTCGCGGCCCTCAAGAACCTGACCCTGCTCAACCTATTCCGCAACAAGCTCAGGGGGGACATCCCCGAGTTCGTCGGCGACCTGCCCAGCCTCGAGGTGCTGCAGCTGTGGGAGAACAACTTCACCGGCGGCATACCGCGCCGCCTCGGCAGCAACGGGCGCTTCCAGCTGCTCGACCTCTCGTCAAACAGGCTCACGGGCACCCTCCCGCCGGGGCTGTGCGCCGGAGGCAAGCTTGAAACGCTCATCGCGCTCGGCAATTTCCTCTTCGGCTCAATCCCGGACTCTCTCGGGAAATGCCAGTCGCTCACTCGCGTCCGCCTCGGCGAGAACTACTTGAATGGTTCGATCCCCAAAGGTCTCTTCGAGCTGCCGAATCTGAAGCAGGTGGAGCTGCAGGACAACCTCCTGTCCGGCGGCTTCCCTGCCGTGGCGGGCACTGGCGCGCCGAATCTTGGAGAGATTAGCCTCTCCAACAACCAGCTCACCGGCGCATTGCCGTTGTCCATTGGGAGCTTCTCTGGGGTGCAAAAACTGCTTCTTGATCAGAACGCATTCACCGGCGCAATACCGCTGGAGATTGGGCGGCTGCAGCAGCTGTCCAAGGCTGACCTTAGCGGCAATGCGTTCAATGGTGGCGTGCCGCCGGAGATTGGGAAATGCCGGTTGCTTACTTACCTGGACCTCAGCCGGAACAACCTGTCTGGGGAGATACCACCGGCCATCACCGGCATGCGGATACTGAACTATCTGAACCTGTCCCGGAACCACCTTGATGGAGAGATACCAGCAACCATTGCTTCAATGCAGAGCCTCACGGCCGTGGACTTCTCATACAACAACCTGTCCGGGCTCGTGCCGGCGACCGGGCAGTTCAGCTACTTCAATGCCACGTCCTTCGTTGGCAACCCAGGCTTGTGCGGGCCGTACCTCGGGCCATGCCGCCCGGGTGGTGCCGGCACGGACCATGCCGCACACACCCATGGTGGGCTGTCCAATAGCCTCAAGCTGCTCATTGTCCTCGGCTTGCTTGCCTTCTCCATTGCGTTTGCTGCCATGGCAATCTTGAAGGCCCGGTCACTGAAGAAAGCCAGCGAGGCGCGTGCTTGGAAGCTCACCGCATTCCAGCGCCTGGAATTCACCTGTGACGACGTGCTCGATAGTCTGAAGGAGGAGAACATCATTGGCAAAGGTGGAGCTGGGATTGTGTACAAGGGGACGATGCCAGATGGTGAGCATGTTGCAGTGAAGAGACTCCCTGCGATGAGCCGTGGGTCGTCGCATGACCATGGGTTCTCTGCAGAGATACAGACACTCGGGAGGATCCGACACCGCTACATTGTACGACTGCTTGGTTTCTGCTCCAACAATGAGACGAATCTCCTGGTGTATGAGTATATGCCCAATGGCAGCCTGGGGGAGCTACTCCATGGCAAGAAGGGCGGCCACCTGCACTGGGACACTCGATACAAGATTGCTGTTGAGGCTGCCAAGGGACTGTGCTACTTGCACCACGATTGCTCACCACCGATCCTGCACCGCGATGTCAAATCAAACAACATTCTTCTTGACTCCGATTTCGAAGCACATGTTGCTGATTTTGGGCTTGCCAAGTTCTTGCAGGACTCTGGCACATCGGAGTGTATGTCAGCCATTGCCGGATCTTACGGCTATATTGCTCCAGGTGAAAGATCTATCCTCATTACAGTTTGCAAATGTCTAGGAACTATACATGATACTGTTCAAAAAATATCTATCTTCAATTCTGCTGTCTGTAGATGAATTGAGAACAGTTCTTGATTTCTGATGCTTTAGCACTGTTCTTATAGCAGTGAATGTGTTGTTAGATGTAAGTTTTTACTAGTTCCCTTTAGCTAGGCTTTCAGATATATTTAGCTAATAAAACTTAGCATTCAGTTGCATATTGTTAGATTGAGTTACATCACTATTATCGTATTGAAATTTTGCTTCTTTTGTTCTAACCTACTCCATTGGGAGTTGTCTTTCTATACGAGCAGAGAATAGTTCTTTCTTCAAATTGATTGATCCTACATTGAATGTCACTCTGTTGATTTACAGAGTATGCATATACCCTCAAGGTCGACGAAAAGAGTGATGTCTACAGCTTTGGCGTTGTGCTTCTTGAGCTGATCACTGGAAAGAAGCCAGTAGGGGAGTTCGGGGATGGTGTTGACATTGTTCACTGGGTCAAGATGATGACGGACTCGAACAAGGAGCAGGTGATCAAGATCTTGGACCCCAGGCTCTCAACTGTGCCGGTGCACGAGGTTATGCATGTTTTCTATGTCGCCTTGCTTTGTGTTGAGGAGCAGAGCGTGCAGCGACCTACAATGCGGGAGGTGGTGCAAATCCTCAGTGAGCTTCCAAAGCCAACTTTAAAGGAAGGAGATGAACTCCCCAGTGGTGGTGATGGTGCCGCGTCTGATCCTTCAGCAGCATCTGAATCTGTTGAAGCAGGGAACAATGAAGCCAAAGAGCAGCAGCAGCAGCAACCAAGCTCGCAGTCTTCGCCGCCACCTGATCTCATCAGCATCTGAAGAAATGTCAAGCTACATTGCTACCATTTCTTTTTTGTGAAATTTGGGTGTTTTTAATCCTGTAAGCTTAGGGTGTGGTATGTAGACCTCTGCATCTAGGGTGTGGAATTTAGGTATCTGAATTTCTGGTGTGGCACGTATCTTAGGTATTTGTGTTGTAAATATTAAGCTTCTTAATTTCCAGTTTCCTGTTACAATCAAGAAGCATTGTAGGGAGCTAAGAGCTTAGTTATCTGGAGCTTTTCAGTCCTTTCTCCAATGTGGGAACCAAAATGTCAAGTGCTTACTCCATCCAATGTGGCATCATAACCATGACTCTGGAATCAAGATTTTAAGGTGTTCTGTGCTTGTGTGTGAACGGTTGAAGTGAGCATGTGTTGCTTTAAGATGTTGTACTATTTTGTCCTCGAGTCTCAAGGCAAAGAAGAAACGTGCCTTTACATCTGATGAACAAACACTCTGCATTTGGATGTGGTCAGTTAATGCAGGCCATTCCTTGCTCCACACTGTATAGGATGCCACTCAACTGTTTGAAGGTCCCTGGTAATATAAATGCCTTTGTCCTCAAAGGCTTGATTGCCATTTGCCTTGGCTATGTCTACTAACGATTATCGAAGAGTAAGGCCCTCTGTTTCACTAGAATTTTGAAGAAACAGTATAATTCTTATATGAACCTATAAAATTTCCTTGTTCCGAAAGGTGCCTACAATTTTACTACTTGCAAAGAGGCGAATGTTGTTCAGTACCCGCAACCAACCTCTGGTTGCAGGTCAGGATCAGATGAGCACTTCAGCAGCAGTAGTAGTAGACTGGTAGGGGAGCACAGCTTTAAAGTGAAGTGAAAGCAAGGGAAGGACTGTGAGAAGAGTAGTACTGGTATTCTCTTTGCCTGTCCAATCTTTCTGTTAAAGAGGTAAAAAATGTGTGGGCTGCGAAGGATGTTCATGACTGATGAGCAAAAATTTTGCTGTGTAGACGGCACAAACCGAGTTGAGTAACAAGCCAATCAAGGTTAGACACGTGGCATGAAACACAGTAGCAAACGAAAAAGATCACAAAAGTTTTTCCGTCGTGCTATAGTGTTTTCGCTACAGTGCTGCAATGCGTAGCTGCAGTGCTACACTATATTTTGCAACGTGTCATCATCTGATTAGCTCGTTACACAACTTGATTTGTGCCATTGTTACACGGCAAAATTTTTCTTTCATGAGACCCATGATCACATGGTTGACGCCGTTTTCTTCTCTCTCTCCAATGCTACATACAATGGGCTCCCTTGTTATTGACGTTTCATGCTGAGTCAGCAACTCTACTGTTGCTTCAGAGAAGCCTAGGAGCCTGCAACCTTTTCCATGGTTGTCTGGTTGCAGTGTTAGCGATCTACCAGTTGCCTCCCTTTACTGCATGAGAAATGGTTCTATACACTTAGTTGATTCTCAACCGTTCATTAAAGTTCATCTAATGGTTATTATGGTTTTGACACCTCCGATATTTGTGAGTGGTGTACAGGGATGATGTTAGCGAAATGGGTAAAGGAGTAATTTCGCGTGCTCACTGTCTTAAAACTATCCCGCACGCGCACCACTTTCGCCGAGCTGGGGAGATGGCTGAGGGGACAAGGTCGTCGCGCTGATGGGAGATGGTCAAGGGGACGAGCTCACCGCTACTGAGGGAGACGACCGAGGGGACAAGGACGTCGTGCTGGCCCCACCGCGCCCCCGGCCGCGTCCCAACCTCGCCTTCCGCCTCCCGGCATGAATCTGACCGCCTCCTTGCACCGGGCGCCTTGCCGCCCCGCTGGTGCGTGCCCATCGGCCGGCCACCGTGCGCCCGCAGCGCGCCGCCCCGTGCAGCATCCCTGCCGCCACCTCCGCTTGTGCGCCTCCCGAACGCCCGCAGCGGTCGGCTCGCGTGCGCTTGTCGGCTGCCGCGTCCGCGCGCCCCGCAGGCTCGCCGGCCCCCCGCGTTTTTGGCAGAAGATCAGATCGGATAAATATGGAACTGGCAAAAGATTTATGGCCTCAACGTGGAATCCGCCCAATTGAACTTGATACTGTAAAACATGGAGGATACCATACTTGTTTTCATACATCCGTACTTAACTCCATGTTATGGCCGCAACATCCGTACAGTTAACTAAACTTGGAAAACTAAAAATACAATTTTGTCCCTACCAATTGAACGGCCAGATGTGGTGGAGGTGTTAGCACCTCCAACACCTCCATATGGACTGAACCAAATCTCTTACTGCATAACCTTATGTCCATGAGCCTTTAAACTGTCGGAGAAATGCGAGCAATATACTCGAACTTCAACAGAATCAATGTGGAATTTGGTGCAAATTCTGGTGCAACAAGATCAATACTGAACAAATTCTGGTGCAACAAGATCAATACTGAACGGTGAGATGGATTCAGGCGTTTAATTACAACCATTCAGTTTGTTTGGAGAAGCTAGGATGTTTCCAATAGGTGGACTTCACATCGGTTATAATTGCAACAGATCTGCCCCGTCGCAATCGCTGGGAAGCAACACCATGTGTTTGCCCGTACTGGTCTTATCAATTATCCAATCATTCAGACATATATACAGACCAACTCGAGGGGCCTCTTGTTAAGTGGGTTCTTTACATCTCTAGTTGTACAATAATAATTGACGTTTCAAGTTGGTGGTGTTGTTCACCTATGAAGCAAACAGTACTCCTATTGCAAATGTGACATGTAAATCTAAACAACATGACTAACTTATTTTGGTCAGTATTTAGAGACTCTCCGATGTTTGGAAGGTACATGAGCCGTTTATTAGTTGTAATACGATGATCCATAGTTAAGGTACATATGCAAAGGTACTTAGTGTGGGTCAGGTATTAACTTAAAGATTAGGTAAAATGTTAGAAAGTAATTTATTATCCTTATCAAATCCTAAGGAGAAGGGCAAGCTGGTAAAAGCATATGTCTCTCTAATCGTGCAAACCTCGGTGATTATCGTTTGTAAATTGAAACTTCCTTTACATGAATTACATAGTTTCCACTGGAGTTAGTAACTAAATATTAGACTAAGCAATCTAATAATTACATAATCTCTAGGGGAGTGAGTAACTGAATGTTAGACTAATAATTACATAGTTTTCCCAGGGCTTACTAATCATGGAGGGAAATTGACAAGGGAGTGAGTAACTGAATACTAAACTAAGTAACTCAATATAGATTACATAATTTTCCCATGACTTATTGAAGACATAGGAGTGAGCAATTGAATACTAGACTAAGGAGGTAGAGGGAAATTGACACAACTGCTTGCTGCCCTCGTATACAAGAGTTCAATATACTCTTATCCTAGATCTAACTCTAGGAGGGTCAAGGCAAAGGGGATTAGGGGCGGACCGGGCCCAGACCGCCACTCAATTCGCAGGAGTCCAGATATATAGCCCAAGATTTAATGTTAGTGCCCTCATTCAGCTCAACTAAAAGCCCTCACTCATTTGTGGGTGTGTGGGTGTGCCCCCTCTCGGATTTTGTCCTGGGTCCGCCCCTGAGCAGTATGGAAGAGGGCCAATGGAGAGGGGTAGAGGGGAGAGTGTGGTTGACTGTAGTTGGTTTGGAGGACCTGTCGCAGCAGATCAACACGGTGATGGCTGAGCAAGAGACGAGAGTTAGGTTGAAATTAAGTTAGGGAATTACCTATGTTTATTGCCCATATGCAAACTAACTGTTGATCCTTTTTAATTCTGCAGTATTTAGTATTTACCATAGTTAAAACCTATTCTCCTCGTCCGAGTGCAGGGAAGACTTGTGATTCGTTTTCCTCTCTACTTACATTGATTGAGTGGAGACGATGCTGCCTCCATGCAGGGAGTGTATGAATTGAAAAGCCATTGCACCATCTGCCACATGTACACCTTGCAGAGGAGGATGCATGCGTCAATCCCTTGAGTGCTCAGATCACATCAATATTTTCTTTTGGAGCATTTCTTGATCAGTCAGACGCAAGATGTCAAGACAAGACCATGGCTCACCGCTCATGTACATAGATCTTCGATTCCAATGTTTCTGGCATTTGGCAACCGCATCATGAGTAGAGTTGATGACACAGACGAACGCACTTCTGAGTAGTCAACATCACACAATTTAGATGCTTTTGTGTTGTCAAAACTGTAGAAGTACCTTTGTTATATACTACTGAATTAGATGGTTCATATCTAATTTTTTATGATTTAGAAATATATGCTATAAAGAGTTTTAGATAAATTCTACTAGGATTAAGACTCCTACTCCTATTTGAATTATGATTCCTACTCTAAATTAGAAAAGGGCTAGGAGAGACTATATAAAACATAGGGGTGACTATGGAGAGGAACCAAACAATTAAGCTTACTCATCCAAAATATAGAACAAACGAAAGGATTAGATGCTAACATATTTTTTAGCACTAAAATCTTGTATAGGGCAAGAATCTGATGGTCCTAAAAGATTCAAGATGGTTGTGAGTGAACGACAATGCCTTATACTATTTTGGTTCTCTACAAGATTCATTTTTTTCGTTCTTAATACCAGGCACGCTTGTGCCATAACTCACAAACTTTGATCCGATCTGGGGGCTACTGCGCATAAGAAGGGATATCAGATTATAACAAGTGGTACCAAAGCCAAGGGCGGATTAATTTGATTTGTTAGAAAGTTGGTAAAGCGTAAAGCAGCACAAAATCAAGATCGATGTCAACAATGTTGAATCAAGTAGATATATTTGACGATGAAGGAAATTTTAGTGTGTGGTAATACATGGTGATGGATGTCCTTGTTTAGCAAGGTTTAATCGATGCTTTTGAAGGGGACAAACCAAAAAAGATGTTCGATGAAGGCTGAAAGGTGCTGGAGCGGAAGGCTATTAGTACAATCAATCTATATCTCTCCGATGGGGTAAAGTACTCGATGATAAAAAAAGAATTCACCGAAGAAATTATAGAATGACTTAGAAGAATTGTATATAGCAAACTAGCAAAGGCACTAACAAATCATAGGTGCTGAAGCTACAACTATACATGTTGCGTATGAAACAAGATACATGGTTAGTTGATCATCTTAATGTCTTCAACAAATTTATGACATAGCTCACTAGTGTGGATGAGAAAATTGAGAAGAACGATAAGGTTGTCATACTAATATTAGCTTTACCACCATCATGAAAATAATTGGTGATGAATATCCTCATTGAGAAAACACTCTTAACTTTAATGAGATGAGTGCAGATCTATTGGTGGCGGAGTTCTTGAAAAAGACATCAGAATCTTCATCCTCGGGTGATCAAGCATTGTTTGCAGTAGGTGTTGCAGGCAGAAGCAAAAGTCACAGGAATAAGAAGAGCAAGACCAAGGGCACACATGTATGCTATCTATATGATAAAGAAGGTCACATGATAAAAGATGTCTAAGTTTGAAGCAAATGAAAGGTGCATGCTCAGTGGCGGAAACAAAGGATGATTCTGGCGTACTAGTTATTAGTCAATCGGGTGCTTCTCATGGATGGATATTAGATTCAGATTTTTTGCTTCTATATATATTTGGTGAGTGAGATATTTGACAAAGGATATCTATGCCCAGTGCATAAAACTGTTCACTTAGCTGATTGCAAAGAGTATGAAATTATTGATGTGGAAACGATTACTTTAGAGATGTATGATAGAGCACATCGCATATTGACGAGAGTTCAATATGTTCCCAATTTAAAGAAGAATCTAATATCGGTGAGATCGCTTAAACTCGAAGGTTGTGAGGTATCACTTTGAGATGGAGTTATACGAGTTACTTATAAAGAACAAGTGATCATGAAAAGTATCTAGAATAATGAAAGATATTGATTAAAGAGTAATCTTAAAGGTAGAGCAACCAATGAAAGGTCTGATAAAAATCCTAGTCAGGAGAAGGAAACCGTGTTGTTAACGGTAAGTACTCAGATCCTCATCTACAATTATTTGCAGAACTGCAAAGACGATTGTAAAATCTAGTAGATGCAAAGGTGAAAGTGCGAGTTGTTGGAAGAAAGAAGACATCGTGGGACCAACAACATGGTACTGACAAGCAAGTGGAGGTCGGAGGCGGTACAAACCTATGGCATGGAACGCTGTAGGAATAGAAGGTGTGGTTAATTAAACTACACAATGAAGGAGATCTTCAGTGGAGGGTCCGGAAAGGCTAGCCCAAACACTGACACAAAAAAAATGGCGGAGTTGACTTGGAGTGAGTTCTTGGAGAAGCACAACGACTTCAACGGATAAGAGTCAAAATGGAGATTGTTGAGTTAGGGTGACATATATAGTCTTGTAGGATTTCGAAAGATGTGTTATAAAGAGTCCTAAATGAATCCTATTAGGATTAAGACTTTTATTCTTATTTAGATTAGGATTCCTACTCTAAATTAAAAAAGACCTAGGAGGGTCTATACAAACCATAGGGATGACCATAGAGAGGAATTAAGCAATTAAGTCTACTCATCCAGAGCAGAGGACACACGAGACTACAAGAGCATTAGAGATTAGGATATCCTTTAACACTAAATTTTTATATAGGGCAAGAATCCGAGGGTTCTAAAAGATTCGAAAAGGTTGTGAGTGAGCGACAATCCCTTATACTCTTTCGAGATTGTACTTAAGAAATTTGTTGTAGGTTTTACCAAATCTTTTCTCTCTCGTCGTGGTTGCTTCAACATCGTTATTTTGGTTTTCTCTATGAGATTCATTTTCTTCGTTCTTGATACCGTGCACACTTGTGATGTATCTCATAAACTCTGATCCGATCGGAGGCTGTCGTGTATAAGAAAGGGTATCAAAGTATAATAGATGCAAAGTTATCTGTTCCAAATGATTTGTTCTTAAGTGTGTTTTGGACTGATTGCTTCGAGTAATCCACGGTGTTGAGGCAGAAAGGAAGCCTTTTGGTGGTCCAGAACTGCAGTTTGTATCTTTTGCAGTGGATTCGCACTCACATGCTACTCCTTTTCTCTTCTGTTGGAGAGATGCACATATAAATTATGAAAAGGGGACCATAGCAATAGCATAGATTAATCACATGTAGTGACCTGATCATGTTTTGTTGTTTTCTTCATTCTCTTCTCTTCTTTGCAGATGGACGAGAGGAAAGAAACAATTCTGAATCATGTTTCAGAGGAACTGAAGAGTTTTTTTTTCAGAGGCTCCTAGCTGCAGTGTTTGCATGCATGCTTACTGAATGTACAGTTTGGAAAAGAAAGGCAAGTTCACTTCTAGACTCTAGCAGAGGACTCACACAAATGTTGTGCCTATACCGGTCTTGGCAGTCTCTCATCATGGCGTCTGCTTATCCATGTAACTCCAGTTCATTAACACAAGAAAAATGCATTTTATTCTCATTTGTAGTTCTCAATAAAATTAAAATTGTTATTTGTGAGTGAAAATGTCGCAAGAGGCAACGAAAGACTGACGTGCCAATGGCAGAGACAGATCTAAGTGGAAGCAATCGATTGATCAAAGACGCACCACCAACCATAATTATTACCTGGTTTCATGTGTTAAGTGGATAAAAAGGACTAAAAATGCAGGTAAAATTATGAAGAAAAAACAAGTAGAAATGGAATTATGCAAGTACTGCAGTCTGCAGGTCACCATGTGGTGCTTTTTTGAAGCAGTAATCAACTCAGCTCAGCTTTTCTGCACTGATTTATAGTCAAACTCGGATCATATCCTCGTTTCATCTCAGCCGTCCAATCCTCCGAACAGCACTCTTAAGCTGGTCAGCGACTAACGTAACCCAGCAACATTTTAGCTGAAACTATGAGTGAACATCTAAGCTAGATGATCTTATGTTTAGCTCTAGTGAAATAATTTTGGTTGCAGGAAAGAGTTTTTGTACTTCCTTGAGCTGACTTAATCAATACTCATAAAATACATGTCCAAAAACTGATGCTTTGGATTCTGCTTGAATCCAGTGAATACAGAGCATGCATGTCTGTATTCCAACCTTCATATATGGGTGCTGCACAGGAACAAAACTAAATGCAAGTCAAAATGTTAGAAGCCTAGATCAGAAACTGAATGCAGATCTGGATGTTAAAGAGTGCTCTGAGACCTCTATCCATCCAGTGTTGAATCCAAGCCCAAATGGACCACCACCCAATGTTGAACTGGGCATCCATTCCAAACCTGGTGCCGTGCAAGTTCAGGTGCGTTTCTGACAATGTGGAGTGGGCACCTCACTACTGCTCATGGTTCTGTCAGGATAACAAGTTAAAAACACGTGCCAAAGAATGGTACTAATATTAAGACAGCACCTTCAGGTGAGAGATCTATGTATTGGACCTGAACTTGAGGTCCAAAGCTATGCAATGTTTACAGCCTCAGGCATAGAAATGTTCTTAGGATGGGCCTGCAAAATCAGGCTTCGTGTGCGACTTCGAAAAGAAAAAGGAATTAGCATGTCGTAATATCTTTCAGCCCACAAACATACACATAATGCTATCTTTATTACAGCAAAACAGATAAATTCAGGTACCTGCAGTGTCAAAAGATAGAAGCAGCAAAACCTGCAAAGTGGTATCAAGGTGAAGAACCGGGAAAAGATCGATACATACAGAATGTCTGCTTATTTCTTAGCTAATTAAGTACCAAGAAAATGCAATATAATTTGATCTCGTATGGCCATCCTTTGTCATTTTCAATAGCTTTCCTAATTTTTCTTAGCAAGCCAGCAACTGATAAGCTTTTTGGTTGCTCGGTTGTCCACTCTTGTTTTTCCATTATGCCCTACCACTTACGAATCTTGTCTGCTGAAATTGGTCATCTAAAAAGGCAAAATGCCCGAGGTAGGAGGTTAAGAGCTTACTGATCAGCACGACCAAAGGTATGTGCAGCCTGAATGTATGGCGCGGGAGGTGGAGTCCAGGAAGAAGATGAACAGGACGCCCGACAAGTGGGTCCCGGGCCCACTACTCAGAGAGAAGGGAGGCCGGGTGGGCTGTGGTGGTGAACGGGCTGGGCCGGTGCTGAGATGGGCTGAGAGAGAGAGAGAGAGAGATAGTCGGCCCACGGAAGAAAAGGAAACAAGATTTCATTTTCGAATTAGAGAAAACACTGGAGATTTAAATAAGATGAAATAAATACCAAAAGAAGTCAGAAAATGCAGAGGTGCGTATTTTTATGCATTGAACTTAACTAAGATAATTCATTTTTGAAAATAATAATTTAATAATATAACTAAATATTTTTTTAATTTCTGAAAAATCATATATTTGCTTTTAGATTTTTGACAATTCACCAATTTTTCAAAAGTCCTTTAAATTGATTTCTCTCAAAATTTGGAATTTTTTTTTTGGGATGCTACAATGAACCAACGTGGCATATGAAAAGAGAGAAGCAGCAAGACCTGCAAAAAGGGTGTCAAGGTAAGAAGAACAGTGCTGCAAACACGATCTCTGCTCATTCGTTAGCCGACTCGTAAGATAAGAGAAACTTTTACAGGTTCATACTCGCTTTGTCAAACCACGAGCAGACAAGCCTCTGCATTCGTCCATTCACCGCTCCTTTTTTCTACCAAACTGGATGGCTGAAAGTTTACAGAGCAGCAGCCTTTAAAATTTGTTGGAGCTGAACTGGAAATATGCAACTGACCCAGTCATTCAGACAAGTGTCAGTGCTGATTATCCCAAGCTTTTCTCCACATGTCAAACCGCTTTAAGATTCGGCGCGACAGGTATCTAAATTCCACTTGCGTTTTGGCTTGATTGGAAGTCATTCCATGGTCGCGAAACTCGTTGCCGTCCATTAACCTTTGAGGGGAAATAGCGATGCCATGCACATGGACAAGTCCAAATTGAACTACGTCTTTAGCTGCATGGTCGATGGACACATTTCTGATCACAAACTGATACTACTGGTCCAAAGTCTTGACTCCAGTACTTGGTTGCATTTTTACCTAGCGGCGTTGTGCGATCGTGTGTCATCCATGACATAAAAACTCACGAGATCATGCAAACAAAGTCAGATGTAAACACTGCCAAGGCTACATTAACTGAATTCGACGTGCTCACAGTTCCATGCTTAATTCGTGGCATTGTAATTGTGAGGGAAAAAGTAAAAAAAAATTGCCTGATACTGATGTAGTCATGGGTGAATGCTGTTGGATACACTACACATGCCTGTGGTTTACAAATTATGCTCGTCGAGCCGCACGCCTGGACGATTTATACGTCCACCAGGTTTTATAGTTTTTGGTTATTAACAAGAGAGTATAAAGTAACAAAAACTCATATACGATTTTGTTCAATATAAATAAAATCGATATAGCATGTACTATAATTAACTCGTAAACCTAGTTTTAAAAAGACAATCGGTTTAAAAGCTAGTTTTTTTTTAAAAAAAATCAAAAATAGTTTTTATAAATTGAAAAGAATAGGCACGTCCTGTTCTTTTCAGCTTCTAAAAGCTGTTTTTCGGCTTTTCTACAGTTACTAGCTTTTAAACGGAGTATTTTTTTAAGATAGGGTCTACTAGTTAATTATAGTACATACTTTACTGACTTCATTTATATCGGCAAAAACTGCATATAAGTTTCTGTTACTATATAATCTCTCGTACAAACAGCCTAAATATCACAAACCACGACTAAAAGCCATAAGTCACTGCTAAAAAGAACAGGCACATTATATCACGGCTTCTGGCTGGTACCCAGCACGTCACATGGATGCGAGTTTTTCGCGTCCCTGATGGGCCAGATTTAACGAAGGGAAAAGCAGAGCACCATGGCTGTTCCTAGCGAGTTAGCCCCCACCCTGCTGCATCTTCCATCAGTGCTCTGACCCCGGTCACAGGATTCTGCATCTCTGCTTCTCTCCTCCATCCGATTTCTGGACGGGAGATCGATCTCGGGCGCCAAAAGCCACCTTTACATCCACCTTTCTATCATCCGATGATCGCGTTCACAGAGATACACACCACTAATTCACTGTCGAAGATAAGGTAGCCATGGCTAGCCAGCCCACTGTCTGCACAGTCTGCAGTACCATGGATGGATGGATGGATCGATCCTGCACTTATGTTGCATGCGTTACAGGCCACGAGATTGGTCTGCATGATGTCAGAAATCAGATGCTCGTCGACGTCGGCAGCTGCAGCGGCAGCATGCAATAGCAACAGAGAGGCGGATGATGTTTTCTTAAAATTCTTTTTGAAGTGTTCAGAAATTTTTTACTCTAATAGTTAAAGAGTTAAGAAGACCAGATTTGATAGCGAAATCCAAATAACAACCCAAAACAATGAGAACATAGAGATTGAGAACACAGACGGTCTGACCGCCACTAGAAGTGCAGGCTGACCGGTCAAACCATACCAATCTGACTGGGCCTAAAAGCGGTCTGACCGTTCCCTTGTTCCTAAAACAGAAAATCAGTTCCGACCGAAAACAATTTTGGTGCAAATTTCAAAATCCATATCCAGAAGATCTGAAATTTTGCACACACCTTGCTAAGGGTCTCAAGAACATATTCCATCAAAAGATCACATGGATCGTCATGAAAGTTTTAATATTTTTCTCTTTTGAACCTTCTCTTCAATATTTTTCACCTTCTTTGTATCATGCTTGAATTCAATCATCTCACCCCATCATCATTAATCATTCTCGGGCTTGGCTCCTCCATGTACGTAGCTCTGATCCTCGCTATTGACTATGGTTGACTCCAAACTTCCCTACATATTCAAAGATAGAAATATTTCTTGATACAAGTTGTTCACAACTTGACTTATGTTAGTCAAAACATGTTTCATGTAACATAAATGCACTGACCTTAGCCCAAACTATCCAAACCATGACCAAAACCCCAAAAATCAAGTTTTCAGCCGAAAGTCACACCTGGGCCGATCAGACCGCTAACGATGGCCAATCAGACCGCTGAGCCCAGCCGATGTGATTGGTTACCGGTCATACCACCTCTTGGGCTGATCAAACCGTCAGGTCTAAAAAGATTATGAAAAACCGCAAAAGATATAAAATTTAAAATCCACCTCTATAAATTTAATAATAGTTCATTACACAGTATCGTAGAATTTCTCACGTCGGCTCTCAGTTTTCGTCAGTTTATCAACATGGTGTCCAGGAAGACATTGCTAGTTGGTTCCATGGACATTGCATGCTAGCTGCCAGCGACTTCAAGGACCACGCAGATCAACTGGCTAGGAGAGCGACATGTCGTCACGGGCATGACAATTCTATCGTAAACCAGCTGCGGAAAACTTTCTGCTTAATGGTTACCGACAAAAAAAATTAGAAGTCAGAAACCAAATCAGAAACTTGTTAGAGCTCAGCCTATCAAGAAGACAGTTACATGATCAGAGACAGTCCGCACGACCGAATCGACCCTCGACCGTAGCGGTTTTCTCACGCCACACGCGATTGTTTGAACGGTACCTACCGCAGAGGATCGATGAAGACGAGAGCTAGCTAAGAGCACGGTCTCCATGACCCTGCCTAGCATAGCAACAAACAGTAGGAGTGGGAAAACCATGCAATGCATCTAGCTACGTAGACAGGGGGGCGGCACGGCGCCCTAATGGGTTTCCTATTTCCGAGGCCACGCCGCCATGACCGCCATCCTTGGCCTCCTGCCGGCCGCCCACAGGACGACAACGACGACGCACGGAGCCGACGTAGGGTTATTATCCCTGCAATCGTAAGGCTGGCAAGTGGCAACACGGTAGCGTCCCCCATGCATGTTGTCATAGCTCATAAGTTTCTACTAGGATCAAACAGTTAGGATTGCAAGTCCATATATAGTAGGCTGTGTGCTGTCCAGGCAGAGGTCGGAAGGATTTCAAGTTGATGTATCACCTTGATTTAACAATCTTGAAATCAATAAAACTTCCCTTTTAGAAAAAAAAAGTCCATATATAGTCTCTTGTTTTCAAGACTAGTCCAACCCGCCAGTGGCAGTCAGAAATTTTACTCATGAGTTCAAATTTTATTGCACCATATTTTAGTGAGGTTATTTTCATAAACTTGTGTGGATTTATACATAAAATTTAACAAACATAAGGGCCTTGTTGAAAAGCTGTGGGGTCAATTGTCCACACGGCTTACACCTAAGCCCCATGCATGCCGGGTAAGGTGAGGTGACCCCAAGATGATCGGTAGTCTAGTGATATGTATCACGTTGTGTTCTTGATTTTGAGGCGACGCTGTCTATCCATACACCATACTATCAATCGTGCACATCAGAAAACCTAGTGGAGAGGGTAGAGAACGACCATTGTTCCTTTATCTGGAGAATCTTTGGAGCGTTATTCTCATCTTCCAATGCTTTGGAGGCACGAACGCTCTCAGGAGATCTAGCAAGATTAGTGTCAGTGACTGATCTGGCATCCTTTCCCTCGATCCATCTCTTTTTTAGACTTTTCAGTGCCCGGCTTTTCGGCTTTCTGTCTCAGCTCGACAATACCAAGAGCTCATTATTTGTATTGATCCTCTATGTGTCAATGTAGTGCAACAGCTTTAAGCTAGGAGGAAGCTTCGTGCCGACGTCCAAGGAGATGGTAAAAAAGGCTAATTTCCAGGCCATCCATTATGTATAAACACACACAACCCTTTCAGCACACAATCCATCAAGGTGCTTGTCCGTATTCAGTGTCCGTAAGATGATATATTCTTATTGAATTTTCATGTCCGACCGTTGCTCGTACGTACAACGCTCAAGACTAATGAAGGTTAGAGTTCATCGATCTTATGCATAGCTCACCACTTCAACAGTTTTTTTTAACACGCTACATAAACAGTTAGTAAAAAAAAAGAGATTATGCTTGAGCTAGTAGATCTACTCGTTTAATAATGTCGCTAATGGTACGTAGTGGGACGCATCATGATTAATCATCTCGAGAACACTGACTATATATGTTAGGTGAAAACAGCCGGACATTCCATGGCAACCGTCCAGGGTGATTGGAACGCGGAACCCTTCCTTTTTCCAAGGTAAAAAACGAAAAGAAGGCACACACGCATGGTGGTCAAATACTCGAATGGCCATATTTTTTTGGGTTGCCTGGGCATGTCTGTCTGACAAGGCGGGCCCACGCACCATTGTTACTCGATTCCAAGCTCTTTCCATGGCGCCACTTCGAGTTGTGTGAGCTTCTTCATCGTGCGTCCTCTCCCTGGCCGTCCACGTGTCCATGCTTAGGCTTGTAGGTCTCGACTCATGACGAGCACTCGCGGCTCCTCGAGCTGCTGCTTGCCGTCGTCGTCAACTGTGCGAAGAAGAAGAGTGCTTGCCGTACCGGAATATATAATCATGGAAACTGTCCGTCCACCTTTGATTCTGCATTTTTTTTCTTCCTTTAAATTCCGGCCATCAATCCTGTCTGCTCGGCTTGATTGTTTAGTGATCGGTCCGTGGATTGATTCCTTCTCGATTGCTTTGGACCGCTTGGAAATTCGTGCCGGGTCCCAAGAGTCAAAAAGGAGTTTTTGGTCTCACTACGTGAGTATATAGAATTATTGGGAATTTGATCAGCATAGCGAACCAAATGATTGCTGTATAGTAGTAGCTCAGCAACTTGGAGTGCTTGTTAATAGGGGTAAAAACGGATCAGATAGTTTCCGATCAATTCGGATAAAAACGACTATGGATTATATCAGATCGGATTTTCTTCGGATAATTCTCGGATCGGAAACAAATACGAATTTTTTTGTCGGAAACAAATACGAATACAGTAGGCCTGATATCCGACGAATACGAATACAAATACGGATTATCCGGATAATACGGAATCGAATATCTGAGATTTCAGCTCAACATTGCCCAGCCCAAGCCAGCCTCTCTCATCTCCCTTGCCACCAGCCCACTAGCCCAACCAAGCCATAAGCTTCCATTACCATTAGGTATTAGGTTCCCTAGTCATATTAAATTATAAACACCACTAGCAAATATTTATGTTTATTAAAAATAAATCTAGTATTGTCGGTAGATTAAAATTTGTACCAATTAAATTGATGTACTGTCATTTAAATCATTCTGATGTAAATTTAAATTCTTAATTAATTTATAAGTCACATGTAAATGGAAGAAATCCATTAAGAATTATTTAGGACTTTAGAAAAAAATTAACTGCTGTTTGAAGATTTAAAATTTATACAATGGTATGACTATTTGGGTAAACATACTTATGCTTGTTTAGATTTCAATAATGTTTTGACAAGATAAATTATTTATATGTTTTTATTGATTTTGGATATATAGTTTAAGGAGTTTTCATGTTCCGATAAATATTCGTGACCGTATTCGTTTTGATTCATATTCGCTCAGTATCTGTATTCGATATTATTCATATTTGTATTCGTATCCGAGGTATCCGTATCTGAGAAAAAAAATATGAAAACAAATATGATAGAGATATTATCCGTCCGTATTCGATTTGTTTGCATCTCTACTTGTTAGTTGCTACGCGAGAGTTTTTTTTCTAAGAACACGCAAAAGCATTAAAGGTCAAGATTGAAAAGATCTTAAGATCCGAGTACAAGCATTCCCGGGGAATCATGATGAGAACCGCACGGTAACGACACATTTAAACCCCAATTTGAACTGTGACGCGAGAGGTTATAAAATGTGTTGTTTTTGGCTGAAGTTTATGATTTTTGACTACTGTTTGTAGTTTTTGGGTTGTTTATATAAGAGATTATAGAGTAACAGAAATTTACGTGTGGTTTTTGCTAATATAAATGAAGTCGATACAGTATGTACTATAATTAATTAATAGACCCTATTTTAAAAAACACTTCGTTTAAAAGCTAGTTACTGTAGAAAAGCCAAAAAACTGAAGCCAAAAGTTGAAAAAGAACATGACCAAAGTTATTTTACTATAATCATAAGGTGGGCTGGCCAAGAGAATTTCTTGATCAAATGGTAGCTCAATTTTAAGTGAAATGAATCACTCTTAAATTTGTGCTTTGTTTGTGCAATTCAATTTTTGGGAGTACATTTTACGCCCCGCTCATTTCGGCTTGAGCTTCTGATTTCTGACTTTTTTTGCTATTCATATATTTCGTCTTTTTTTGAACTTCTAGCTTTTTTGAGCTTTTTTGCCGGTTCTTTTTTCCCGTATTCATTTGCATTGTCCGTGATGAGCTAACATATTTTTTCTATTTTTAATTTTTTTAATTTAATTACGCCAAATAAGCCACATTCAGCTACAGTGTAATTTCAATCATAATCCACTATTTTTCAGCCCAACCGAGCGTAAGTCATACTTGTATGGCATGGATGCGATGGCAAACGGCGATATGCAAAATTTTGAACTATTTCCATATCATACATTATCAGGCGAGTATATATATTATTGTTGATGGTTCGAATGTTAATCTTACGAATAGTAAGAAAAATTCATGACTCACAGAAGGATGAAAAGGAAAAAATTGGTCTCTTGCTATACGGAGAAGGAACTAGTCGAGAATACTACTCCGAGTGGTATTATCTAATTGGAGATTGCTAAGGGTCAAACCAGTCGTACCAGTCCCGAACTAGTGAAATTGGTTGATAAAAAGAGAAAAACAAGTGCCCTGGAATAAACTCCAGGAATATTTAAATTTAAGACTAAAAAGCAATAGTTTTTTTGGAAAAAAATATTATCATATATTCAATATTGCAATATCCGGAATTTCTCACTTCTTTCCCTCTTTTATCTTAAAGTTCACTTTCTACGTCAGGTATTGAAGTGGTTGAGAAGGTCACTCTCCCTCTGACTTCAATCTTGCAACATTGTTTTAAGGGTATTGATTACATATTAAAGTGACTCTTTAATAGATTATTCAATCCGCGTCAATTATCTATAGAGATTTTCTCGTAGAGACATGTATACACATTTCTAGGTGGATATAGATAATTTGCAATCCACAAATGAAAACACATGCTGGACCGTGATGGGCGTGTATATTTCAAACTATGTCTCTTGGTGTTGGACATGTACTACATTATGTACTCGAGCCATAAGCGTAAGGCACAATACGATCGAGTCGCTTTTTACGTGGCGGCATGTTGGTGTCTACAACCGGTCTCGTGAAAGATTCCTGACAAAAATCAACAACGATCCTGTTGGGTGAGAGCCTCCGCGCTATGTCGAGTCCACAACTATCTGAGCATGGTCACACCAACTAGAGTCTACATCAGTAAGGTTTGTGCATCAGAACTAAAAGGGGTCCGGAAACAACATCGGCATGGATCATGCCTTACCTAGGAGGGTCCGAAGCCAACCCCGAGCGAAGTACGTGAGACCGACCCTAGGAGGGTCCGAGGCCAACCCTGGATGAGATACGTGAAGCTAACTCCAAACGAGGCACGCAAGGCCGATGCTGGAAGGGTTCGGGGCCAACCCCGGACCGACCCTAAGGCCCAGACGTGGTAGGCCCCACGTAGAGCAAATGTCTGAAGTGCCCCGAGAAGTAGGCCGAACCCTATCGCCAAAGTTGTAACTGCACTAACTTCCCCCCTCTCCCCTATAAATAGGACTCTTTGTAATGAGAGGGAGGATGCCACTCTTGTAACCCTAATACACTCCTCTTAAATTCACTTGGTGATTGTGCTACTTCAAGGTCCCCTCGCACCCGCGACGGTCTTTGTATCCGACCAGGGGTGCTTCCAAGTTTATTGTCTAAACTTGTACCAACGATAGTTGGCGCCGTTTGTAAGAACTTGAATAAGAAGCCATGCCGCCCAAGAAGAGAAAGGCACGGAAGGCCATCGAGGTCGGTGGCGCGAACCCCCCTTCGAGGCCAAAGTCGAGTCGGGTCGCAGCCCGCGCCACCCTAGGGGGAGCACGGCCAAACACCTCTAGGAGGCTTGAGCCACCGGCGAGACCGTGGCTTCCCAAGAGCCCGACCTCCCAAGGGTCCATGAGGGAGTGGAGAGAGAGTTGAAGGACCTTCGAAGGCAGCTGAGAGAGGCGCAGACCAAGGCCCTGTGGTCCGTGGCTGAAGCCTGTCAAGTGGGGGAGCTCCGAGTGCAGCTCAAGAGGGCACGGGCCGAGGCATGACACCTGCCAACTATTAAGACGTGAAAAGCCGAGGAGCTAAGAAGCCGATTGGAGGAAGCACACGTGTCAGCACGGGAAGTGACACGCACTGGGACCCCTAGGTCGAAGCTCTTTGAGCCGAGCTAGTCGAGGCCTGAGCTCAGATGAACCTGCAAATATCGGCCGGAGCCTAAGAAGCCTACGATCTACAGTCACAAATCGACCAAGCACAAAGGGAAGCCCTGGCCTTAACGGGGGCAAGGGAATGAGCCACACACACCAAGGGGCTGACCTCGTTCAGGCTGGGCAGGTTGTGCTTAATCCTACGTCCGCCCCCCTCTCTTCACCTCGTTGATCACTCGAATACTCTGAGTCTGGGCTTGCAAGCCACCCCGTGGCTCGTGCGCTTTTGCATGCCCGAAGTTGCCAAGTACGCGAGGTGCTCCAACTGTGTACAAAACCACCATCACGGTAGCAGGAGGGGGAGAGACCATCATGGTGAAGAGTCTACCACTAGCCCTCTTAGGGGGTCGCCCAGTGCTGGTACCTCTTCCTCCCACCATGCTCGGTGTACTTGTGGGAGCAACTTGGGGAGAAGTTGAGCAACCACTTCTGAGAAAGCCAGAACAAGCCTATCACATCCTTCGACCTGCACACCCTCAAGCAAATATCGGGCGAGTCCATCTGAGACTTTATGCACTGGTTTGTTCACATCCATTGCTAGGTTTAAGGCATCTTCAACATGAGTGTTGTTGAGGCAGCGCAACGAGCTTTGCACAAGGGGGAGTTGGTCGACAAACTAGATTGAAAGGAGCCAAAGACAGTGGTGGAGTTTCTATTTATCATGGAGAAATATTCCAAATCTGAGGAAGGAAGGGCTCACCAGGAGGCAGAGGCCTCGGTCACCTTGGCCTTGGCACACCCACCTGACCCCAAGGTTGCTGAGAGGTGGCAATATTGCCACACCCCGTGTACCATGTTAAGTCTGAAGACACTCAACCACACTAGGCTCATGATGGTCGTTGTGGCAGCCACAATGACAACCACACGGCAATCACAATGATGGCCACCGTGACGATCATCGCAACGGCCACCAGGACTGCCGCAGAGGGCATAAATAATAGGGTAGTTGAAGGTGGGAGAAACAACATCCTGATCGTGGTGGTGATCACTACTTCTGCGCTTTACACGGGTAGAGCTTTCATGAGACTTCAGGGTGTACGCTCATCGCCTCAGCTCGACAACTTCAGCAGCAGCAAGCCCGGGCCACGACCAATGTGAACCTACCTCCCATGCCGGTGGCGGCATCCACACTGCCCACCCTGGTTGCTCCACTTTAGCTAGAGGGCAGGGGCAAGTTGCTAACCCTCCACGCTGCATAGTGCATGCAATCATCGATGGAAATTCACACACTTTCACATCAAAGTGATAATGCCAAGCATATGCCGCCCAAGTGCACCATGTCTGTGCATCACCGCCAACTAAGCACCCACAATGGATGAACACCCCAATCACATTTGTCCCGGAGGACACAGCCAGGGTCAGCCTCCTACACCACGGTGCCCTAGTAATCTCTGCCTCCATCGCTGGGTGCGAGGTTAGGTGAGTGTTCATGGATGGTGGGAATTTCGCAAATATCATGTTCGCCTCCACATTCGATGAGCTCAGGATCTCGCGGGCACTCCTGTTAGAACCTGGTGTCCCACTACTTGGGTTGGAGGTGACCCTGTTCCAGTCCTCGACAGGATCGAGCTAATCGTGGGGTTTGAAGCCAGGCTGCCACCCAAAGTGAGAGTATTGTATTCGACGTCGTCGACATCTTGTATCAGTACAACGTGATCATGGGTAGAGTGGCCCTCAACCGTTTTGGGGTAATGCCGCACCATGCTTATCTCTGTATGAAATTGCCCGACCTAGAAGGAGTCATCACTATGCATGGCGACCAAGGCCTTTCAAGGAGAATTGATGAGGACATCCAGGCGACAACTCGTTATGTGCACTCGGTTGCCTCATGAGCTGTGGAAGATGTACCAGGGATCCAAGTGCCTTCTCCTAACAAATGGGTTCCCAAGCCGATGCCTGATGGAGAGACCTGAGCCAAACCCCTTTCAGAAGCCGATCTAGCCAAGACCGTATTACTCGGCGCAGAGCTGGACCCTGTGATAGCCAAGGCCATCCTAGCCACCTTGTGAGCTAACCAAGACATCTTCACCTGGGAGCCTGAAGATCTCCCCAGTGTGCTAAGGGAAATCATCGAACACCGGTTATCTATGAAGCTTGAAGCCAAGCCAATCAAGCAGAAGCTCCAAAAAAATGTCAAGCGAGCATCAAGCCGTAGTGAGACAAGAGGTAGAGAAGCTTCAAAACACCAACGTAATCTAGGAGGTGGTGCATCTTGAGTGGCTATCCAACCTAGTCCTCATCGAAAATTTCAACGGGCAGTGGTGTATGTGCGTCGACTACACCAACCTTAATCACGCATGCCCAAAGGATGACTTTCTGCTCCTAAGGATCGACCAGCTAGTCAATTCTACCTCGGGATGCGAACTCATGAGCTTCCTTGATGCATTTTCATGGTACCACCAAGTATGGATGATCAAATAACATGAGGAGAAGACTAGCTTCATCACACCCTCTAGGACGTTCTACTATGTTTAGATGGCATTTGGGCTAAAGAATGCTGGCACCACCTTCGTTAGGCTTGTGTATAAGGCGCTTGACACTCAGATCGGGTGCAATGCGGAGGCTTACGTGAATGACGTTGTGGTCAAGTCCACCCTCACACAAGTGCATGCTACCAACCTCCAGGAGACCTTCAACAACTTGCATCGGACTAGTATGAGACTCAACCCAGAGAAGTGCATTTTCAGGGTTCGAGCAGGGAAGCTCTTGGGGTTCCTGGTGTCCAAGCGGGAGATCAAGGCTAATCACATAAACAACCAGGCCATCCTTGACATGAAGCCTCCCCAAAATGTCCGTGAGGTGCAGAAGTTGGCCGGCAGCCTAGCCGCACTAGGGTGGTTCATTTCTCGCTCATCCAAGAGAGGGCTCCCCTTCTTCATGATCCTACAGGGCTCGGACACATTTGAATGGAATGCTGAGAGTCAAGCCGTCCTTGATGATCTGAAGAACTACCTAATGACTCCCCTTTGTTGCATAGCCCCAAGCTAGGGGAGGGCCTACCAGCTTACATCGCAACAACTCCATTGTCGTAAGCACCATGCTAGTCCGAGAAGAAGAAAGGAAGTAGCACCCAGTGTACTGTGTGTCCGAAGCTTTGCAAGGGGCTAAGGTGAGATACACCGAGTTGGAGAAGCTCGCCTACACCGTCCTCATGGCTTCGCAAAATCTCCGGCACTACTTCTTAGCGCACGAGATCCAAATACTCATCCTTTCTGATCAAGGAGATGCTTTGAAACAAGGAGGTGTCTGGGCAAGTAGGAAAGTGGTGGTTGAGCTAGCATCATTCTCGATCACCTTTATTCCCCGCACAGCCATCTAGTCCCAAGTGTTGGTAGACTTTGTCGTGAAATGGACTCTGACGGAATTGCCCCCAGCTGCCCTGCCAACTAGCCCCCTTTGGACAATCTATGTGGATGGCTCTTGGTGCTCGGAAGCCACAGGGGCCGAGGCAGTCCTTGAATCTCTGAATGGGATGCGCACCTTATACTCTGCCCGCCTGAACTTCGAGGCCACCAACAATGTCATTGAGTACAAGGCTTTTCTGCTCGAGTTGCACAAGGCCTGAGCATCGGGGGCCAAGCGGTTCTTAGTAAAGAGCGATTCCCAGCTCATTGCTTGCCACATAGACAAGAGTTACCAAGCCAAGGACATAGCGTTGGTGAAGTACCTGGCCCTCGTCCGTGCCATGGAGAAGTACTTCAGCGGCACCACTGTTCGAAGCATCCCATGATCGGACAACCTCGAGGCTAATATCCTAACAAAGTCCGCTAGCACACAAACAGAGAGACCCGTAGGCGCCTTCTACGAGGTACTAGTGGAGTCAGCGGTAAAGGGGCTCCTAGAGGTGCATGCCATTGGAGAGCAAGGCAGGAGGAGACCAATCATTGAATATCTCACTGATGGAGTCGAGCCCACAGATCCCACTGAAGCATGAAGACTAAGACATCGTGCAAGGGGTTTTGTCATGCACAATGACATCCTCTACAAGCGTGGCGTCTGCCAGCCACTCCTCCAATGTGCGTCCAAAGACGACGGTGCTGACCTAGTCTAATGTTCTCACCTCGCACCCCGCGCCTTGATGTCAAAAGCATTCAGATAAGGGTTCTCCTAGCCCATCGCCCTACGGGACGTGGAGTCCCTTGTTCGTACATGCCCTGCCTGCCAATGGATGAGGTGTTGTATGAACTCTCCAGCAAATGATCTGTAGCCAATACCACCATCATGGCCGCTTGCCCGATGAGGAGTCGTTAAACCGCAGACTCGGGGGTACAAGTTCGTGGTAGTGGCTGTTGACTACTTTTCCAAATGGATCGAGGCTGAGCCACTGGCCAAGATAACTTCTGTGACAGTCTAGAAGTTTGTATGGAAGAATATCATATGTCGCTTCAGAGTGCCAAGAGAGGTGACCGTCGATAACGAGACTCAATTCGATGCAGCTTCCTTCCTCAAATTCTATGTAGGCCTTGGAATCAACCTTTGTTTCACGTCGGTCGCCAACCCAAAAGCCAATGGGGCCGTGGAGAGAGCCAATGGCATCATCCTTTTGGGACTTCGTACTCATCTCTTTGACCTCCTGAGGGGTCGTTGGATGGATAAGCTCCCAAGTGTGCTTTGGTCGATGTGTACTTAGCTAAGCTGGGTCATGGGGTTTACCCCATTCAAGCTTTTGTACGGTGATGAGGCCGTCACACTAGAGAAGGTCAAGCTTGGATCTCTTTGTTCCATGACAACCCTGAACGACACTATCTGTCAGATCTCAATGGAATCGACCGATGCCATCCGCCAAGAGGCAGCTCTCAACATTGACCGATATCAAGCGACAATGGACAAGACGTACAACAGAGCTATCTAACCGTGTCCCATCCAGGTTAGGGATCTTGTCCTCAAGAAGAAGGCCAACCCAGACCTCGATGGGAAGTTGAGCTCCAAGTAGGAAGGATCGTACGAAGCATACGCACCACTCACCCTAGATCATTTTGGCTTCAATCACTCGATGGGATCGAGCTCAAGCATAGCTGAAACGTGCATAACCTACGTAAGTATTACATATAGCTACTGAGCTTATTATGTCACCTTCGTTGCATATCTTTGCATCAGGCCTACTATGACACCCCTCGTCTATCATTTCTTGTCCTGGGCCTAGTATGACGCCCCTAGCCTTGAAATACATATACCCTTGCCATGCGCTTGTGGAATATTTTGTGCTCTTAAGTTGCAACCCAGGTCAAGTTGGCGATCTCCCCCCCCCCCGCCCCCGGGTTAAGGTGGCAATTTCCCTTTGGGGCAAAGTTGGCGATCACCCTTCCTTTCGAGATTAAGCTAAATTCTCCCCTCCAGGGTCAAGATAGTCCTCCCCTTCAGGGCCGAGTGGAGTCTCCCCTCTGGGGTTGAGCTAATTGTCCCCTCCGGGGTCGAGCTAGTCCTCCCTTCCAGGGTCGAGTAGAGTCTCTCCTCCAAGGTTGAGCTAAATTCTCCCCTCTAGGGTCAAGTCTCCCCTCCAGGGTCAAGCTAGTCCTCCCCTCTAGGGTTGAGTGGAGTCTCCCCTCTGGGGTTGAGCTAAATTCTCCCCTCTGGGGTTGAGCTAGTCCTCCCTCTAGGGTCGAGTAGAGTCTCCCCTCTGGGGTTGAGCTAAATTCTCCCCTCTGGGGTTGAGCTAGTCCTCCCTCTAGGGTCGAGTGGAGTCTCCCCCTCCGGGGTTGAGCTAATTCTCCCCTCTGAGGTCGAGTCTCCCCTCCGGGGTCGAGCTAGTCCTCCCCTTCGGGGTCGAGTGGAGTCTCCCCTCTGGGGTTGAGCTAAATTCTCCAATCAGGGTTTGAGTCTCCCCTCTGGGGTCAAGCTAGTCCTCCCCTCCGGGGTCGCGCGGTGTGGGTGCGGTCTGGCAGGTGCGTGAACCGAGGCACGACGCACACGAACCAAGGTGGCACAGTGGGCCGAGGCGAGCAACGGCAACGATCGATGGCCGAGCGGGCAAGGGCGGAGCAGACGATGATGAGGTTGGACGGCGGACAGTGACTCACCAGCGGAAAGACAACGGTGAAACAACGGCTGCGGAAGAACGACGACCGAAGTAGAGAACAACGATGGCGAAGGCAGCGATCTCCAGTGAACTTGACGGCGGGCTCAACGGCGAAGGCAGCAAGAGAGCGACTATGGGGTGCGAAAAACGCAGGCGTGGCTCTACTATTTATACCCGGACCTCGAGGAGTCCATGGTGGAGACACGCAGGCGCTGAGACGAACTCGTCTCACGCACGGTGGTGGAAATCCACGAGGAAGACGACGAACAGTGCCTGAACTATCGGATGGGCGACGCGTGTCACGGCGGAAGATCGAATGGCTGATAGCAGACTGCATGGATGAACAGTGCTTAGGCGCATGGATGCTTGACACATGTCACTAGAGCGATCCAACGACCGGTGCGTAGCACGGCCAGATGGCTGACGCGAGGCAAGAGAAAGATCGGACGGCTAAGGTTTAATGGCCGAAGAGAAGTTGATTTCCTAGGTTTCCTAATTTCAGAAATTCAACTAAAACCTTTTGAGCTCCAGAAAATAGCAAATAACTCTAGAAAAAACTAAGAAAATTTCAGAAAAATCCTTAAGACTCAAGGAACTTAAATAAAATACTTCTAGCAAATATTAAAGTTATGTTTAGTCATATTAAATCCTTTTAGTTACTAAAAATTCACTTTAAGCTTTTATTAATTTCAAAAAAATCCAACTGATGAATTTTATTTTAAAAGCTTAAAAAGCTCTGAAAATCAAGATGTTACGTATTTAAAGAAGTCAACCGGTCCATGGTGAGCCAAGTCCACCCAATCGCAAGAGCATTTGGGAGCCCAGTCCAGCCATTCGGACCACTGCACTGTGCGTCCGGGTTGTGATGCGGCATCGGGGGGTGTGGTGATGTTCGACGCACCTCGTATCGCGCGCCATTTCATGCCTAATTCGCACTAGGTCGGGAATGGGCCCGTGTCGCCCCCCGTGACGCGCGCCACCACAAACCCGGTCCGCGCCGGGTCGCGGACGAAGCCCTTAGAGCAAGTTTAATAGTACAGATAGCTGCTACCTCCAATACATTTCCATGTCATCAAAAGATAATGATGCAGTCAACTCATACAATAAGCTGGCTATAAATTGTCTCCACAAGAGCTTTCAATCATTTAATACATACATGGTTATTGATAATTTAATACATGCATGGGTATAACAATTAGTTCTATGGGTACATGCATGGATAATGTCTCTTTTCCTGTGCTATAGCCTGACTCTTGCATGGGAGTCGGCTTGGCTCTCTCTCTCCTTTTCTCTCCCCTCCACATAGGACTATGCTGACATGGATTCCCTTATAGCTAGCACACTCAGCCTTATTAAACTTGCTCTTATCGAGTAGCTCGTCCGACGCCGAGATAACATCGTTGTCCATGTCGGTGATTTTGCAGGTCCTCGGGAGTCAAGGACCCGCTGCAGCGCATCATCCCTTTTACAAGCCAACTGCACTGGCTCGGGCAGACGATTGATCGTCTGAATCGTTGAGAGACTACTGCTAGAGAAAAGTCCTCATGCTATCTTGAGCCTACAACCATTTAGGTATGGTCGTACCAACTAGGGTCTACATCAGCAACGTTTGCGTATCAGATCTAAAGGTGGTCCGAAAACAACATCAATAGGGATCATACACCATCTAGAAGGGTCTGGGACTAACCATGGACGAGATATGCAAAGCTAACTCCAGACAAGACACGTAAGGTCGACCTTAAAAGAGTCCGGGGCTAACCTTGGACCGATCCTGAGGCCTCGGATGCGATAAGGACTGCACAGAGCAAATGACCGAAATGTTCTGAGATGTAGGCCGAACCTTAGAGGCAAAATTATAACTACACTAGTCTCCCCCTCCCCCCTATAAATAGAATCTCTTGTAATAAGAGGGGGAGGCCACTCTTGTAATAATATACTCCTCTTAAATTCACTTGGTGGTTGTGCTACTTCAAGGTCCTCCTGCATCCGCGATAGTCTTTGTATCCAACTGAAGGTCCTTTCAAATTTACTGTTCAGACTTGTACCGATAACAGATCCAATTCCAAAGTTATTTCCTATGTGCGAGTTGCCAATTACCATTGGTTATTTTTAGGATATATAATTGCATGCAAGCTAGCTATATACATCGATGGCAACGTCGTATAAAGCTCGAGTGCGACCGGTGGATGTCAACATTGTTTTGTCGTTACTATTTGTACCAGCATTGTTGCATAAACATGTTGCTATCTGAGAGAAAAGGCAGCTTGGCTATGTGCAAAGGTTGGTACATATGCGAAACGAATGCAATAGTACAGGACGGTTTGGATTGGACCAGCCTTGAACACTTGAGACCTAACCAGAACTGTAGTATAGTCCGTCTCAAGACAAGTTCTTTTTAGATTATGATTTATAGTTTTCGTTAAACAAATAAACGAAACAGTTTCTTCACCGTCGTTTCGAAGCGACTTATCGAGATAATCTTTTTTAAACGGCTTATCGGTATTCAATCCGTTCACACAAGCACTTGTATTATGGCCCAAAAAAACATAAGACACAGCTATAAACTACAATAAAAAAATCTACCCACAGTGTGACCACCTAGCTAAGGAGTTTATAGGTAAGCTTTAGGTCAGAGAAACATAAGAGGTTTCATCTGTTCAAAATGCTTTGTGCACCCACACGTGTGAAACCAGGGGCAGATCTAGGAAAAATATAACTGATGGGTCACTCCACTACTATAGAAAGCCTAATAGTAGACGGCCAATCACAGACGGTTTGACAAAACCGTCTGTGACCAACACTAACATAGACAGTTTTAATTTGGACACCGTCTGTGTTGGCGGCGTCGGGGAAAACGCGTATCACAGACGGTTCTTAACTATGAACCGTCTGTGATAATTTAGTATCACAGACGGTCTGTATTAAAAACCGACTGTGATGATCCCAGATTATCACAGACGGTTTTTCATTAAAAACCGTCTGTGATAATGGCAGTGGGCATTTATTGCGCTGCTCAGACCGCATCTGACTTCATTTCGATCCAGATCTAGCTGGTGCTTTACTCTTTCGCTGAGGAGGCAAGTTTGGCGATTTCAGGCCACTTAATTTGGTGGGAGGAGGCAGATATTGAGCTTTGAAGATTTATACTTTTCTGGTTGCTCTAGATATGGTTAGTAATGAATTTTATTTTTTTCTTTGCATGCATTACAATTTAGGTCTAAATAATTGGTGAGTGTTATCAATTGAAGATGGTTTGCAAAATTGTTGGTTATATAATAGCTGTTGTGTTTATAATATGAATTGAGCTAGCAAATTAAGCCTCATTATAATACATGTGGCCGGTATATATGTAGTAATAATTAGTTAATTTAATTTTTAATGCTAAGTTGTTATATATGTACGTAACGTAGGACTGAAGTTGGATGTATGCTGCGAGCCGTGTGAGTGAAGAGTACATTAATGGCGTGTCTGCTTTTACAAGAGCTGCCGAGGAGGATATGTTGAATAAGGGGGTGAAATATATGTGCTGTCCATGCACTGACTGCGAGAATTTGAAGATGTTTAAGAACCGAGGGCAAATTGAAGCGCACTTGATTTGGAGGGGTTTCAAAAAGGATTATACGTGTTGGACCAGTCATGGCGAAGTGAATGATCATATGCCGCCGGATGACATCGCCGGTGAAGTGAATGATATGCCCCCGAATGACATCGCCGGTGAAGTGAATGACATGCCGCCGGCTGATGTCGATTGTGGCTCGGATTCGGATAGGTTGCACGATGATAATCTGGATCAGATGCTTCGCGATGTAGAAGAGAACTATGATGAGAGAGAGTATGTTAAATTCCGTGGCTTGATGGAGGACTCAGAGAAACCTTTGTACACGGGCTGCAAGTACACGAGGTTGTCGGCCGTGCTTGAACTGTTGAAATTGAAGGCAAGCAACGGTTGGTCCGACAAGAGTTTCACGGTGCTGCTAGGTCTTTTAGCGGACATGCTTCCGGAGGGAAATGAGTTGCCTAAAACCACGTATAAAGCCAAGAAGGTTCTTTGCCCGTTGGGAATGGAAGTAGAAAGAATACATGCATGCCCGAACGACTGTATCCTCTACCGTAAAGAGTATGCAAACATGCATGTATGTCCGGTGTGCAACGCATCCCGATACAAACGTAACAATCAATCAGATGATGGCGAGGGAACAGAGGCGAAGAAAGGACCTCCTGCTAAGGTGGCATGGTATTTTCCTATAATTCCCCGTTTGAAAATGTTTTTTGCAAATCCAATGGAGGCAAAACTGCTGCGTTGGCACTCGGAGGAGCGCAAGAAGGATGGAATGATAAGACACCTTGCTGATTCCGCGCAGTGGAGAAACATCGATAGGAGTTTTGCAGAGTTCGGTGCAGAACTAAGGAATATAAGGTTTGGACTGAGTACAGATGGAATAAATCCTTTCAGTAGCATGAGCAGCCGACATAGCACATGGCACGTGACTCTCTGCATCTATAACCTTCCTCCTTGGTTGTGTATGAAGCGAAAGTATATTTTGCTGTCGATACTTACCCAAGGGCCAAAACAACCTGGGAATGATATCGATGTGTTCCTAGCACCGTTGGTGGAAGATCTAAAAGTACTGTGGAACGAAGGGGTACAGGTATGGGATGCATACATCCGAGAGAACTTCACTCTGCGCTCCTTATTGTTCTGCTCCATAAATGATTATCCTGCCCTTGGTAACCTATCGGGCCATAGTACAAAAGGTGCAAAAGCTTGTACTCACTGTTTAGATGGTACCGAGAGTGTGTGGCTGAGACACTCACGCAAAACCGTCTACATGCGTCACGGCCGGTTCCTTCGGAGTGCTCACCCATACCGCAAGATGAAGAAATAATTTGACGGAAAGAAGGAAGACGGTTCAGCTCCAAGGCATTTAAGGGGACACGAGGTTTATGATATGGTTAAGAATTTAGAAGTTGTCTTCAGAAAGGGACGTAAATTGAGGGCTCATGAGAAGAACACCTGGAAGAAGAGATCAATATTTTGGGACTTATCTTATTGGGAGTACCTAGATGTTCGACACTGCATCGACGTCATGCACGTAGAAAAGAATGTATGCGACAGCTTGATTGGTCTCTTGCTAAACATTCGTGATAAAACAAAGGACGACATCAACGCACGGCTTGACTTGACTGATATGGACATTAGGCCTGAGTTAGCTCCGACATGCACTGATAATGGACGAATGTACCTTCCCCCTGCATGTTACACTCTGTCCAAGGCTGAGAAAACAGAACTGTGCCAGTGCTTGCATGGTGTCAAAGTTCCGTCTGGTTACTCCGGCAACGTGAAAAAACTTGTTTCGATGCAAGATTTGAAGTTAAATGGCATGAAGTCTCATGATTGTCATGTGCTGATGACACAGATGCCCCCTATTGCAATTACAAATATTTTGCCGATCAAAGTCCGAGAGACAATCATGAGGCTATGTTATTTCTTTAACACAATTGCTCAGAAGGTCATCGATCCCGAAGGACTAGATGCTCTGCAGGACGAGGTGGTGATGACTCTATGTCATCTTGAAATGTATTTCCCTCCGTTTTTCGATATCATGGTCCATCTCATTGTTCACGTTGTGTGGGAGATAAAAATGTGCGGGCCCATATTCCTACGTAGCATGTACCCATTTGAGAGGTTCATGGGAATTCTCAAGTCCTACGTATGGAATCGATCTCGACCGGAGGGCAGCATCGTCGAAGGTTATGCAAGCGAAGAGGTCATTGAGTTTTGTGTCGATTATATGGCTCAGACTCAACCGATAGGTGTGCCTCAATCTCGTCATGAAGGGAGGCTGAAGGGTATTGGAACTATCGGAAGGAAAGCAATCACTGCAGATATTGACACGTATACTCAAGCCCATTTCACGGTCTTACAACACATAACTGAAGTGGCTCCTTATGTCGACCAGCACAAGGATGTGCTTCGGCAACAGAATCCGGAGCGGCCGGATGTTTGGATCATAAGGCAACACAACAGTCGGTTCAACCAATGGTTGAAGGAGCAAATCGCTAGGAGCTCACCAAGTGAGATGCTGACATGGTTGGCAAAAGAGCCAACATTTACAGTTGTGACATGGCAAGGATATGACATAAATGGGTACACATTCTATACGCAGTCTCAGGATGTAAAGAGCACTAACCAGAACAGCGGTGTCCGCATAGATGCGTTCAGTATTGATGGGTCGAGAAACTCATACTATTGGTTCATAGAAGAGATTTGGGAGCTCGACTACGTGCTTTTCAAGATCCCCTTATTTCGCTGCCGTTGGGTGCATCTCCCACAGGTGAAGGTTGACAAGTACGGTGTCACTACCGTGGACCTCCAACGTATCGAGTACAAAGACGAACCATTCGTACTCGCCAACCAAGTTGTTCAAGTTTTCTATGTAACCGACCCGGCAAATAAAAAACGCCATGTAGTTCTTCATGGAAAAAGGAGAATTGTTGGAGTAGAGAATCTAGTGGACGAGGAAGAATACAATCAATTTGACGAGTTGCCTCCTTTTGGAAAAGGCATAAGGGTCGACGACGTCGAACAACGTGACGAAACTAGTTATGTACGCATTGATCATCATGAAGGGCTAATTTTTAAAGGAAATAAGCAAGTAGAATGAGAAATATGCATATGTGTGATGTATTTGTGAATTTACATTTATGTATACAACAATGCATGTGTGTGATGTATTTGTGAATTTACATTTATGTATATGTGAAAATGTGTGAAGAAATACATTGTGTATATGTGAATTTGCATTTATGCTGGTTGGTGTTGTATATGAATGCAGCTGGTTAATTTGTGTTGTGTATATGAATGCGCAGCAGCTGGTTGGTGTTGTCTTAATTACTACAGTCGGGGGGCTTATCACAGACGGTTCTAAAGTAAGAACCGTCTGTGATAGTATGACTATCACAGACGGTTATAAACGTAGAACCGTCTGTGATAGTCATACTATCACAGACAATTCTAAACGTATAACCGTCTGTGATATTGATATCACAGACGGTTCTTACTTTAGAACCGTCTGTGATAAACCTCCTACATATACCCCCTGTCTAGGATTTTCCGCGTATCCTGCACTTACTAAATCTCGTCGCCTCCCCCGAGCCCGTCGCCGCCTCCCCGAGCGCGTCACCGCCTCCCCCGAGCGCGTCGCCTCCCCGAGCGCATCGCCGCCTCCCCCGAGCCCATCGCCTCCCCCGAGCGCGTCGCCGCCTCCCCGAGCGCGTCACTGCCTCCCCGAGCCCGTCGCCGCCTCCCCCGAGCTCGTCGCCGCCTCCCCCGAGTCCGTCGCCTCCCCCGAGCGCGTCGCCGCCTCCTCGAGCGCGTCACCGCCTCCCCGAGCGCATCGCCACCTCCCCCGAGCCTGTCGCCTCCCCCGAGCGCGTCGCCGCCTCCCCCGAGCCCGTCGCCTCCCCGAGCCCTCGCCGGCCACCTCCCCTGTGCAAGTTTGTTAATCTTCCATATACTGATATTGCCTGTGGAATTTACAGTTGCTTGATGATGATAAATTCATATACTGAGATTGCCTGTGGGATTTACAGTTGCTCGATGATGATAAATTCATATACTGAGATTGGTTCATTCGGTCTTTGAGCTCTAATAGCTGTCGGTTCATGCAGTTTTCAGGTTATAGTCTGAATTATTGGGCAAATATATTAAATTGATCTGTTAGGATTTAATCTTGACAAGTTAAAAGACTGAATTATTGGGTAAAGATAACTTGTATGGTCTTGATCTGTATGAATACTGCTGTCTGAATATATGCATGCTAAATATATCTTGATCTTGAGATTGTAGAGTTTGTATCTAGAGCTCAAAAAACTGAATTCATTATTTGACATAACCAATCAAGGAAGAGTATATGATTTAGTAGCGGGACGGCCAAGATTAATCTTGTGCAACCCTACAATTTGAGAGCACAAATTAATCAATTAAAACTTGAGCTTGTTGCTAGTCTTAATTGATACATGTCTTTTACATTGTCATGCATATTCATGTTTAGACTGTTATTGATTCTATTATTGATGCTTGTTGCTTCATATATATGCCACATAGACCTTCAAAGGGCATGAAGCAAGTAACACATTCTAGTGTATCTTGTTCAGTGAACCTGATACACTAGTTTGTGTCATTTGCTTCATAGAACTTTGTTTAGAGATCTTGTAGTAATAGTATATGTCACATAGACCTTCAAAGGGCATGAAGCAAGTAACACATTCTAGTGTATCTTGTTCAATGAACCTGATACACTAGTTTATGTCATTTGCTTCATAGAACTTTGTTTAGAGACCTTGTAGTAATAGTATATGTCATATAGACTTTCAAGGGGCATGAAGCAAGTGACACATTCTAGTGTTCCCTGTTCAATGAACCGGGTGCACTAGTTTGTGTCATTTGCTTCATAGAACTTTGTTTAGAGACCTTGTAGTAATAGTATATGCCACATAGACCTTCAAGGGGTATGAAGCAAGTGACACACTCTAGTATATCCTGTTCAATGAACCAGATATACTAGTTTGTATCATTTGCTTCATAGAACTTTGTTTAGAGACCTTGTAGTAATAGTATATGCCACATAGACCTTCAAGGGGCATGAAGCAAGTGACACACTCTAGTGTTCCCTGTTCAATGAACCAGGTATACTAGTTTGTGTCATTTGCTTCATAGAACTTTGTTTAGAGACCTTGTAATAATAATAGATAGATATTGATTCTATATATGTATATATGTAGGTATATATATGTATATGTATGTATGTATATACACATATATATATGTATTGTAATCACCTATATTGAGCAAAATAGATAGATATTGCACTTTCTTATCTTATGGTATGGCACTTTCTTATCTTATTCTAATAGACCCACAAATTGAGCAAAATGTCATCCGCGCATTCTTCAACACCATCACCGGATGCGTCAGCTTCAAAATCAAGACGCCAAGGAAGAGGGCTATCGAAGAAGCCTGAGGGCCGATTTACCATCACACATGTCGATGTATCTGGGGTCCCTCTCCTTCCTCGCAAAGCAGCAAGCGCATGGAAGAGCATGATTGGAATCGTTGCACGAGAACGAATTGAGATCACATTCAATTCGTGGAAGGACGTGCCTGCAACTCGGAAAAGAGAGCTGTGGACAGAAATTTTGGCATCGTTCGAGATCCCAGAAGAACACCAAGACGTCGTGCAACGACAAGCCTTGCTAGGGGCGTGCAAAGCATGGAAGAATTTCAAGAGCAAGCTTGTCAAGGACTACGTGGAGAAAGACGAAACGCCCTTTCATAAATACCAATTCTGGAACCACAATGGGAAGAGTTCAAGGCTTCGAAGACGACCGAAGATTTCAAAAGTACAAGTGCGGCGCACAAGGCCCTCCAGGCAAAAAACACACACCCCACAGACTTGGCACAGCTGAGTATGCGTGTAAAATCCCGCAGTGGAGGAGCGAGGACAACCAGGCAGCCCTGCAGGACACCGCCCCGCCATTTGCCAATATCCCGGATGAGCGCGCTCGAAATTGGATTAGAGTAAGGTCATCCACAACGACATCGGGGGACGTATCCTTTCGAAACCCTACAGACCAGCAAGTGTCCGAGCGCCTGGTAAGATATCGATCGAGCTACGTAGCTTGTAATTACTCCACAACTTCGTACGAAGTGAAATGACATGTCGTGCTCTTGCAGGAAGAGCTGAGTTTTGAAACTACCCTGGGATCATTTCAGAGAACAAGGGAGAATGATATGCTCTCCGCGGCCCTGGGAAACAAGGAGCACCTGGGCCGTACGAGAGGCCTTGGGCTTTACGTTCCTTGGAAACATGGTTTCCAAGATGACTCCAACATGTATCGGCGCAGGAAGAGAAACAAAGCCGAGCGTGACGCACGGCTACGAGAAGAGATCAAGGCATCTCTTAGAGAGGAGCTAATGGGTGAGCTGGCTTATGTAGTCAGTGATGAGGTGCGGAAACAGACAGAAAGTCAGCAGGCCGCCGCCATCGCTCCTGTGCTAGCTAGCCCGCACAACCGTCTGAGTAGTTGCGCGTCCAATCCGACGAAAACCGATGCCAGATTTTCTGTGGACGACATCCTGATAATAATTATTATCTCTTGAATGCTTGCTCCATTGATAGGCCTATTCGACTAGCTAATTCTGTATCGTTATGTAGGAGCCTACGAAGTGCAGGCTCCAAGTGAGATATGCCTCCGTTCCCTTGCACGCTGGTTGGGGCCAGGCATATCCGTCTGGTATCGGGGTCATGCTGCACGGTCAAGATTTAGCGCCAGGCTTCGCAAAAGTTAATGTGGATGGTGTGCATATCAATTTTGAGGTCGTCCCGCTACCGAAGCCCCCCAACGACGAGATCGTGACTCTAGGGCAGGCCATTGGAACATTCATCCAGTGGCCCAAAAACGACATCTCCCTGGAGGCTTCTTCACCGGTGGCAGGACCAGAAGGGCAGTGCGAACCAGAGCAACATGCACTGGTGCCATCTCCAAAAGGGTAGTGCGAACCAGAGCAACATGCACTGGTGCCATCTCCAAAAGGGCAGTGCGAAGTAGAGCTACCTGCACCGGTGCTATCTCCACGAGTGCTATTCTTTGCAAAGCAACTTGCACCGTCTGTACTATTACAGTCGACTACCACAAAGTCGACCTACGGTTGAGGCAGTGGCCATGGCAAATCAAAGACGAAGGTTGATGACGATATCCCGTATCTGCCATTGGCCCGAAATTCGTGCTAGGCGAGCCGATGATATTCCCGGAAGAGCACCTCTTAAAATTAGGACTTGGTTCCCAAAGATTCCATGCTTGGTATATGGAACAGTCCAATAGGCCAGAGGCAGAACGGCGCTCAGGTATCACTGTCAAATTCAAGCCGGAACATTTCGTGCATGAAACTCACGAATGTGTCTTCGCGGTGACCTTTGACGATATATTTGAACTTTTCACGCTCAACGCTCTCGACGCCTGACTCGTTCGATGCTGGACGCTGTAAGTCTGTACAATCACAGTTTCTGTTCACGTAATACCGATATATGTCACAATTTGTTGCTTTTCTGTGTATATATATAGATTCATGCTGACCGAAGCTAGATCATCGAAATCACCAATTGGTTTCTTGGACCCACGCTTGGTCGTCATTGATACCATCAACGAGGATGCATCCTTCGTTGAGAACTATATTACACAAACACTGCTGGCTCACCAAGATAAGGAATTTGTTCTTATGCCATACAATGAGCACTTCCATTGGACTTTAATTGTAATTATACCAAAATGGAACAAGCATATATACCTTGATTCTTTAAGTAAGAACAAATCCAAGTACACAGCTATCGCCCAAATACTCGATAGGTACGTACATTGTACTCTTTCTTTTCTTCCGAATGACTAATCTAACTTTTTCGAATAACGAAGGTCGTTCGCCACATACGTTCAACAAACACGTGGCTCGACGACAGGGGCCAAGCCCTTGAAACATGCTCGAGATTTTAAGGTATTCGCTATTTCACATTAATTAATCCTATGCAACAGTTGGTAGTAATGCCACTTGATTTAATACATTCTATTTTTTGCAGTGCCACCAGCAGCAGCCGGGCAACACGTGTGGATACTACGTGTGCCACCATATGAGACTACTCCTCGATTCCACCAAGACCACCAATTCTAAGGTTTGTCAATCTTCCCACATTTATTTCATACATGTCAAGTTTTATATGTGTGCGCGTTGATATTCCTATCGACAGGCTGCGCCCATCTCTAAATCTACATTGCAACAGCCGGACTTTGCAAAAATTCGAGGAGAGTTCATTTGGTTTTTGTGGACTAAAGTCGTAAGATCAGATGGAGAGTTCCATTGCGCAGAATAATTTTTTATTGTAATTCTAAGTGCAAATGCAGTGTAGATCTTTTGTAATTGTGTATTTGTTAATGGATATTTTATTTCAATTCAATTAATTGATTTACGAAATGGATGCTTTATGTTTGTGAAATGAAGTGCGTTGTCAATTGGATGTTTTATGTCTGTGAAATGAATTGAGATGTGAAATGTATCTGAAATGAAATGAGTTGTGTGAATTGTATATGTTTTATGTCTGTGATTATCTGCTTGTTTCAGAGGGCATGCTAGCATTTCCTGAGGCTAGCCAATAAACAGAAATATATTTAGGGGTTGAAGGGAATATCACAGACGGTTTTTGAGTAAAAACCGTCTGTGATAGCTGATAATCACAGACGGTTCGAAAACCGTCTGTGATGACCTTCGATTATCACTGACCCATAAATACAGACGGTTCACAAAACCGTCTGTGATGACGTTTTCAAATCGTCTGTGATGACCTTTTCTGTAGTAGTGCTCTTCTAAGCATAATGATATCACTGGATATTTATAAGTGCAATTTGTTCTCTCTAAAGTGGATTTATATTAGGTTTAGCAAGAAGTCATGTGACCCAAGGCTTACATGCTAGATTCTCCTATTTCAAACGTAGGTAGGTGTTATTTTATAGGACAGTTGTTTTAGATGTGGTCAACGTGGATGAATTTGCGGAAGGTGTAGGTTGGTTGCATTAGCAACCTTAACTGGACTACCACACAAAGTTATAGTGGTAATGTCAGAAACATATAAGTAGAAAAAGTGAGGAGAAGTTGTCTTGTGTAAAGTAATAAAACAAGTTTATTGTGTGCGTACGTGTACTAGCTGATTACATGTAATCGAAAAAGTCATAAAAAGCTATGGTTGTATTGGTTCACCAAAAGGATGGAAGGATCACCACTTTTAGTGCCCATTGGAGAATCTTAGTGCCCAATTTGGAGAATCTTACTGCAATATGATACCAGTCAAAATCAACTTTTTTCGATACAAATATTTTGACTCGAGGTCACTACATTTACATGGAAATGCTTTAGGCTGCGTTCGGTTGAGCTTAGATTTATTTGCTTTTGCACGGTGCTACAGTAACTCGCTTTTAAATGGTGCATCTTTTCAAGGCGGGGTCTACAGGTCGATTATAGTAGATATTATATCAAGTTCAGATATACCGAGCAAAATTGCATGCGTCAATCTCCCTCTTCGTAAACTCTCTCACGAATAGACAGAATTTAAAAGTCATAAACCAAAATATATAAGTCACAGCCTAAAAGAACTCACTCATTGTGTTATTGCTTTCGGTAGATAGTGCGATTGTAATTTGCATTAGGGGTATTATAGGATCTATACAAGGGAGAATTGAGTTTTAGGTAGCTGCATAACTCTTGCATTGTGTTATTGCTAGGAGTAGTAGTTCTTACCCTAAAAAAAGTAGTAGTACTACAAAAGAGACGAGAAAAAGGCAAGACGACACACACAATGCTGTACAGGAAATTGATACTGTACCTATCTATTTATTACTAAAAGTTAATGATATATCTTTTAGAGTTATTAAAAAAAGATAAACATACTAAATTTTTTTTAAAAAACAAAAATATCTGACTCTTAATTTGGTGGACCCAAGTTAAAATGGCTCATATTGAAAGAAGAAGTTCATATAAGTACAATTAAATCTGACCTTTAAATAAGTACAAACCAAATAGTACTTAAAATATTCGGATGATACCTACACACCCTAACAAAAATATATCCTGGCCATTGTTTCGATGCAGCAAACCAATAGATTCTCCTCATCTTACTGAGACGATGACATACATCATTAATTCTCTTACAGCCAGGGTACTACGTAGTAATGTTTTCGAGCTGCCACTTATCCTCAATACCGATACGTACTCTTACAGCCAGGGTACTACGTAGTAATGTTTTTGTAGTGTACGCAACGGTGAGGATCCGGCGTGTTTGGGTCGGAGGTGCACGCCGAGTGGTCAGCTGCCGCCTTGCTCTGTGGCATCAGCCCCGGTGCAGCATCTACAGGTCCCGCAGCAGCTTGATCATGGCCGCCGCCGTGGAATTGCCAAGCCGCCATTGCAGCGTTGGGAAGCGCGGGAATGACTAGAAGGATCAGAAGCGCCATGGCGACGGCCGCGTCTCTTCTCCCTCCGTTCTTCCTCTGATCATCTAGAGCAACTTGCACGACCATGATCAGGGCGATCAACAACCTGCCAGTGCCTAATTGGACGATCCGATCGAAGAGCAATCCAGAGTTGAGATCGGACAGGCTGGTGAAAATGTGGTCGATCCCTCCCACCGGCCGCCACGGCGAACGTCGGCAGCGGTGAGCAGCCAGGACGTGTCGCGTCGTAAATTCTTGAGTGGTTGAAACACGCGCGTCCACCGCTCGAAAGATGCTGCAGATTAAGATACTGATCAACGTCACCAAAATCATATGTATGAATATAATGTATCCATCCATAGATTGATGAGCGTATTTACATGCACGCACACCAAATGAACACAAAAGTAAAAAGAGAAGCAAACGGGTTATAAGTGCATGTTTGACTGCCGTGTTTTATTCTTGAAGTCTATCCTAATTTATTTGGAACAAATTACTTTATTGTTGTTGTACTTTGTAGCAAAACTAATCTCCATTCGCACGAGTGGCATAACATGTCGTACACACTTTTTGCAAAATGTGTACGACAAACCTATTTGTTACTAAAAATTGATAACATGACTTTTAGAGTTACTAAGAAAAAATACACTAGAAATTCTCACAAAAAACAAAATATTTAACCCTTAATTTGGTAGATCCAAATTATAACGGCTTAGATTAAAAGAAAAAGAGTTCATATAAGTACAATTAAATCCCCAACATATATGCATATGTAATATGAAATCAACAAGGAAGAAATTAGGAAACCCACATGCACGTAGAGATTTATATCTGCATGCATGCATATTTACTCGAATAAAAAGGAGAAATCGATCCTGATTGATCTCCTACATGTAAACATCGATGACGATTTTAGAAAAAAAATCAAAGTTATGAAATACACATTGTTAGTGAGTGTGCATGTAGAATAAATCTTGTTTAAGAATAATGAAATTAGCAAATTAAAAAAGTCCATGTCAAGTGTAATCCAAAATAACTAAAATTCGGGGAAGAAAACAAAAACTAGCTACTTGATCACATGAGTAAATCTCAAAAAAAATAAAATATATCTATTATATACTAAAAGTCGATCACATGAGTTTTACATTTGCTAAAAAGTAGAAATAGTCTATAAATAATTAAATACATCCATTCCTCAATTTAGTGGACTCTTATTATAGTTAGTAAATAATCATCAATAGATGTCATAGATAAAATAAGAAATCTTATAAGACAAGACTATCCATTACAAATTCTAGATGAACACAACAAATAAAAAGAATCCTAGATGACCCGCACTAAAATTCACATGTGAGAGGAAAAGAAACATATTGACATGCAAAATAAATGAGTAAAAGTCATACATAAGAAAAATAAGAAAAAAGTGGCTCTCGGCAAGGAAAAAAGGAGAAATAAAAAAGATAAGATCTATTCTATATGCACATTTACCAACAATATGTGATTCACAATTTTGATTTTTTTTCTATAATTGCCATCAATGTGATAGATTCTACTTCAAGTTGAACTATATCAACTATTGGGTGTTATCTATTATACAATAAACGCATATGATGGTTGTTTACATCAGCTGACTAAAAAGAGAAAAATCATAGAAATTCTCCCAAAAATAAAAACAAATATTTTGCTTTTAATTTAGTGTATCTTAATTATGTGTAGCAATCTATAACCAATGGATCTATAAATGAGAATAATTTTTAAAAATTCTAAAAAAAGTATTTAACTTTTAATTAAATGGACCCTTCTTATAATTAACAAACCATAATCAATAATGTTTTTTGATCTGTGAAAGTGCACATGAAATTGATTTACACTCTGATATGCATACATGTATAGTTGAGGAACTGTGATATGCATGCATGTGTCGCCGCTGCCTCCGTCTTGAGGCTCCGGTAAATTACATGCGACGCCCCAGCGGTCTGCAACAGTAGCAGCACCACCAATCATGCCCAAGCAACCCTTCCAAGAACCCTCATTGCTCTCACTAGCTGATTACATGTAATCGAAAAAGTCATAAAAAGCTATGGTTGCATTTTTTTTTTCACATCACCACTTTTAGTGCCCATTTTGGAGAATCTTTAGTCAAAATTAACTTTTTTTTCGATACAAATATTCTGTAACTTGAGGTCACTACATTTACATGAAAATACACACATAATGTTGTACAGGAAACTACTGACACATCTAACGCTATAGTTATTTTTTTTTTCAAATTTGGTATCTGGATGTTCTCTTTTGTAAATCTAGACATCTGCCGAAGTCAAGAAGGAGACTAGATTTGTAAAAAAAAAATCTGGGACCAAATTTTAAAAACAAAAACAGCTCCATTGCGAGATGTTTCAACAGTTGCTGCACAGGAAGCGCTTTCCCCGCATCAAATCCCCACCGCTCGTCTAAAAGCCAAACCACACGCGCTCTCCGTCGTCCTCCTCCCCCCGCTTACAAAAGGGCGGCGTAGCCTCCTCCCTTGCCACCACCATCTCCCTCTTCTCACTGCGCCTACTGAGTTGTGCGACCAGCAGTACGAGTGCACGCGAGCCAGGTGACGCTGCAGGCACAATGGTGATGGAGAGGCAGGAGAAGGGCAGCATGGGCAAGCAGGCGGGCAACCCCGCCGCATTTAACCTCGCCGAGGCCGGCTTCGGCGACCGGCAGGACGTCGACGACGACGGCCGCGAGAAGCGCACCGGTATGTGTACATGCATCCTCCTTCCTTAGAAATTAACGAGTGCCATGCGTGCACGCATGGATGAACATACTACATATGTGATGTGACGATATTCTCCATGCAGGGACGCTTGTGACGGCGAGCGCGCACATTATCACGGCGGTGATCGGTTCCGGGGTGCTGTCGCTGGCGTGGTCCATCGCGCAGCTGGGGTGGGTCATCGGCCCCGCCGTGCTCTTCGCCTTCTCCGTCATCACCTGGTTCTGCTCCAGCCTCCTCGCCGACTGCTACCGCTCACCGGACCCCGTCCTCGGCAAGCGGAACTACAGCTACGGCGAAGCCGTCAGGGCCAACCTAGGTATATACACCCTACTACCTCCCAGCCTACGTAAAAAAATAAGCCTTCTTATTCATTATTACTACATGCATAAAGGAATTAGCTAGGATATATTTGATTCTGACTTGATAATTAATTCTTCTCTATGTTTTGTGTCTGATTAATCTCTTGCAGGAGTTGCCAAGTACAGGCTCTGCTCTCTCGCGCAGTACATCAACCTGGTCGGTGTGACCATTGGCTACACCATCACCACGGCCATCAGCATGGGGTACGCAAGCATGCATGACTCAAAGCACTCAAAACCAACACAAACACTGCATGTTTTATGTATGCAAAGGGCCTAGCTTTCCGATAGAGCTACCCTCTAGTAGACGAGAAAAATTAGTCAGAGTCGTTGATTTGTTTGTTTTTTCGTTTCTAGGTAGCATTTGTTTTGTGTGTACCAAATGCTGTCTTAATTTGGGGAGTGTATAGGCATCACTCGGATATTTTCTTTCTAATTATTATTTTAATTTGTGGCATTTGGATTAAAGATCAATGAGCTCATTGTTTTTAAAGGGGGGGAGAGAATTTATGATCATTGAGTCTCTAATCCAATGGTGCTAAATCTAGATGATAGTTAGGAAGAAAACATCCGGATGACGTTTAACAAAACCCCTTAATTTGTTCTTTCTTCAAGGGAAAACATGTGTTGGCGTGTCATTTTGGGTAGGAGAATAGAAGAGGCTGAAGAGTCCACTTCTCTAAAGCAAAGCAAAAAAACTGACAGTCAAAGAGGGGCTTTTTAGGATCCAACAGGCAGAGAAAAGATGGCAAGATACGTTATTTGACAGTTCAAAAGTACTTGGAAAAAATAGATACTGCTTTTTTCCCTTGAAAAAGAATGGGCAATTTGCTAAAGGAGTGGTCTATATTGGCATGGTTAAAGAAGAATCTCATTCGCGATAAGCATCTACTAGCAGCCTAGCACTACTGACAAATGATTGATTATATTGACATGCATATAAGTTACTACCAGATAAATGACCTTGCTTTCATTTAGTTTTCTTCTCTGAAATCTGAATGTATATATCAACCTGCAGGGCGATCAAGAGGTCCAACTGCTTCCACCACAACGGCCACGATGCCAAGTGTGAAGCATCCAACACAACAAACATGATCATATTTGCAAGCATCCAGACCATGCTCTCTCAGCTGCCGAATTTCCACAAGCTTTGGTGGCTCTCCATTGTCGCAGCTGTCATGTCCCTGGCTTACTCGACCATAGGCCTTGGCCTCTCCATAGCAACAATAGCAGGTTGATACTGGAGCACTGACTGATATACATGCCCATATGATTTGATTTGCTGCTATGCATGAACAAGCGAGAAAAAAAAATTCCTCCTACTCTATTAATTCTCCATGCTCACATCATGATCCACAGCTCATAAGGAATAGAACAAAAAGATATTTATGATCATGATGATCTAAGAATTGAAGGAGGAGTGCATGAGGACATTAGACATGTTGATGAGGCTTTTTGTTTGTATCATACATGCTGGCCCATGATGCAATGTGTGTGTGTTGATTGATTTGCAGGTGGGGCGCATGCGAAGACAACGCTAACAGGGGTGACTGTTGGGGTGGATGTGTCTGCAACTGAGAAGATTTGGAGAACATTTCAGTCAATTGGGGACATTGCCTTTGCCTACACCTACTCCAATGTCCTCATAGAAATTCAGGTAACTTATATGGCTGTGTAAATATACCACCTTAATGATGAACACAAACATGAGTGATACTACTACATCTTGGAAGCACATCTTTCTTTTTTTCAGTGCATGGTAGATGTACAATAAAATGACTAAATATCTAAGCAAATTGATGTGTTATAGTAGTACTTCAGTCTCTCTCTCTCTCTCTCTCTTTGGTGAAAACATCATCTCAGGGAATCGATCATTGGTACTCGGTACATATGAGCCCATGCCCGTGATCTTTGGGCTCTGGCAAGAGGACAAATTCTGAAGAAAAACAGCATGTGTGAACCCTACAAGAGGACAAATCTATCAGTCCGATATCGTCATTTCCTAGCTCCTTCTGCATCTGACGAAAATTTTGGATAAATTCTTTTAGAGAAAATGGTCCAATCGTCACAAAGAGTCTCTGCTCTCCATTGAAACCAGTGCAGACTCTGCATGGGTATGAACAGTCAATAGTATTAAAGGCAAATCTTTGCCATGAAGGATAGCATGGAGATAGAGATATTTCTAATGATACTTGCCTTTCATCCATCGAAGTTCAGAGTATTGCTGTCCTCTTCTCAGAGTAGTGAACCATCGATATTCAGAGTGCACATGCTAGAGCAATTGCTCAAAATGACCCAGCTCCTGCAAATGCTTCATATCTGAAAATTCTCTCCACCAAAATGCCAATCTTTTCCGGTAAACCTTCTCCAGCACCATCCTATACGAAGGACAGTGCCCTCTAAATCCCTAGAAATAAATGCCTACCAGGTAGTCCGAGCATTTCACCGGGTACAGAGGACACTGCATGCATGCCTGCCTGCAGCTACGTGATTCCAGGATAGGACGCCGCTTGCCTCCACTAGGCGCATCGCATGCAGCGACACGGGAAGGCATCAGAACAGGACAAGTCTTGAGGCATTTCCAAAGCCACATTAATTGATCGCGCATTTACGCCTTATGCAAATCTCAACGCCTCCGGGAAGTAGAGTAGACTTCTCTGATGTCTAGGTCAAGATCGGTCCAGTTTTGCCAATCCACCCCCTTGCAGATGTCGAATTTGCAGTACAAATTGAGTAAAGAGAATTCTTTTCGGTGCAGGACACGCTGCGGTCGAGCCCGCCGGAGAACGAGGTGATGAAGAAGGCGTCGTGCATCGGCGTGTCGACGACGACCATGTTCTACATGCTTTGCGGGGTGCTCGGCTACGCGGCGTTCGGGAACCGCGCGCCGGGCAACTTCCTCACGGGCTTCGGCTTCTACGAGCCCTTCTGGCTAATCGACGTTGGCAACGTCTGCATCGTCGTGCACCTCATCGGAGCCTACCAGGTGTTCTGCCAGCCCATCTACCAGTTCGTGGAGGGCTGGGCGCGGCGGCGGTGGCCGGACAGCGCGTTCATCAATGCCGAGCGCGTGGTGCGCCTGCCCCTCGCCGGCGACTTCCCGGTGAGCCCGTTCCGGCTGGTGTGGCGCACGGCGTACGTGGTGATGACGGCGGTGGTGGCCATGCTCTTCCCCTTCTTCAACGACTTCCTGGGACTCATCGGCGCCGTGTCCTTCTGGCCGCTCACCGTCTACTTCCCCGTCCAGATGTACATGGCGCAGGCCAAAGTGCGCCGCTTCTCGCCGACGTGGACGTGGATGAACGTGCTCAGCCTCGCCTGCCTCATGGTCTCCATCCTCGCCGCCGCCGGCTCCGTGCAGGGGCTCATCAAGGACGTCGCAGGCTACAGGCCATTCAAGGGCTCCTAAAAATCGATCAAGCGATCGCATCATGCATCGATGAAACAAACATAGCAGCAATCATGCATGCATAGTGATGATACATACGGTTATTAATTATAGGTGAAGTGGGTCGTGTCGTGAGACAGAGGTTAATTTGTGAGTAAAGTGTCCCTGTAAGTGGTAAATTTAGCCTGATTAATATGGTTTGAATTTGCTGTGTACGTAACTAAGTAGAAGCAGCAGCTTAATCAATCTGGATTATGGACAGTAAGAGGTCAACAACTAAGTTGACTGCATTCTAAGGCAAACATGGGACATGTATCTGAAGGTAAGGTGAAAAACTCACTTCTGTAGCACAAGAGAAAAGGAATGGTATGTTGCAGTTAGCATCAATCAGATTGTGAGACAGAGGTGTGTGTCAAAGTTTGGTTGTATATTGTACATCAGTTGTTGTGCTAATCAAATTCTTCTCTGATTTAGCATACTTGATGTAGTACTAATCATCACTGGCAATCGTCACTCCTGTCTGTATTATTTAAAACAGAGTCAAAAGATGAAATCATGGTAGCTATCAGACATGTTGAAGTAAGAGCACAAAATCAAGGCACCAGTAACTTGTGTTGTACACCACTCCACTAAATTAGGTGGTGATTATTTAGGTTTTTTTATGGCTTATGGTTGAAAAGCACTGTAGCTAGCTGAAAAAACACTGTAGCTGACAGAGGCTTATTTAGCATAATTAAATTTATAAAAATTTAAAAATTAAAAAATATGTTAGACCATTACGTATAATACAAACACATACGGGAAAAAAGAACCGGCAAAAAAGCTCAATAAAAAGCCAAAAATTCAGAAAAAAAAAGAAATTTATGAATAGTGAAAAATAAGCCGGAAGCCTGAAGCTGAAGCCATTTTGATCACAGCCACCCCACTGGATAACATAGTAGAACTTGTGGTTTCACCAAAAAAGAAAGAAAGAAAGAAAGAAAGAAAGCTGAACATATAAAAACTTTACTGATACTCAATAGTCAAAACAGGGGATCACGTTTCAAGCAAAATGTCAACTGCTACTTGCCAAACTCTCATCCTTTTTGGAGTACCCCTCTAGATTTCAGATGTACTGCAAATTAAACAAGAAAGTGTACACTGTTCAGACGCTCGAATGATCAAAACCTGAGGCTGATATCAAAAAGGCAGAGTATTTTACGCTGCATACGCCGCTGAATCTAGTCAGGTAGGCATAGGCAGATGAGTAGCGACGAAGGAAAGTCTAGGAAAGGAGTCAACAACCAACGCCCGCGAAATTCAATGCAAAGTTGAAGGATAAGACAAGAGTTTGTGATGGTTTTTCGACGCTAAGCTGAAACCTAGAGAACTTAGCTATGCATCTCAAACAGGTGAATAGAGAAATCGAATAGCCAGCTTTACCATTAAAACGGCTTTTCCTGCTTCCAGATTGCGATGGCGTCAATTTATTATGGGTGTGTTTGGTTGCCTGAATCTCCTTCGTCCTGGTTGGGTGGATCCGTATAATCTGAGAAAGAGCCTGTTTGGTTGCCTGTATGAGTAGATGCAATCTGCATGAGCGGATGCAAAAATACGCCATCATCCTGGATGGGTGGATACGCTCAAAATGAGCTTCACTGGCCATCCTAGATGGGTTGATGCAGTGTATCTTATGCGGTCCCACGTGTCAGCCTCTCAGGTTTGGTAGACTGCATCCGCTCATACAGGCAACCAAACAGCATCTCAGTTTTTTCGCATCCGCTCATGCAACCTCACCAAACATCTTCTTTTTCTGAAATACGATTCCACTCAGCCTGCATCCACTCAGTCAGGATATACGATACAACCTCCATCCACGAACCAAACACACTGTAGACGCGGCAATTCAGTGAAGGACAACAAGAGTTTGTTGGGTTTGGCTTATTATTTTTTTGTACAGTAACTAATTTTTAAATTGTGTGTTTTTTAAGATGAGATCTACAAGTAGATTATAGTAAAATTTAATTCAAATTTAATTATATCAGTCAAAATTATATACAAGTTTTGCTCAATGTCGCTATTTGCTTAGTATAGTGGGCCTCGTTCACGTCTCGTAGACTCGACAGATTTCGACAAGTGATCGCTGGGCTTATTGTGTTGGCCATCCTCTTTATGGGTCGCTCTTTGATGCAAGCCGTAGAATCCCTGGCCCGGCTTTCTTCGGTTGTTATCAAATTGGAAGAAGATCGATCAATGGTTGCATAGCCTAGCATACTCGTCTGTTCCCATCCCGTCCACTGCCACCAAGAACGGGTTTTCGTTTTTCCCGTCCGCAGCCGGGCCCTCTCCCACCTTCCTTTACGTACACTTCTCACCGGCCTAGCGTTGGTGGCACCGCAATCATGTCGGAGAGGCAGCGTGATCGTGACACCAGCAGGATCTTGGGAACAGGAGGGAGGAGCTCAGGGGCGACGGGAAGGTCAGATCTGGCTCCGAGGGGACCGGAGAGGAGGAAGGAGTTTGTAGGCGGCAGGGAGGCCAATATGGCACCGAGGGGGTGAGGAGGAGGGAGGATCTCGGGGGTCGGAGGGAGGAGCTCGGGGTCGGAAGGAAGGCCATATCTGGCTCCGTGGGAGCCGGGGCATGAGAGAGGAGCTTAGGGCGGGAGGGAGGAGTCGGAGGCAGTGGGAAGGTCAAATCTAGCGCAGTGGTGGTGGAGAGGAGGAAGGAGCTTGGGGGCGAGAGGAGCTCGGGGCTGGAGGGGAGGCCAGATCTGGCTCCGAGGGGACTGGGAGGAGAGAGGAGCTCGGGGTGAGAGGGAGGAGCTCGGGGGCTGGGGCATGTCCAATCGAGATTTTCCTGAAGTGGGGAGGAAAAACGAGAAGAGAAGAGAATATATATAGCAGCACGCATCTCAAGGTAGCAATAATCGGTGCGCATAATATGTGGAGGTGCCCTCTTATCCTACACACACAGATATTAAGATTTAAGGTATCTTCTCTGGTTGGAATGCCAGAAATCCCCCAATAATCTAAAAATAATGATATAAATTCTCTTATTAATAAAAAAAGAGAAGAAACTATACTATTTATTGTGGTGGACCATATTATAACTACAAAGGCTATTAGTATATAGATATTGGAGTTGTAGAACATGTACAATTGTACCATGATATCAAGCCAAACAATTGTGCTGGTAATTCTACTAGAAATTAGTGTTATATAATTATTGAAAAGATAGGAAAAGAGGCCACAATGTTTGCTCTCAAAAGCTAGAAATTACTATGTTAATGATAGAAAAACAGAAAAAAAAATCTACATCGCCAATTGTGGTGGATCTAGATTATAATGGTGCATATTAATCTGATATAAATATGATAGCTTTTATATTGTATAAGAAATGCAACTGTATTTCCATCATAAATATAAGAGTTGGGTAACAAGTACAGCTCTATATTTCGCTATAAGCATATACATTATAGTATCTAGTTGTGCATAAACCCGGCTAGTTTCTCTAATTTCTTCTTTGATTTCCTTTAGATATGCTTGCTGCAGCCTTTTGTTCATTTTACCGGCGAGTCTTCCTCTAGATTTCCTTTACTTGTGATGGGTTTTGGTGTCGTATCGTCTACCAGACCAACTCCACTCATCGACAAAGCCTTCACTAGGGATCTACACTGGGCCCAGTTGGATACAAATAAAATACCTTTTGGCTTTCCGACAGAGCCTTCAACAAGGATCACCAATTGGCTCAGTTTGCTATTGGAATTGTGTGGAGATGTAGGGCATGACTCCCCTTTAAAGCATCTCTAATGTATTGAAAGGTAGATTTAAAATCATGCCATATAAGCATTCTATGAATTAAGCTTATTTTTCTCTAATATATTATACTGATTCCTACTAATAACTGGGACTCACGTTATATTAAAAAATCACAAAATAATAATATTATCTCTCAACTGCACTCTCTGCTATGTAATTATTTAATGCTCATATAAATTGTTTAATGCTTTGAATTGACTCCTAAGTAGAGTTCGGTTCTATGCATTTTTTGTTGGAGTCGACCCCTCCAATGTATTCAATTGATTTAATATTTTTTTATTTTCTCATTTAAATTGGTTAAAACATAACATTAAAAATGGCCTAATGGACGTTTTATCGTTGAAACTTCATTGTCACTTTAATTGATGAGCAGAGCTCGTGCCATCCATTAAAAATAGCTCAGTTTATAACGTGGTTTGTGGTGAGTCCTAGATTAGGGGTGGTTTTGTACGAAGTAGTGGTGTATATGCATGTGGTATTAGTTGATGTCTGCGTCTGGGATGAGCGCTTACTACCCATAGCTAGCTAGAGACCTAGGGGGTCCGAGACATCCTTAAACGGAGAATGAAGAGTGGCAACTACCAGTAGCTAGATAGAAATCTACAGTGAACAAGAAATGTACTACCGAGGTACTCATTTCGGCTTAAGCTTTTGGCTTCTGACTTATTTTTTATTATTCATAAATTTCGTCTTTTTTTAAACTTTTGGCTTTTTGAGCTTTTTTGCCGGTTCTTTTTTCCCGTATTCGTTCGCGTTGTCCGTGATGAGTTAACATATTTTTCTATTTTTAAATTTTTTTAAATTTAATTACGCCAAATAAGCCACCTTCAGTTACAGTGTAATTTCAGCTATAAACCACAGCTTTTCAACCCAACCGAGCGGGACCTAGTCTTTTGGTATTGACTTATAAATAGCAACAGCTTGTAGAAAAGTTTATAGAAAGAGATATTTGCGTGTGATTTTGGTCAATATAAATGAAGCCATTGCAGTGTATACTACAATCAACTAGTAGATCTCATCTTAAAAAATACTTCATTTGAAAGTTAAGTACTATAAAAAATTATTTACTAAAGTAAAACAGATTTTAGAAGTCAATATGGTGGTGATCGGTTCGGCTGAAAAGCTTGTGGCTTATGGCTAAAAACACTGTAGCTGGCTGAAAAAAGCATTGTAGCTGACAGAGGCTTATTTACCATAATTAAATTTAAAAAAATTTAAAAATAGAAAAAACATATTAGCCCATCACGTATAATGTAAACAAATACGAGGAAAAAAAGAACCGGTAAAAAAACTTAAAAAAAGCCAAAAGCTCAGAAAAAGACGAAATTTATAAATAGTGCAAAAATAAGCTGAAGCTAGAAGCTAAAGCTATATTGATCAGGGCCAAGTAAGACAGTGTTATGGTGAGAAAGAGGAGACACGCCTGAGAGCCCGAAGCATGATTACCTTTCTTATAAAATTCCTACCAAATAGAGTACGTTTTTTATAAAATTCCTACCAAATGCCACTAACAGATGGTTCCTTCGTTTGTATGGGCATGGTGGGGTCTAGCTGCTAAACAAATAGGACAGATGTAAAAGAAGTTTTTTTTTTTTGGTTCACATGACAATCTGTATGTATGTACGTGTAACAATTGTTCGAGTTCACCTTTTTGCCATATACTAAAAATTGAGTAACGTTGTTGGTTTCGTCCGTTGCTATATGAGTGTATTCAAAGCCTTCGCATTTTTAACGAGCAGTGTCCAGGAAGTTCTGCCATGGTGATTGGTGAATAAGTTGCAACTTACGAGCTAAGAGCATGGTTGGGAATTTTTGTAGCATCTAGAAGCTCTTGTTCATATTTTCATTGATCGATGCTATTAGATCCCGTTCAGAACGTGGGTTTCTTGTCAAAAAATGTTGTTCGATTATTATAATTTACATATATAAACTAAGAGTATGGATGACAAATCTAGTGTTAATGACATATTGGATGTTAAGGTGGCAATGGCAACTGAGGGCTCAAACGGGTCGGATCGAGGCGGGCGGCCGGCTGCCCACCCCGACGAGCGACGGAGCGATGGACCCATCGTCTCCCTCCATCCCAGCCCCAAAAGCGCCGCCGCCTTGTCTCCCTCCATCCCGTCCGGCACCGAACCGATGGCTCCTTCCACCCCTCCCCCGGCTGCGACGACACACCTCCTTTCCAGTCCGCTCCTGGCCGTCCAGAGCTTCAATAGGTCACATTGCATATGAGCTTCGGTCCTATATGGAAGGGATTGTAAAATTTCTGTTTGTTGTATGCAGTCCGTGAGTTCAAATCGGAGTCCATCAGCATGAAATTTTGCGATTTCTTGGTTGAATTGTGAATCGTACAGCCTGTGTGCATCAACTTTCAGCCTGTATGCTCGATTTTTTTTGGCATGTATCAGCAATGGATAGTATCAGGTTTTTCTCCATTATTTTTTGGCATGTATCAGCAATGGATAGTATCCAAGAATTGTATTTCTGTACTCGATTTGTGAATTGTAAGCAATTCTGAAGAGTGAGGAAGCTTGATTAGGTGGAAGGGTGAATTGTAAGCAATTTTATTCTGTCCCAGATTGCTCCCAGGAGCTAGGTTCTGCTGCTTGAAACAAGTGCAGGCAGAGCCCAAAAATTCTGAGACTGTCACTTCGTTTCTTGTGAGCATGGACGAGTGCTGCTTGTTTCTGATTCACTTCGCAACCTATCCCAGATTATCTCTAGAACATTGGCACACATGTAAGCAGGGAAAATAATGACCTACAATATCTTGTAGGGGCATGCGCTCACAGAAGCAAGCAAATAACATGGGGTCACTGAAGACATTACATCCCGTTCATGTTAGTTTCTGCTTCTAGCTTTTACTTAAAAAAGTAAAAAGTCAATAAGAATATCTGGCTTCTTGAAGCGACTTCTCCACTCCTCTCGCTACCGTTTCGCTTCGGAGATAAGGCAAGAGGTCACGAGTGTATCACGCACCTCACTCCTCTCGCTCCCGTCACGTGCATGTATCTCTCTCACTTTTTTCATTGTTTGCTCCCTCCTTTTAAAAGCAACTTTTTTCAGCCATTACTATTTATTTTCAACCAAAGCCATAAGCCACAGTCAAAAACCACCAACAAAAACTAATATGAATATCCAATACATTTGGCACAGGCTGTACAAAACAATTACATATCCAGAATATGGAGGAAATGACAGATCATCTAGAACATGGGGAAAAAATGGTAGAGTACATGCAGTTTTCTTGCAATCAATTCCTCTGCTTCATTATCGAGCTTGGTAGTTTTCTGAAGAATAAATGAAATAGTTAGAAACCAAATATTAGCCTTCAGAATTGGAATTGAGCTTTAGAACTTTACCTTGACCATTGTGTTGTCCTTCTCAAAAGGCAATTGTGGCTATCACGGTAGACGACCTCCTTGCATGGCCTACACATGTGTGTCACCTTGTTTTGTTCTCTGCATTCTCATCTTTCTTCCCATGCATAGCATGGAACCCTTCCTTTACTTCATTATCGAGGAAATGCCAGATCATCTAGAACATGAAACCTTATGCAAAATGTGTCACATGTATAACCTATACGTGCTAGTAGGAAAGATGATGGAAATTGAAGCCTTCATGCTAGCATCTTTATCGGTTATGATGAGGCTAAGTGCAACTCCTCACATTGCTTTCAATAATGTACAAAACAACCATGTGTTAATAATGTAGCCCTAAACAAGACGCATGTCTTATGGTGATTTACTTCGGTGAATGGTGTGAAGTTTATATTGTGTTGGTTGGTGTTATATGTCAAATCAAATGAGACAAGATCTCTAAAATCAACATAATTCTTCCTACATATACTATTTTCCCAAAATACATATACCAACCTACCCTTGTTATTTGTTACATAATCAAAGTAAAAGGCATGATTTATTTCATTCTTTCTACTAAGGCTATCAACAAACATCTGAGCATCTAATGACTTAATATAGCTTCTCAACTCTTTATGATAATTCTGCAATTCTTTCCTCATGTATCCTACATTCTCAAATATACCCTCACTAATACGAAGATATCTATATGCCCTGCTTGTGCTGATGACTCCTTTATGACATGTGATCAATGGTCGCTTGGCCTTTTCATTTACTTTTCTATTGGACCTTATCAACTATTGTTTGCTAGGTGATACTAATTCATGTGTATATAATTCAATAGATATTTTCACCCTAAACGTATTGTTGTTATTATGATTTACAACTAGAATTGCCTCGCAGCTACACCTAGTTAACTTTCTGACATATTTTTTTTCTTGAAATCCACCTTGCCCTCACCTTTCTCAGACTAGAAGCTTTCTCTTGAGCATATCTATCGCTTCCATCTGATGGCACCATTGACAATTGTATGCAGACCAATACAGACTCCAAATCTGGGTGATTGTGCAAGTCTTATAGAATTCCTCTAATACATCTGTGTCTTCACAAACCACCCTTCACATGGCTTGATAGCTAGGTCAACATAAGGTGTGTAAAAAGAACCCTGCAATGGAAATGATTATGCGTCAAGTATGATACACTGACATATAGAACAAAACACATGCACACAGAGTGATACTTACTACGAATGGGGTGCTTCTGCTCTTTTATGGAATACTAAAATGAATCAATTGGTGGGGAGATGAAATGATTTCAGCGCTAGAGTGTGCATAGGGGCTTTCTTGAGTTGGTAATACCAATACCACAGTCGCATCGCCCACTAATTCCATGGCTGCTACATTGTCCCAAAGAACAATGTAGCTGGGGCGCAATGCTGGGCAACGGAAATAACACCAAACAAAGGTCATCAATTGGAGCAGTGTGACAAGGTGCTGGGGTGGAGAGGCAGTACGAGAGGGAGACAAGGGAAAGGGACGGGGGACTTTTTCATAAAATATCAAACACACGTGGGGGGTATTGCAAAATTGCATAAGTGGCTGGGGGCTTCACACTCACTTCAATCTAAGCCAGTTGGGCTAGATCCAATGCCCTCGTTGGCATTAGCACTAGATATGTTGCCAAGGGTATGTGCAAACTTGTCTCTAACTTGTGCCACCTCATCTCAAGAGATGACATGTCCAGTACATCATCTCTAGCACACTCCACAACATCATCTTTGTACAATATTTTATTTAAAGTGGGACCACATGCCATTTTTTTATTAAGCACCACAAATCACTCTCCCCTTCCCCATGCCATCTCTCTCTCCCTTCCTCGTTATCATAATGTCGCCAGGAGCTCTCACCTCCTGTTGCACCGGCCGTGGCCGGCTCTATGCCCCTATTGCACTGGCTTTCTCCCTCCCTCCCTCTACTGGCAGTGACCACCGCCTACTTCCCCTACCATCGTCGCTATCGGATCCGTCGCGTGTCCATCATCGTCTTCACCACACCCCTCTCCCTCACCACCACTGCCCCCCTTAACTTCTTCAACTCTCTGCCACTCCCTTGAACTTGCCGGCCAGATTCGGCCAGATCTAGTTGGATCCGCCTCATCGGAGGCCAGATTTGGCTGGATCCCCCTCTCTGGAGGCCATATTCGGCTGGTCGATGTGGTCGTCGTGCGAGGAGGTCATTGTCATCTTTGCCATGGCTAGTGTCCTGGCCTGCACTGGCGCCTTCACTCCAACGGTACCAATAAACCGCATGGATAACGGATGGTACTGCTCCAGCAGCAAGTTGCTCATTGTTTCACATATTGTTTCGTGCACCCGAGTTGTCTGTTGCAGGAACGATGACCTATGCTCTCTCTCATTATTGTCTCTTATCCACATATGATTTTACTGAGGTGGCAGAGCTAACAGACGCAGCTGAAGTGGTTCTGTTGGAGATGCCATAAGCAGCTCAAGGTTTTTGTAAGTCTTGTCATGGTTCACCCGTTGCAGCATCACCTGGTCAAAGTCAAACTCCACATACCTGGATGCAGGTTAACCACTGACTAACAAGGTTTAAAATGTTAACCGCTTCCCCTTGTGATGTTGGCTTGCTGCCATAAGCCTGCTATAAGTTGGTGGCGTAAAGCGAAGGCCAGCTCGGTGATTACTGGCGTGGTTATTGCTAGTTTAGTGTGTACCGTACTGAAGACAAAACAAAAGCGCGCAGGTGGAATCCAATGTTGTACTACTAATCACTAATACGTCTCTGCAGCTTGCAGCCATGTTGATGTCCAGGCTGATCTACAGTATACGTGCTGAGCGATTCGTGCTAATTAACCTCTTTAAACTCTGAAAAGTAGCAGCAGATCTGCCAGCCGTACGTGTACTATCATGGCATGCCCATCCACCGTCGTCTTGCCGTGCTCCTTGTGTAGAGTAGTTGCTCAGTACCATGTGTTTTTATGAGCTGCTGCTGCTGCTGCTTTTTTTTTTGATCCCGAAAAGCTTGTTTTCATTAAACACTATCTCCAGCCAGGTCACTGGAGACCAAACTAGAAACAAAGGTGGGGACTTGACTCATAAACTCCATTGAGCCAGAGCTAACCACACTCGCCCCATACACTGCAAGGCGATCAGCCACCTTGTTGCAATTTCTCGGACAATGCCGAATACTACAGTAATCAAAGGAAGAACCAATAAGATCTCTGATTTGCTTGAGGAGGCTTCCATGCACACTTTGATCAAGGTCCAGCGAAGTCAAGCCCCGTACTAGGTCAGACGCATCAGATTCCAGGATAATTCTTGACATTCCCAAATACGCAATCCTCTGCAGACTGTACAGGGCCGCCAGTGCTTCCGCTTGGAAAGGGCTGTCCACTCTGCACAGATTGCCACAACCCCCCTGAAGAAACTCACCAGCACTGTCCCTAGCAACAAAACCCCAACCTCCCTGACCCGAACCAGCTTTAAAAGAGCCATCAATATTAATCTTGTAGACATCTTCCGGTGGCGGCTGCCAAATCTTGAGATTGACTTGTTGCTGACTTTTCGTTGTTTTCCTTCCCTTTTCAAATTCTGACACATAGAAGGTTATAAGAGAACAGAGCTCAGGACAGGACAATCTTTTTTCTCCAGCAATCACCTTATTCCTCATCGACCACCACCTCCACAAAAGGACCACAATTTGTAGCTGGGTTGGCTTTGGAAAGCCCCAGATTCTCCTCAGCAAGTCACGCCCAGAATGACATTCTGTTAAGGTAATGCGATACTCCTCTAAATTTAGCCCTCTCCAGCACTCTTTTACTTCTTTACATCTGAAAAAGAGGTGCCCACAATCTTCATCCAGCCTATGACACATGGGGCACAGGGTATCCTCCTTCATCCCCCTGCGGCTTAAATTCCGCCGAACTGCTAGACTATTATGGGCTACACGCCACAGAAACATTTTCACTTTGTTTGGGACCTCCATATTCCAAATTTTATCCCACCTGAACTGGGAGTCCCCGTTTGGGTGTGGCTCAGCACTTGCTGCATCTCTACCAAGCTCATACTCCCTGTTCTGAATCGCCAACCTATATGCTGACTTAACTGAGAAGATCCCCTTCTGGTCAAAGTGCCATGCCGGTCTATCTACCAAGTCCTAGTTCACTCTCAATTTTAGGATAGCCTCAGCATCAAACTCTGAGAAGACATCCTGCACTAAGGTCTCATCCCAAGAACCCAAACTCGGGTCCATCAACTCAGCCACCTTGGTCAGAACCGTTGCCCCCCTATTGGTAACAGGACGTCTTGTACTGTCGTGTGGAATCCAGGGGTCCGTCCAGATATTCACCGACTCACCATTGCCAATGCGCCATATGAGCCCCTGTTTCAGGAGATTCACACCTTTGAGGATACTCCTCCAAGTGTAAGAAATCCCATCCCGCACCGCACACTGCAGAATACTGCCATTGGGGAAATATTTTGCTTTAAGCACTTGGCCACACAGTGTATCCGGAAAAATCAGAAGCCTCCAAGCTTGTCGAGCCAGCATGGCCATATTAAACAAATAAAGATCCCGAAAGCCCAACCCTCCCTTATTCTTAGGGAGTGTCAACTTATCCCAGGCCAACCAGTGGATCTTATTTTTCTTATCATTCTGGCTCCACCACCACCTGCCAATCATAGAGTTCAACTCATCGCACAACCCTTTCGTCAGCTCGAAACATGACATAGCATAGGTTGGGATTGCTTGGGCCATAGCCTTTACTAAGATTTCCTTGCCAGCCTTAGATAGCAATTTCTCCTGCCATCCTTGAATCCGAATCCACACCTTCCTCTTGATATATTCAAAAGCTTTCTTTCTTGATTTACCAATAGAAACTGGTAGCCCCAAGTATCTCTCACTCTTTGCTTCTTGCATGATGTCAAGGACCTGTCGCACATCATTCTTATCAACAGAGTCAGCGTTTGGGCTAAACAGAACAGATGATTTATCCCTATTGATCACTTGTCCTGAGGCTCGCTCATAAGCCAGCAAAATCCTCCTCAATTCCTGAGCATATCCTCTACAAGCTCTCATCAAGATCAAAGAATCATCAGCGAAGAACAGATGATTAATCCTTGGAGCTTCCCTGCACACTCTAATGCCCTCGATCTTGCCCTCCACTTCAGCCTTCTGTAACATTGCTGACAAACCCTCCGCACAAAGAATGAAAAGATAGGGCGACAGAGGGTCCCCTTGGCGAAGACCCCTCTGTGGGAGGATGTTGCAAGAGTAGTCCCCATTGACCTTGATGCAGTACTTCACTGTTGTAACACACTTCATCACCCTTTCCCCCCACGGCCCTGTGAACCCCAATTTTAGCATCATCTTCTCCAGAAAGCTCCACTCAACACGGTCATATGCCTTACTCATGTCTAACTTAATAGCAGCCACCCCCTGTTTTCCCCACCTCCTTTGCCTTAGGTAGTGTGTGAGCTCGTACGCCAGCAGGACGTTATCAGTAATAAGTCTACCAGGCACAAAGGCACTCTGAGAAGGTGTAATGATCTCCGGGAGCACCAACTTCAATCTGTTTGCTAGCACTTTGGAGATGAGCTTGTACACTACATTGCATAAGCTGATTGGCCTAAGATCCTTCAATCTCTCCGGTGACTTGGTTTTTGGGATAAGAACAATAACAGTGTCATTCCACCCTTCCGGCATCGCAGCCCCATTAAGCACCGCAAGAACCTCTTCTTTGACCTTTTCACCCGCGAGAGACCAGAATTTCCTGTAAAAAACCACCGGCATGCCATCAGCCCCTGGGGCTTTCAACTCACCCATATCCTTCAGTGCCTCCCAAACTTCGTCACTTAAGAACGGTGCTGACAGGTTGTCATTCATTTCTTGAGTGACCTTCGCTTGAACACAATCAAGGACCGCCTCATCCTGGGACCCTGCAGTGGACATAAAAAGTTTCTGGTACTGATTAGCAATAAAGTTCTTCAGATGTTTTCCTTCCACCACCCCACCACCCTCATCTTTCAGCTTGCTTATAGCATTCCTCCTTTTCCTTTCCGAAGCCTGAGCATGGAAGAATTTTGTGTTACGGTCACCTTTGGCCAACCATGTGGAGTGAGCCCGCTGCTTCCAGTATACATGCTGCTGATCCAGGAGACGCTCAAGCTTATAGCGCAACAAGCGCTCCTTGTTTATATTCCCTTGGGAAATAGAGGCTCGCCTGATCCTCTCCAGCTCCCTTTTGGCATTTTTAACTCTCTTCTCCAAGGCTCCAAGGACCTCACGGTCCCACTGCCATAACTCCCCCAACACCTGAGATTGGATTTCCATCAGACTAACCCCTCCACCTCTAATAGCTTTACCCCAAGCCTCCTCCACCCTCTCGCTACACTCCTCCTCCTCCAACCACCTCGCCTCAAACTTCTTCATGACCTCCAGAGGTTTCCTCCACTGGACCTTTTCCTTCGCACCAGGAATCACAATGATGGGCCTGTGATCTGAATGCCTAGGATCACCATTAATCACACGGACCAAAGGAAAGCGATCCCGCCATGCACTATTCGCCACCGCCCTGTCCAGTCTTTCCCTGGTATAGCTGAGAGCATTTTGATGATGGTTCCTCCAAGTGAAAGCATCCCCCACGAAGCCCAAATCGTGCAAATCACACTCCTCCAGAACATCTCTAAACTTTACCATACTGCTCTCTGCTCTAGGAGCTCCCCCTTCCTTCTCACAACTGAACAGAATTTCATTGAAATCGCCACAGCACAGCCAAGGGAGCTTACTGCGATGCTGTAAAATTCGAAGCAACTTCCATGTTTTCTCCCTTTCTTCACTACGGGACTCGCCATAAATCCCAGTAAACCGCCAAGCACTCCCATCCTCCTCCTTGATTTTGGCATCAATATGATACCTAGACCAACTCAGCACCCGCAAATCCACCTCCTTCTTCCAAAACAGTGCCAGACCACCCTTCGCCCCTACACTATCCTTCACCACCATGTATGGCATGTTCAGCTTCCACTTAAAACCCTCCATCCATTTTTCACCATGTTTTGTTTCAGAGAGAAACAACACATCGGGGTCCTCCTTCTTCTGGACATCCAGAAGACCGCGAACTGCCGGGCCGTTCCCCAACCCCCGACAGTTCCACGCCACAAGCCTCATTGGGATCGGCCGGGCTGACCATGCAGCCCCGCCAACAAGGAATTTCCCTCTCCCATCTCCTCCTCCACAGGAACAGACTGGAGCTTAGCCTTCTTCTTTACTTCCTCCTCCCCACTGGCCTCCTCTCCCCCTCTCTTCCGCAACACAGACGGGGAAGGAAGCTGTTCCCCCATCGACCTCCCAAGCTCACGCGGACGGCGTTTAAAGGTAGACCTCATCTTTTTTACCTCGCTTCCCCCAACCTTGGCCTGTTTAAACTCCTCCACCGGCCGCTCCCCAACCCTGCGGAACCCTGCTCCTGCCCCCTCCCCTAATGTCGAGGGACCCACCCCATCCACCTCCATGCCGGCCTTTTCAGAAACTCCTGGCAAGACCTCCTCCTGCATGTTGAGACCTCCATCTCCTCCCTCCCCGTCTACCAACCCCAACTCCCCTTTTCCTGCTACGACCACCCCCAGAACCCCCTCCCTCGCCTCCAGTACCAACTCCACCCTGCTCTCCTTGTCAGTACTTGTACTGTCCCCAAAAATTAATTTTTTTGGTACTCCTCCAGAAGTAGTATTGTTTGACGGTAGCTTGAGCGGGCTCGACCCATCGTCACGAAGCTCATTTTCCTCCAAGACCTTCCCCCTCCTTTCTTCCTCATTCTGCTGCAATCTCCTCCCCGCCTCCAAGAGCCTGACGACTTGTACTTATGACTACCCCCTGAGCTGCTGCCCCCTGACCAGCGGCTTCGTTGATCACGTTTCTTTGCCGGAGAAGCCCTCATTCAGTCCCCAAACTGATGATCGTGCACCTTCCAAACCTTCTCATCACATTCCTTTTCCACATGGCCCAACAAACCACAGGAATAACAGAAATTTGGTAGGAATTCATATCTGAAGTTACACCAACAGCTTTGCTCCCCATCCTGAAAAGTGGCTTGCGCACATCAATTAGAGCTTTAAGCCTAAGAAAGCTCCCCACAGCCGACCCATCCTCATCAGTTTCTACTTCCAATGGATCCCCTACTTTCGCCCCAATCGACCGACCTGTGCTTTCATTCATCAGACCTAGAGGCAGGTTGAAAACACGAATCCATACCGAAATGTGAGTAAACTCCAAATCCATTAGTCTCTTATTCTCATCAAAGTCCACCACAATGAGCAGATCACCACCAAACTCCCACGGACCCTCCGTAACAGCTCTTCTCTTGCCCCCCGGATGAAGGAAGGCAAAAAGAAACGTGTTATCCCCCAGCTCCTTGCACCGGATCCCTTTCGCCGGGCACCAGATTTTACCCAGCGTCTGCACCATCCCTTCCACATATCCAGCCTTCGACGAGAACAGCTTGCCCACCGCCTGAGGAGGACGACCAGCCTCCCTCGAAACTGACTGCCAACCGCATTTGACAGCCTTCCGCTCCTCCTCCGACAGCTTCAGACCACCCAACAGACCCTCTAGGTCCTCCGCACCCTGCTTCCGCCCTTTCTCCATCCGACCCCCAACACCGACCGGAACCTCCAGCACCAAACCGACCAAGAAAACCACCCCTCCCGGCACACCCCAGCCACGAACCTCCGCCGCCGCAAGCACAGACCACAAGCACAGAACGCCCCTCCTCCCCCGACCGCCACCAAGCTCCCCCGCGGACCGCCACACCAGCCTCCCCGCAGCACCACTGGCTTCACCGCACACACAGCACCCTCAAAAGCGCCCCTGCTCCGACCACCCCTTCTCCCTCTCCCTTCGCCCGCCAGACAGGAACTCGCCCAAGAAGAAACCGAAGCAAGCTTGCGGGGTAGAAATTCCGAACCAAACCCAATACCTCGGCCTGGGCGCGGAAACAAGAGCTCCGACTCGAGAGACCGAGCGGAGACGGTAGCAGTGGTAGTGATGATGTAAATGGAGCTTGCTGCAGCCCTCACAGCGTCGCCCTTCCGGTTGGCTACTGGAGGCAGGGAGGGTTAGGGTTGGAAGCGGAGGGGGACGAGATGGGGAGCGGCGGCGGCTGCAGTCGTGGAGGACTGGAGAAGGTGGCTAGGGTTTGGCGAGGGGAGGGGGTGGCGGCGGCGGGGGAGGGGGTGGCGGCGGCGGCGTGGCCCCCTTCTGCGGCGATTTGGTGGGTTGCAGAGGCGATTGGGTGCTGCTGCTGCTGCTACTACTACTACGACGACGACCAGTGGATTCTGCGTAAGTGTCGAAATGAACCGGACAACCCCTGAATACACTCCCAAGCTACCAAGGCTGGCTTCTTTTGGGTTCATTTTTATGTTTTTTGGTTTTTTTATTGTAGTAATTAGTTTTTAAACGTGATGTCTTTTTAAGATAGAGTCTATAAGGTGATGCTCATTTGGGCTTTTTTTGGTGGCTTATGGCTGAAAAACACTATAGCTGACTGAAAAACAATGTAGCTGACAGAAGCTTATTTAGCATAATTAAATTTAAAAAAAATTAAAAAATATAAAAAATATGTTAGCCCATTACGTATAATACAAACAAATACGGGAAAAAAGAACCGGCAAAAAAGCTCAATCAAAAACCAAAAGTTCAGAAAAAGACGAAATTTATAAATATTGAAAAATAAACTGAAAGCCAGAAGCTGAAGCCGAAACGAGTGGAGCCTATTGACTATAGTAGACAATATACTGACTTTAGCTACAATTGCAAAAATCGTACATAACTACCTCTTTTCATATTTTTCTTATAAATAATCAGAATTTAAAAATCATAAGTTAAGGATAAAAAACAACCACCCCAGCTACTCTCGCTTGGCAGTGGAAAAAGGGTTGAGCAATTTATCCGTACTCCATTACGCGGCCTCTTTAAACACAGTGAAATTGTAGCACAATGGCGCTGGCCAGGGCCCAATGATTAAGAGCAAGATTTACCCGCGCAACCTGGCGCTAGTTACTACCAAGAACCTCAGTACTAGCATGCAACTAACGATGCGCTTTTGAATGATTAAAGGTCTACCAAGAACGCACTTTTCGAAGATTGCCCATCAAACTATGCAAAGGAGAAAAGAAATGTGGGTCTAAGCTACCAGGAAGCTAAGCTGCATTGCAGGCTGGCTGGAGTATACTACTACTTATGATAAAGAAACCCATAGCCAACCACTGTCAGCAACTAATCAATCAGAAAGACCGGAGTAAAGAAACACTAACTGGGATGTGATCAACAGCTAAGTAGCAATTAAAATTAGCCATGATTGGTACTGCCGGCTTAGCTGCAGGCCCCAAAGCAGCAGCCAGCAGGTAGAGGACATTCAAAGCTGCGGTTTAAAAAAAAGGAAGGCGGCAAAGCTGGGTCCAATTGAATTGAGTTGAATTCAAATTTTCGAATCAAAAAGAGTCAAGTCCTAGTACAAACTTGTGTGTTGTCTGCCGCTCTCTGATCGGACTGGCACTGTGCTGCCTTTGGTACGTGTGTTGCATGGCCCACATGGATCGGATCGGACACTGACACATCAGGAGGGAGTGTTGCATTGCTTGCATACAAATTATTTTGTATACAAGCAACATACACATGGGGGTCATACAGATAGGCTCTGTGTAGGGGTGAAAACGGGTCGGATTCGGTCGGATATTGCTGTTACCATATCCTAACCCATATTTTTTCTCCGGATTCGGTACCAATCGGATTCGGTGCCGGATCGGTCGGGATTAACCCAATTCGTCTGCACCCCTACTTGTTTATAAGGAATGCATGCAGTGCAGTAAATGGAGTAGGACGCACATAGCTGATGTGGAAGATTTTATTTTACCATTGCAAAAGAAAATAAAACATCAAATAATAGCACTAACGTGAAATCAAACTTGAAGACATATCGGATTCGGACGGATATTCGGATTCGGACGGATATTGCTGTTACCATATCCTAACCCATATTTTTTTCTCCGGATTCGGTACTAGTCGGATTCGGTACCAATCGGATTCGGTGCCGGATCGGTCGGGATTAACCCGACCCGTTTTCACCCCTAGCTCTGTGCCTCTGTTTTTTCTATCGACTAGTAGCGTCGCATCTGCCTTGATTGGCTTCTCCCATGTGATCGGGGGTGGTCATGCGAAGTCAGGGTGCTGTAAACATCGTGACTGACGACGGTCAAGATTAAGGGATTGTCATTTTGCACGCAGCAGCGGAGCGAATCCTTTACTATTTGCTACAGGTAACGGGTTTTTTTTATGTCGCTCGGTTAAGCTGAAATAAACTAGTTTATGACTGAAATTATGTTGTAACTGATTGAAATTATACTGTAGCTAATGGTGCCTTATTTGACATAACTAAATTTTAAAAGTTTTAAAAATAGAAAAAACAGATTAGTCCATTACAAACAATGCAAACGAATATAGAAAAAAAGAACCAACAAAAAGCTCAAAAGAAGCAAAAAATTCAGAAAAAGACAGAATTTAGGAATAGTAAAAATTAAGCCAAAAACCAGAAGTTCAAGCCGAAATGAGCAGACTACGGTTTAACTCTAGCGTGAGCATTTATGCGAACGAACTAAATGTCGATAAACTGTTTTGAAAAGACGTTGACGTCCTATTTATTTGTTCAACAAAAACTATAAACTTTAAATAAATTACAAGATAAGTTGAAAAGAAGTGGGCAAAGCCCTGTCGTGATGGATGCAGTTTCGGTAGTAATATAAGGAAGAAAGGAGGACAATGGATCAGTTCTTTTGGGCTTATATTTAGACGTTGGCTTTCATTTCTACAGTAGCTTGCCGTTAAACGGTGTGTTTTTAAGATGAGGTCTACAGGTAAATTGTAATACAAACTATACCGAGTTCAGCTGTACTGGCCAAAATCACGTGCGACTATTTCTCTCTTCGTACTGTCTCTCACGAACAAATTAGAACTTAAAAACCACATCCACAGCTATAAAGCTCAGCAAAAAAACCCACCTAATAATTTATGTATACGTGGATAGCTTAGCCCTAAAACTAGTTAAAACTAGTAGAGCAGATGGCTCGGCTCGGCTCGACAGTAGCATGGGCCAACCGAAGACATAGGACCCACCTCCTTTCTCCATCCTCCCATATATCTATTATTTTATTGGAATGCTGTACTAGTACACTATTTTTAAGATGTGACAGCCTGTTCCCAGCTCCGACTCCTCCTCGCCACCCACCTTATCAAAAACCGGTCCACGTGGGCCCCCTTCGTCCTTACAGCCTCACTTCTAAGTGGGGCCCACTGACTATGAGCCCAACTGCCATTGAGTGGAGACCGGTACCGTGTAGCTTAACACGATCGTAGAATAATAATGGCGATAGTAATCGATGAGATGATCAATCCATATGTACATACCTCGTCGTACGGTCACATTCGGCGCTCTTCTTATTTCCTTCTTACGTAAACAACGCGATAAGGCGCTCGGTAGCCTTATGTGCTTCTCTTCTCAGGCGACAGTTACGACCTGTGGCAGAATTAGGTTTAGGGTTTATCGGGGTTGGAGAGAGTTTTAACAGGATCAGGGTTTTAAGGGAGAGGGAAGGTGGTGGTTGGTCACAGAATCAGAGGAAGACGGTGAGCGACGGTAGGTAGACGACACGATGACGAATGTAACTAGCACTTGTTGAGCAGCGTGACGACAAGGCAAGACAATGAGGGCACCACGGAGGCACGGACTATGGGAGGTGGAAGCGATGGAGGCAGCATGGAGGGCAGCCACTGATGGCGACGTCGGCAGCTGTGGCAGGAGGCAGTCCGCTGGATGGGGCCAGGGGAGGTGGGGAGATGTCTGGAGCTGCTGATCATGGAGAGCTGCCGGTAATGGCGAGATGGAAAAACGGACCGCCGATAAGGGGGAAGGAGGTGATCGCTCTAAGCTATCGTTCAACAAGTGCAGTAGTCACGTTCCTTTTTTGACGTTGAGTTGTCATTCCGTCTCTCACCGCTCGAGCTGTGCCCGTCCGTGCTGTGCTGTGCTGCACCCTCTCTCTTTTAAAGGGCACATCTGTACAATTTTTTTTACAGGTCAAATCACAGTCTGTTTTGGTTTCGGATGCCGTGAGGAATATAAATCCGTAGCACGCAACAGCTCACAGCGAGGGTGGTTGAAAAAGCTGTTCCTTGCACGCATGCACTAGTGCTCCCGCACTTTTCTGCGCTGTTTAACAGCTTCTACTACCGGTAACATTCTCTACTCTCAGTAAAAAAAAATACTCGCTCTACTCGTACTCCATAGCCAAGGGAAAACCATTCTCTTAGGGGATGTTACAGTTGATTTCTGCCAATAGCTTTTAAAAGTGGTTTATGATTTTTAACTAAAAATAAATAGAAGTAACTGAAAAAAGTGACTTTAAAAAAGATGATATGAGCGGTAGAGAAATTAGAGGAGAGATACATACGTGTGACAGAAGCAACCGATCATTTGGGCTTTATTTTGGTGGTTTATGGCTGAAAAACACTGTAGCTAACAGAGGTTTATTTAGCATAATTAAATTTAAAAAAAATTAAAAATATAAAAAATATGTTAGCCCATTACGTATAATACAAACACATACGGAAAAAAAGAACCGGCAAAAAAGCTTAACAAAAGCCAAAAGTTCAGAAAAAGACGAAATTTATGAATAGTGAAAAATAAGCCGGAAGCCAGAAGCTGAAGCCCAAATGATCACACCTTGATATATTATGTATTTGTGACATTCTATTTTATTTTTAAAACGATATATTAGTGAGAGTGAAAAAGCAACTTTAAAAAACCATATATTGTTATTAGTAGAGTCTCATTATTACCTATATCTTTTCAGTGACAGGGAGAGCAGGGAGGAGCCTCCGTTACTCCATTCGTCCAACAGATAGATGGCTACCTACGACCGTTACAAAAACTAACGAATTTTCCCTGCACCCGACTGGACCCCCCGCACGCGGCGACTGACAGTGGGACCTCCACAATCATCACCTCGCTCACCGACACCGTGGGGCCCCGAACCGTGCCCCTTTCCTCCATCCAAGCAACGACACGAGGAGCTTTTTCACCGCCCTCTTCCCGTTCGTAAACCACCAGCAGGAGTTACACTATTTACCGCCGGGAAAGTGGCCACAGAGCTGGCCCCACCGCGAAAGCGCAGCGCAGCGGAGCTGCCCGGATCCCGTGCGGTTGCAGCTCGCGTCTCACGCCTCCCCGCGCGCTTCCCCACACGCCACCTTACCCAGAGACACCGATGAGATAATGATCTCTATCTCACTGACAGGTGGACTAACGTAGCAAATCCTAAATCCGGTCCCACAAGTAAGTGGGCCCATGAAAGCTGGTGCGGGAATAGGAGGGAAAGCCACAGCTAACGGGGATCCAGGCTGGCCACGCCCAAGGCGGGGAGCCTTATACCCTATCATCCATCCCTCGTTACCACACCTTCCCCATCGCCGAACAGCGAACCTTTCCGCCATCGCCATTGCAGCCAGAGAAGGAGGAGAGGAAGGCGGCTGCGGACGTGGGAGCAGGGAGGCGATGGATCCGTGCCCGTTCGTGCGGGTGCTGGTCGGCAACCTCGCGCTCAAAATGCCGGTCGCGCCGCGCACCGCCGGCGCCGGCGCCGGCGTGCACCCCTCCACCTCGCCCTGCTACTGCAGGATCCGGCTCAACAAGCTGCCGTACCAGACCGCCGCCGCGCCTCTGCTGCCATCGGACGAGCAGGGGGCCGGCCCGGCGGCGTCCGGCGCGCTCGCCGCTGTGTTCCACCTGTCTAAGGCCGACCTCGACCGGGTCACCGCCAAGCCGTCGCTGTTCGGCTACCGCTCCGTTAGGCTGAAGGTGGCGTTGTACGCCGGCCGCCGGGGGAACACGTGCGGCGTCAACTCGGCGCGGCTGCTCGGCAAGGTGGCCATTCCGCTCGACCTCAAGGGCGCGGCGGGGAAGCCCGTTGTGTTCCACAGCGGCTGGATCTCCATCGGCAAGCGCGGCCGCAAGGCGTCCTTTGTCTCCGCCGTGCAGCTCAACCTCACCGTCCGCGCCGAGCCGGACCCGCGCTTTTTGTTCGAGTTCGACGGCGAGCCCGAATGCAGCCCGCAGGTGCTCCAGGTGCAGGGCAGCATGAAGCAGCCCATGTTCACCTGCAAGTTCTCCTGCCGCAGCAACAGCGACCTCCGCTCCCGGTAAGTTCATCCCTCCTCGTCCTCATGGCAACCAATTCAGTGCGGTGTCTTCCAAATCAAGCAAATGTGGCACCATTCTGACCAAATTCGTGGATTTTTGTTTGATCCAGATCAATGCAGTTGGAGCCGGGGAGTGGCGGGCGCAACTGGCTGACGGCGTTCGGTTCGGACCGTGAGCGGGCGGGGAAGGAGCGGAAGGGGTGGTCGGTCACGGTGCACGACCTGTCGGGTTCGCCGGTGGCGCTGGCCTCGATGGTGACGCCGTTCGTGGCGTCGCCCGGCTCTGACCGGGTGAGCCGCTCCAACCCGGGTGCCTGGCTGGTGCTCCGGCCTGGCGACGGCACGTGGAAGCCGTGGGGCCGCCTGGAGTGCTGGCGCGAGCGCGGCGCCGGCGCGGTCGGCGACAGCCTCGGTTACCGGTTCGAGCTCCTCCTCCCGGACCCCACCGGCATGGGTGTCGGCGTGTCCGTGGCCGAGTCCAGCATCCCGGCGTCCAAGGGCGGCCGCTTCGCCATCGACCTGACGGCGGCGCAGCCATTCGGCCGGAGCGGGTCCCCGGGGTGCAGCCCCCGCGGCAGCGGCGACTTCGGGTACGGGCTGTGGCCTTTCGGGAGCTACCGCGGGTTCGTGATGTCTGCGGCGGTGCAGGGCCAGGGGAGGTGCAGCAGGCCGACGGTGGAGGTGGGCGTGGCGCACGTGGGGTGCGCGGAGGACGCGGCGGCGTTCGTGGCGCTGGCGGCGGCGGTGGACCTGAGCATGGACGCGTGCAGGCTCTTCTCGCACCGGCTCCGCAGGGAGCTCGCGCAGTCGCGCTCCGACCTGCTCCGGTGACCATGCGATGAAGATTGCAACCGAAACAAAAAAAATTGTACAGCGGTAGTGGCGGCGTACGTGGAGAGAGCTCGCAAGAGCGAGAGGTGTTTGCGTTGTTGCTTCGTTCTGGTCTCTCTTTTTTTTTTTTGCTTTGCGTGATGATATTGGGATCACGCCTCGTGATTTCTGGGTGTGTTGTTAGTTTTTAGTCTTCTAGGTGCCTTTTGAAGTCTAGAAGAAGAAGAAGATGGCGATCGATGGATCAATCAGTAGGCAGCGAGTCGTGTCGCGCGTGTTTGTGTCTTCGATTTAATTTCGAGTTTTTGCCATGAAGAAATCAAGAACATTGTGCTCATTCCCTGTGCTTCCGGTTCGCCAAAACGTTGCAGCATTAATCAAGAACAGAGCGACCGTCTCTCTCTCGTCTTGTTCTGTTCGGTTTGTGCTCGACAGTGGTACATCTGTCCCCGGTACGTGCTAACGCAGCAGTACTACTCCTGTAGGCTAGTCGCTTTAAGATCCGAGCTGGAGCGGTGGGCCCCATGGCCGAGCAGTAGTACGGCCGCTTGCCTTTTCCTCCCCCTCCCCTCTGGCCCACCCGCTTGGGCTGCGTCAGGGTGCGGGTGCGTGGGGCCCACGGCTGTCAGCGAGTGAGGCGTTTCGGGTTCCTTCCTTTTTCCTCTTTTTCGCTTGTGTGCTTGCGAGTGGTTGCGGGCATTGATCGGTTTTCTTTCTGTATACGGGCGCACCTCTGCTCTGCTCCTCCTACCTGCGGCTACGCACGCCGGAAGCGTTGCACAATTATTTTTGGCCAAAACAAAACAGTAGAAAAATTGCACACGACGGTGAGGAGCATCCAATGCTGCCACCCGCGTGGTCACTTGATGATTAGGCCCGGCTTTGAATTGAAAAATAGTGGTTTATAGTTAAAATTGTACCGTAATTAACTAAAATTATACTGTAGTTGAAGATGATTTATTTGATGTAATTAAATTTAAAAAAATACAAAATAAAAAAAATATGTTAGCTTATCACAGACAACGTAAACTAATACGGAAAAAACTAGGAAAAAAGCTCAGAAAAAAGCCAAAAGTTTATAAAAAGAAGAAATTTATTAATAGTTAAAAATAAATCAGAAATTAGAAGTTCAAACTGAAATGAGCGAGGCGTTAATCTAAGGGAATCATTTTGGCACCAAGTATTTTTTTTGGGAAAATGCACCAACGTTTTCTTTCGAACAAAATGTACCGAGGGTTGAGGCAGCATCCTGTTGCCTCGCTACGGTGCTGTGATCGCGTGTGACGTGTGACATCGTGAAAACCTGGCACCCACTGCTGTGAAATCCTGCGGGTGTTGTGATCGCATGTGGCGTGTCCGTGTGACCTTGTCCCGCGAATTTGCAACAGGGGAGATACACTAACGACATGCTTGAGGTCACGCCTGACAACCCAAACACTCTATTCCTCTTGGATGATTTGTTAGTCGCTCTCTGCCTTACCGGTTTTACATCGAACCAACGATTGTCGACCTACCTTTTCTTTTCTTGAAAATTGACTAACAAGCCGTGCAAACCCAGTGCTAAGGTAGTTGAAATTCGCAGAGCTTTCAACAAAGCTGGAATAAAACAATAAATTAATTCTTCGTATTGTCCTCGCAAAAGAAAATTGTTAACATTTCACTCTCCTTTCTGTGCAGATAAGCTTCTAGTTATTGTATAGGATCCATTTGGTGTTGTATATGGCAGTATATCCTTGGTATTCTGTCCTTCAGTATTCTGTGTGACCTTTAGTATTCCGTGATTGTAATTATAACCTCCTGTGTACGAGTTCTGCCATCTCATCAACATGAAACTATTTTTGTGAACTAGAGAGTACTAAGAGCATCTCCAACAGCTCCTCAAATCAACTTGCTATCCTTATAAATTTGGCAAAACCACAAAAATCCCCCTCCAACAGTTCCTCAAATCAACTTGCTATCTTTGGCAAGTTGCCATCCACCGGCCTCGCACGCGCATATTTCCGCGCGCGGTGTGGACTTGCCATCGCGAAATTTCTCCGCCGTCGCCCGCTGTCCCGCGCGATCGCCTCCTCTCCCGCGCCCGCGAAAGGCTTCGCGCGTTTCTTGCCCCCGTCCCCGCGTGAAAGACCGACGTCTCCTCTCCCGCGCTTCATCTTCGTCCGCGCGTGAGGAACTGGTCGCGCCGCCACCGTTTTGTCTTCGACGTGAAGCCGCCAGGCCGTCCATCAGGTACGGTGTTTCTTCCTTTTCTCATCTCATTCTTCATGCCCAGCTAGTGTACTCGCCGTCTGCTAGGGCTAGGCCGCCGCTCTGTTGGTCTTCATGCCGAGCTAGGGTAGTCGCTATCGTTTAGGGTTCTTGTTGCTCATGGATTCTTGTCGGTATGGGTTCTTGGTAGTCGCTAGGGTTTAGGATTCTTGTTGCTCATGCATTGTTGTCGATCTTCATGCCCAGCTATGCCGCCGCTGATCTGTTATTTTCTTCATGATGGATTCTTGACGCAATTATGATGGAAAAAATAGCTAGGGTTCTTGATCTGATCTTCTCATTTGTACTTTTTTTTGTAGACTGATTATGATGGAAGGAGAAGATGGAAATTTCTTGTCGGACATTCTTCTCAATGGAGAAGACGCTCATGTTGCTGGTTTGGACGAGATGAACATTCCAAACACTCAAGACAGTCAGATTAGTGTTGACGAAGTGCAGGCAAACAGCAGTACAAAGGGAACAAGGAGGTCCAAAAATTTTCATTGGAAGGAGGACGAAGTTGTTTGCTCGGGCTGGTTGACTGTTAGCAAGGATCCCATAAACGGGGCTAATCAATCGCGTACCACATTTTGGGGAAGAGTTCATGCTTACTATGAGGAACACAATGAAACTGCAGTTCCTCGTACAGAGAGTTCCATTATGCATAGGTGGCTGACAATTCAGTTGCAAGTGAACAAGTTCTGTTCATGCTATGAGGCCATTCTACGTAGGAATCAAAGTGGCACAACTATCCAAGATAAGGTATGAAATATGTGATGAATGTTTTACTTGAACTTTTTTATTTGAAAATGTATATACATTGACAATATCTCTGTACAGCTTAACGCAGCAAAAAAGATGTACACGGACTTAGACAAGGACAACAAAACTTTTGTTCTTGATCATTGCTGGAACATACTGAAGGGGGAAGACAAGTGGAAAGCCAAGATGGCAGAACTTGCCGAGCTGGAGAAACTAGCAGCAAGCAAGAAGAAACAGAAGGCCGCAAAGGTGTCCAGGTCAAGGGATGAAGGAGCCACTAATAATGATCAAGTCATAGCTGCTGATGCTGAAGAAACCGAACCAAGGAAGAGGCCAGATGGGATAAAGAAAGTAAAAGAAAATCATAGGCGAGGAGGTGGTGAGGCTTGCATGGAAGCTTTGGACAAGATGTGGTCAAAGAAGGAGGCATTCGGCAAGGTAAAGGAGAAGGCCAAAGAGGAGAGGTTCATGGCTACACTACAGATGGAAAAGGCAGCACTAGAGCTAGAGAAGAAGCGGGTGGAAAATGAAGCAAAAAAAGCTGAAGCCGACTTGATTGCACGTCGGGTGTCAACGAAGGCTGCCGACGTGCTCGGGGTGCACGTCGACCCTGTGAGTATGCCTTATGAAAACAAATCACCGATTACATGTATGAAAAGATAGTTCATTACATAAGCCCTGAAAACAGAAATTGATAGTAAAAATTCAACGTAAATACTATGTTCCTAATATAAATCTGGATGATGGTTCCACAGGTGTTCGATGAGGTCTTCTTTCAACTGCACATGTGTTTCCTTGTCTCTAATCCTTCTGTGCGCCTCAATAAATTCATCAAGTGTACGATGAGCCTGGCCATGATCGGGTTCGACATTGTCACCACTGTACTCGAAACGCTCGTTAGGATCGACCACGAATCCTTCATCTTCCAGAATCATGTTGTGCATGATCACACAAGCCCTCATGATCATTGACAATGTCTCTACGTCCCAAATGCGAGCTGGTCCACGAACAATGGCAAACCTAGATTGAAGAACCCCAAAAGCTCTCTCCACCATCTTCCTCGCTGCTTCTTGCACTTTGGCAAAATATTGCCTCTTGTTCCCCATAGGAAGAGTGATCGTCTTGACCAAAGTAGCCCATGCGGGGTATATACCATCTGCAAGATAGTAGCCCATTGTGTAATCATGGCCATTAACAGAATAGTTCACTTCAGGAGCTCTACCTTCCGCCAAGTTATCAAACAAAGGAGACCTATGAAGAACGTTGATGTCATTATGAGACCCAGGCATTCCAAAGAAGGCATGCCATATCCAAAGATCATTCGAAGCAACAGCCTCCAAAATGATAGTGGGCTTGTCCACATGCCCCTTGTACTGACCTTGTTTTTCATATGGACAGTTCTTCCACGCCCAATGCATACAATCGATCGACCCTAACATTCCTGGAAAGCCTTTTTGCTCACCGATTGCAAGTAGGCGTGCTATGTCCGCCTCATTGGGATATCTGAGGTATTCTTCTCCAAAAATTTCATCCACTGCAGCAACAAACCTACGTAGGCTCTCAAGTGCAGTGCTTTCGCCAATGCGAACGTACTCATCTGTCGCATCAGCTGGAACCCCATATGTGAGCATACGCATTGCGGTAATGATTTTTTGGAAGCAACTCAATCCAAGTACATTGGCCGCATTCCTTTTCTGCACAAAGTAATCATCATGTGCTTCAACAGCATTCATTATGCGTATGAAAAGCTCCCTAGACATCCTGTACCTAAAGAAAACAAAACAATAGTTTAACAACTAGAATTATATATATGAACATACAACAAATCAATTCGAAACGAAAGAACAACAACCTTCGACGGAATATTTCAGGGCCGTATGTTGGATTCTCCGCCAAATAATCTTGAAACATCCTGTCGTGTCCGCCTTCTCTATCACGGTAAATAACTCTATGACCTGGGATAGAGCCACCGTGTTTTTTTTGACATTGGAAAAGGTTTCGACAATTTCAGCAGCCGATAAAATCAAAGAGTCATCATCATCGGATGATGAATCATCCAATTGGCTTCGAAGATGGGATCTCTTCCTAGGCATGTTTCCTGAACGACAAGGGTTGTGGAATGAACAATGGCATGTACAATAGCTAAAACCGCCTGAACTGAAGATCGATGGGAGGAGACCGATGGGATGAGATACTGAACTGATTGATGGGAGGAGGAGATGCCCGCCTTGGTGCAGCTTGTCACCGGCTTCACTTGTTGTAGATGATGGCCGGGCAGAGCAGATGAACGTCGAGGAGGAGCGTCGCAGCAACAGCCTGGAGAGAGCGTCGCGGAGGAAAAGTCGCGGCGGCGGCGTCCTTCACGCACGCGAGCAGGAGGACCGTCGCGGCGTGAGGAGAAGAAACGCACGCGAGTTGGATTTGGTACTACGTGGGCCTACTTTTTTGATTTTACCAAGTTGGAATGGCAAACTATTGGAGAGAGTTCTTTTTTTCACTTGCCAAATAAATTAGCAACTTGCCAAAACACAAGATTTGGCAAGTGAATTTTACCAAACTCTTGGAGATGCTCTAACAAAGTAGCAATAACTGGAATGGGGAGGAAGGGGGGTCCTTTCTTACATGTCTGGATTTGTATGAGCTAGAGTTGGCGAAATGGGCTACCTGGCAGGCATGGTATGGATTCGGATAGGGCAATACCTGACTAGGCTTAGCATGACTAGACCGAATAAGTTATTGTGCTGGCCCACGTGCTTGCTCTCTAACCTAAGCACGACACAGAGAGGGGTCAGGCCATGCTAGGCTGTCTCGGGCACGGTTAGCCCAACGGTCGCAAGTAATTTTACTGCTAGTCCTAAGTAATTTATTGCCAATCAGAAGCTTTTTTACTGCCAGTCGTAAGTATTTTTACTGCCAATTCACCCGTCCACGCTCAGAAGAATACAACAATCCTAGCATAAGTAATTTTACTACCATATGCAAGCAATTCTATTTTACTATATATTTTACTACACTACTTCAGAGAGTATTGTGCGTACCATTCTGGGCTGACCCACCGTGCCGAGGTGCCGACCTAAGCATGGCACATTTGGTTGGCCCGGACTGGCACAACCCGTTTTCTATTTGTGCCGTGCCATGTAATGATCGAGCCAGGCCAATGCTATGCCGTGTCTCGGTCGGGGCAACGTTGTTAATCTACCTTTTCTTTTCTCGCAATTGAATAACAAGCCATGCAAACCTAGTGCAAAGGTAGTTGAAATTCATAGAACTTTCAACGAAACCGAAACAAACAAAAGGCTAAATTAATTCTTAGTATTGTCCTTGCAAAAGAAAATTCTTAATATTTCACTTTTCTTTCTTCCACTCTTCCATGAATGCCACTACTACTCCCTTTGGTTCACAAAAACAAATATGTTGTTTTAAATATTGACACGGTCCTAAAAAAACTTTGACCACTAACTTCTATTGTAATATATTTATAAAATCCAATAACATTATAACATTATGAAAAGCATTTTTAAGAAGAATATACATGTATGATTTTATATATCTAATTTAAATATTTTAAAAATATCAATAACTAAAATTTTAAAAGTTTAATTGCACAATCCTAAAACGATACTGGGTGTGATCAAAATGGCTTGAGCTTTTGGCTTCAGCTTATTTTTGCACTATTCATAAATTTCGTCTTTTTCTGAACTTTTGGCTTTTTTTTGAGTTTTTTTACCGGTTCTTTTTTTCCTCGTATTTGTTTACATTATACGTGATGGGCTAATATGTTTTTTCTATTTTTAAATTTTTTTAAATTTAATTATGGTAAATAAGCCTCTGTCAGCTACAGTGCTTTTTTCAGCCAGCTACAGTGTTTTCAGCCATAAGCCACAGGCTTTTCAGCCATTTTGATCACAACCACTATTTGTGTGAACCAGGGAGATTACTAACAAAGTAACAATAAATGGAATGGGGAGGCTGGATCCCTTTCGTACATGTCTGGATTTGTATGAGCCTGCTGATCAGTGATCACGGAGAAACCGACGTGCGGAATGGGAGGAAGACGATGGATATATACGGCCCGGTGCCGGCCGGTGGTTGTTGATTAGGAGCTGTCAGCCAGCTCATCCAAATCCAACGCAACAGGTAGCTAGCTATCTCTAATTACTATGCCATTTAACAGCTTCCTTCTTAGGCCTTAATACAAACAACTTCTAGTAACTTCTATTAAGATAAGTTAAAAGCCAATAAAAATATTTAACTCTTAAAGTAGTTTCTTCACTCTTTACTCATATCTCGCTTTGAGGATAAGTTAGAGGATCACGGGCGTATCATACACCCTATTCTTCTCGCTCCCGTCTCGCACACATATCTCTTTCTCACCTTTTGCACCACTCACTCTCTCCTTTTAAAACCACTTTTTGCAGCCGCTACTATTTATTTTCAACCAAAAACTATCAGCGGAAGCTAATACGAATACATCCTTTAACTTTCAGAAGCTAGCTTTTGAACGGAGTGGTTTTTCAAGGTGGTTTCTATAAGCTATTTGTAGGGGTCATTGTAGGAGTGTTTTAAACGGAGTGACATCTCAACGTAAGTATCCCTTACTCTCTCAGTCTTACTCGTAATCAGCCAAAAGCTATAACAAAAAATCACAGCACTTTTGACCGGTGCCTTGTACTAACAAGGATCCAAATCATGACAGCTCATGCAAGTCCTCCCTTTCCATTGGTAATTAATTGGTAATTGCGGTTGCTTAACCTGTTCATGCTTCAGCTAATTAATCTGATTATCGACGAATGCTTGGTTATCATTGGCGCCATCTGAAAGTTGAAAGCTGTTGATGCGGACCTCTTCTAAGCACATAGATATTTGTAGGTACCTACCTACAATCTAGTAGTATGCACAAAGTGTTCTATATCCGTCGGACAATGGATATATATTCCTATAATATAGTAACAATCAAATTACTAGCTACGTAAGCGCGGCGTCACGCCGTGCTAGCCACCGTGTGGACCAAAGTAAAAGAGACGATAATTCGTGGGGAGTTTCTTAAAAAAAAATCGAGGACGCATGCGTAATTTCAGAAAAACTAAAGGGCTTTTTTGCAAAAAACTGAGGACCTGCAAGGATCTGTACGTAACTAAACAAGGACCTATATGTAATTTTGGAAACTGCGGGGCGCTATCGGTGAAGTGGAGGGTGCTTTCCAAAAAAACCTAGCAGGGACCTGTTTGCGAGAAGCAGGGACCTGTTTGCGAGAACGAAGGAGCTCTACACGATTTCGCAAGACGCAGGAGGTTTTTCGCATAAACACTGACGTGGCATGTCTCCCCGGCTGGAGAGTCCTCCATCTTTAATATACGGAGTTATTACGATGTTTGTCTAAGAAAAAGGATTGACTTGTGAAATTTTCAACCCATGATGCCAGAAGGTACGCACATAGACCAGGTATGGGCTGTATCCCAGCAGGATTTTAGGGGGGAAAGGTTGAACCTAAATTTGAGACGTGCACGGTGACGTGGGCACGTATGAGATTATCATTGGGAAGACAGGTTTGTACGGATAATCCATTTTTTATTCGAAATTACAGAAATATACCCGCGGGAAAATTTTTTACAAAAATAGGCTCCAGTCGCCTAATGGTTGGGCGACTGAAGCCTTTCGCCCAACCATTGGGCGACTTTAATCCAGTCGCTCTATCCTTGGGCGACTGCATCCAGTCGCCCAACCATTGGGCGACTTTCATGCAGTCGCCCAATGGTTGGGCGACTGCACTCAGGACCCCGTGAATGTTTTAAATTTTGTCAATTTTATAGTTTTAAACTGGTAAAAAATCTGCTGAAGTTGTAATAAAAGTTTATGTTCATTGTATGTTGTAGGTGTGTAAAAAATTTTGGGAAACTTTTTTTAGGAACAAATGACCATAAAACAATTGGTACATACGATGGTAAGTAATATTTTGATTTACTGAGAATTCGGAAAGTGCATCAAACCTTCGCTAAAAAAGTGAAAATTGGTGGAGCTGTTCTTCATACATCCAACAGCCTCTAGAAAAAAATTTGAGCAATTTCGGCCACGGGATCAAAAGTTATAGCAGTTTCAGTCTGTTTCCGACACACCTTCAGTAAAACGGGCATAACTTTTGCATACGGTGTCCGTTTTCGACGTTCTTGTACTCGTTGGAAAGCTAACGACGAGCCCAATCCAATAAAAACGACCCGCTTGCGCCAGTCGCCCTCCAAGACCCCGAAAATCGGTCATCTTTGGACCTAAACCCGCGTCGTAAGTTTTTGGTTTCTGTTTTTGCCCTTTTTCTTGGCCTTCCTTTCGGAATTTGGATTTTGCTTCAACTGAAAAGTTGTAGATCTCGTCGAAACCTTTTTAATGAGTATATATAAGCTATATACAACTTTGCTATTTTATCTTTTCAGACTAGTTGTTTATATTGCATCGATATATAAAACTTGTGATAGCGAGTATTACAGATGGTTTGTATGTAGAACCGTCTGTGATAATCTGACCGCTGGGCCCGTCGATCCTCCTCAACCCAATCCTAGCCCAGAGACACGAATTCTCAATAACATTAAAATATCACTTACCATCGTATGTACCGATCGTTCTACGGTCAATCGTTCCTAAAAAAAATTTCCCAAAATTTTTTACACACCTATAATATACAATGAACATAAACTTTTATTACAACTCCAGCATATTTTTTACCAGTTTAAAACTACAAAATTGAAAAAATTTAAAACATTCACGGGAGACTTGACTGCAGTCGCCCAACCATTGGGCGACTGCATTTAAGTCGCCCAATCGTTGGGCGATTGGATGCAGTCGCCCAACCATTGAGCGACTGGATTAAAGTCGCCCAATGGTTGGGCGAAAGGCTCCAGTCGCCCAATCATTAGGCGACTGAAGCATATTCTTGTAAAAAATTTTCCCGCAGGTATATTTCTGTAATTTTGAATAAAAAATGGATTATCCGTACAAAAAATTCGGGAAGACAGTGGTTGCGACAGAAGCAAGAAAATGTGTAGCCATCGTTGGCCGGCTTCCAATTCTTAACAAGCTAGTCAGGACAGTGTCAAGAAATAGTCTTGTTGCCACATGTACTTTCTCTTTTGACGGAAATGTTGGTATAAAATTATTGTAGGGTATTTAAATCGGCTTCTTGGTTCACCTCAACTTCTAAAAGCAGCTTTTCTAAACCACTTCTAAAAGTGCCTTTTCCATGCCGCTTTCAAAAGTCGCCGGCTAGCCTCTGTTGCCTACTTCACGTTTATGTCTTCCAAAAATTGTTTTTCTAAAATTTATTTCAAAAGCTATTTCTTCCGGGCGTTATTATTCCATTTCAATCAAAAACTAAGGGTGTGTTTGGTTGCTGGGATGGGGTGGGATGGAATGGGATGGTTCCTTTGACCAAACCTATCCATGTGTTTGGTTTGAGGGATGGGGTGGGATGGAATGGTCCAAAGTGGGATGAGCCTGTGCAAATTTAGAGAATATTCTCCTCAAATGCTGGACCATGTGGTTCCACTTTTTTTGTGGAACCATCTCATCCCATCCCCATCCCATCCCATCCCACTCCATCCCAGCAACCAAACACACCCTAAAGGTCTAGCTCTTTTCAATTTATGGTTCCCTGAATGAACAAACGAGACGATTTCTTCGTTGCCGTTTCGAAGCGGAATATTGGAAAGGTTTTTTGAAACAGTTTATCGATATTTAGTTCGTTCATACAAACGTTTATATTAGGGCTAAAAGGTATCAACCGTAGCTATCAGCCGCAGCCGAAAAAAATAGAACCAAAAGTTATCCGCTCCAGCTTAACACCCCTGTCTTAGCTGCAGGATTCCAAGTTAATACTACCAGTAAAATAATATTTGTGATATAAAGAAAAGGATTAGTGTTACTTGTACTTGTTTTCTCCATTCTGATGGCGACTAGAGACAGTGGTTTTCGATCAGTTGGATGGTTCCTACACGACGGGCGACCGGCATGAAATGAAATGAATCCAGTATGGATTAGCTATACCTTTCGAGTCAAATTACTGTTGCGTTTTTAAAACATGTTGGTCCTGCCGCTAAGACGATCCGGATCTTGTTCTCTTTTGCAGTGTAATGCCGGAGGATACAATGCTCCTGAAGAGTTACAGGTGCACTCGCCCCCACGGGTTGCTCGGAATTTTTGCAACAGAAATATACCCGGCCTTTTCTATATGCATATGAACAAAATACTCTTTGAAATGCTAGGAGCAGTGTACATGTCTTATCCTTTCATCTTTTCTTTCTGATAGTTCAATTCGCTGTCTTTGTCCTCAAAAGAAAATCTGTGCTGTCTTTCATATGTATATATATATTTTCTGAGAGTGCAATGTGAAATTTTATTTGTTTGTCCTCAAAAGAATATTAACACATAGCCAGACAACATAAAATTACTCCACATGATATTGATCGATGTAATGGTATGCTACCATAAACTTGATTTACAGGTCAGCTATATATTGATAGTGCAATGGTGGGACCAGTGGACATTCCTAGCTCCAAATGAAGACTCCAAATTGGAAAGGTTTAGTGGTGATGGTACATACGAGTTAGGGTTAGATGGGTCGTAGTTTTCAGACCCAGCTGTTGCTCACCACACCACTTTCAAGAAAAAAACATCAAGCTCTATATATACCAAAAGCAATTAAGCACAACAAGCTGTTCGTTCGTTCGTTCGGTTCTAAAATTCTAATCGGTTGCGAGATGTACGTCTTCCCCGTGCTGTAGATTCGTCTGTATTATTATTGTTGTTGTTGTTGTACTCTACACGGCAGCATGCAGGAGTCACAAGTTAGATCCGAATAGTCGTCTGTATTATTATTGTTGTTGTTGGAATGATTGAGTGATCCAAAGTTTGTTTTGTGTAGTATAACATTACTTCTACTGGGTAGTAGTGTTCTTTTTGTCGAGTACGTACTGTGTGGTAGTACTGCGGTTGAACTAGTACTCCACCATCGATCAAGCTTTATTAGCTCGATAGTCCTTCACACTGTGCTGATATGCATACACAAATGTTTTATCAGGAGTACAGTAAAGTCTCTTTCTTCGTTTTTCTCTTTTGCAACGCCCTTGCTTCATTTGGTAGTACTTGGAGTAGGGACGGGTGTATCTTGTGATCTCTGCAAGGCTGCCTGATAGCTATCTAGTATCTAGCTAGTTGGATCGGCAAGGCACAACGCGTCGGCATAAACTCGTCTTGCAGCCTTGCATCTACTGCCTTCGTTAGCAAGCCTTTCTACCAATGCTCCAGCACCCAATCAACCAACGTGGTCAAAAATCTGTCTGCCAACCACAACGACACATAACGTGGTCAAAAATCTGTCTGCCGACCACAACACATTCGACAACGTGGTCGTAAAGGCTAACTTCAACCACGTGGTCGAAACTGGTCTACCGACCACTTGCTAGGGCTTACGACTTTGCAGAGACAATACAAACTTCAAAAAACAAAACTCAATCTTTCTAAAATAAGGATCAATTACTCATCACAAATATGGAGTCACCTCCACATGATCTCTCAAGTACGTACTGTGGTAGTACCGCGGGTGGACTAGTACTCCACCATCGATCAAGCTTTATTAGCTGGATTAGTCCTCACATTGTGCTGATATGCATACACAAATGTTTTAGCAGGAGTACAGTTAAGTCGCTTTCTTCTTTTTCTATTTTGCAACGCTCGCTTACAGATGGTTGAAACATGTCGTCATAGACACGTGGCGGAGTGCTATTTTTCTGGCAATTCAAAGGGGGAGAATGAGATACTCTGTTCTCATTCACTGGGCAGCAAGCAAAATTCAGATTCTTTTCTCTCCTCTGTTTTTGCATGTTCTTCTCTCTGTTTTTGCATGTTTTCCGAGTTCGATTTTCTCAGTCATATCACACAAGTCATGGCCAGGAGAGCTAGAGCAGCTGCAGTAGTAGTGGATGACAGATACGAAACGGTAGTACTTGGAGTAGGGACGGGTGTATCTTGTGATCTCTGCAAGGCTGCCTGATAGCTATCTAGTATCTAGCTAGTTGGATCGGCAAGGAAGCACAAACGTCATGGGGTCCTCCTCTGAACTGCAATCTGTGAGGTTCAAGGCTTTGTTGCGGCGACGCTACATGCTACGCTAAAGCCAGAGCCAGCGTACTAGGGTTTGTTCCTGGGTTGCTTGGCCGGCAAATCAGCTCCTCGATCCAAGTTTGACAGGTAAATTAAAGCGAGAGATCGATCGAGGGCTGTGCCTGGTTTCATCAGCCATCAGCGTGCGCTTTGGATGCAAGCTTGCCGGCTGGCACGCGACCTGATCCGGAGAAAAATGGACTCTGCTGCGGATTTTGCTGCGACGATCTTGCTTAGAACTTGCAGCGGTAACGATCGATGCGGTGTACAAACGGACGGGAGCACTGCACGTGGCTGCCTCTTTTATCTGGAAAGTGCAGTGCTCATGTGATGATCTGATCATATATACAGGTGCATGCATGCATGTATGCCATTGCCATGCTGTCCTGAACTGCTAGATGCTAGATCTCGTCGTCGAGCTTTCTTCGTACGTGGCAGTCAAAGTTCAATGAACGGTCATGTGGTGTGACCATGTGGACAGCATCATTCACTGGGAGGGAACACCCACAAAACACTTTACACTTCTACAGTGCTCTATGCAGTGCAGGAGGAATCAAGCATGCAGCTCACCTAGTCAAAAGCAGCTCTCGAGTAGTGGTAGTAGTCACAGGACGGAGCACCCAAATTCTGCTTGAGGAGGAGAGCCACTTCAGCACTAAAGGTCAGGTGCCTGTGCTGCTACTGGTAGAGGTGGTGCCTGGTGGTAGCAGCTACAACTAAAAATGGCACTCCTTTTCCTCCCGTGATCCAACAGTGGTGATGTTGCTGGTGTTGATCAGCTGGGCATTGCAATCATGCAATGCAACCTGCAGCAACTTTGGGACACATCTGCAGAGGAATGAGAAAAACCGAAAAGACTAGCCAACATGTTCTGTGATACTGACTGAGGCTTGTAGGTTTGGATGAACTTGTTGGGTGAGTCGAGCAAAGCATTCGGTTCGTCCACATTCATGAAGTCGACCGGCCGGAACAAATTCTTTCAACGCTCCGATTGGAAGTTAGTACTGTACTGATCAGCCATGGCGCACTATAATTAACCAGCAAAAGGTTCAGAACAGCTCAAGCAATGCAGATTTAAAATCACTCCGCCAACGCAGTCAGCATTGTGAACGACAAGATGGCATACTCATAATGGAGTAATGGACAACTCAACAATACAACCTTTGAGGGAACTATGAAGCTAGAAATGTGAAATGATATGATATCACATGAAATTACACGTGCAAGTGGGCTGCAAGCCTGCAACTTGGCCTCTGGAAGGGTCACTGAACTAGTGGTTCCTATAATAAGCCGATTGCTCACTGAACTAGTTGATCCAAGCCATCCCCTCATGCTGATCTATAATTAGCCGATTGCTCACTAAACTAGTTGATCCAAGCCATCCCCTCATGCTGATCTATAATAAGCCGATTGCTCACTGAACTAGTGGTTCCTAACACATGCAAGACAACATTTCATACTACATAACCGATTGGCCTGCCGTTTTTTAGAGGCACAGTTATAGGAACAGGGTCCCTGGCTGAAACATCTATAATGGGTTCTTGCATATTCTCTAAAATGTGATTAGGTAACCTAGAATTAGCAGTTGGCTAGTTGCTTATATCCTTACATATATGTAGTTGCATACTTGCATGCACTATCCTATTCTTCCTACTAAAAAAAAATACTAAATAGACAAAAGGCATTCGGTTCCACTACAAAGATCTTTGGCTTTGGAATGCGAGAATTTCGTAGGAATAATGTGCCAGTTTTATATACAGATTGATAAGAGTAGTATGCCTGTTCAATATAAAAAATAATGCCGTAAACTAACTTATCAAAAAACCTTACAAGGCAACAAGTATCTAATTTTCAGCATTGAAAATATAAATAATTAAAGCTTTTAGAAATTCTGAGTTCTAACGTGGACAGAATTGCAGGAGTGTCACCATCTAGTTACACTAGTTCAGTGCTTTCTTGTGACTTTCCTTGTAACGGGGATGAAGTGGTTGTCAAGACTCAAGACAAGCACTTAGCATGTTTTGAAGGTGACCACTCTTCCTTGTTCGATGGAAAACGCGGCAAGAATGAACCTTTCCACGTTATGGATCGTTTGATTAGAATTAGAACGACTGGCCACGGCAGCTACTAGAGCAACTCAACATATGTGCAGATGGATGGGAACAACCCAAGAAATTCTGTGATACCGACTGAGGTTTGTAGATTTTAGGGCCTCAATAAACAGTGGTTGTAGTCCACTGGTTTGTACTAGTAGCCTCAATAAGCACTGATAAGCAAGTACTAGTAGCTCGTAAGTTGTAGTCCACTGGTTTGTATCTGCTCTGGATTTTATACTGTTCTGCAATTCTTCATTTCTGCTACTGCAAGATAAATATGGCTGTAGTCTCTCGGTATCTCTGACTTGCAATCAATCATCGATACTATCGTTCCCGTGTAGACTGGAGACTCTTCTGCCGGTGTTTGGACCCGAGACTACGTGGAATGTGGGATTCAAAGAGACTACGTGGTGTTTGGACCCGAGACTGTTTTGGATGATCATGATTGGAATGTGGGATTCAAAGAGACTACGTGGTCTTGACTTCACCATTGGCTCCGGTTAACACTTCTTGGCCAATGAGTAGTTTTTGAGTACTCCCACACTGCCACACAGCACATAAGCGCTAAGAAGAAACTCACTCCAAAATCCAGCTGTAAAGCACCATGCCCAGTCTGATCTTGCTCTGCATCCTATTGATCGTCTCTGTCGACGACGTCGTCCTTGCTGGCGACGGTGAGTTCATATACAACGGATTCACCGGCAGCAACCTCCACCTCGACGGTGCGGCTTCCATCACACAAGATGGCATCCTTACTCTAACAACGAGCAGTAACGACATCCAGGGCCACGGCTTCCACCCCGTGCCTCTTCCCTTCGTCTGGTCCGATGGTTCTGTCCTGATGCCCCTGTCCTTCTCGGCCACCTTCGTGTTCGCCATCACACCCAACTACACCGCCCATTCCGGTGACGGGATGGCATTTGTGATCTCCTCGGCCTCGGACTTTTCTGCTGCCTCGCCAGGGCGGTCCTTGGGCCTTGTCGATTTGTATGGTTCGTCACCAAAAAAGTTCTTTGCCATAGAGCTCGACACCGTCGCAAACCCGGAGTTCAAAGACATAGACGATAATCATGTCGGAATCGATCTCAATAGCCTGACGTCCACCATCTCTGCACCTGCGGGCTATCACTACAATGATGACGTCGACAAATTTGGTTTGCCGAGTTTTGAGTCGCTAAGGCTTTCCAGCGGCAAACCGATGCAGGTGTGGGTGGACTACTACGGCGACTCCATGCAGCTCGACGTCACGCTTGCTCTCGTCCCCATGCACAAGCCCTTTCCACCGTTGCTGTCTTACACCGGCGTCGACCTCTCGACCGTGCTGGGGGTTTCTCCCAAGGACAAAGCATATGTCGGCTTCTCCGCTTCGATGGGTGACAAGCGTGGCGCCAGTCATCAGATTCTTGGATGGAGCTTCACCCTGAGTGGACCGGCCAAGCCGCTCGACTACTCACTGCTGCCATTAAAACGAATGCGACAAGATAGACCACAAGCGAACAAGAAAATTTTCGTCAAATGGTTGCCTGCAGCTATATCTGTGCTTGCCATACTTGCAGGTATAACAGCTTGCGTTGTGCTTCGATATTTGTGGAAGAAGAACGCAGAGAAGCAAGAAGACTGGGAGGCTGAGCTGGGACCCCGCCGCTTCGGATACAAAGACCTCCGCAGAGCGACCAATGGGTTCAGCAGCACGCAGATGCTGGGGAAAGGTGGCTTTGGGCGCGTCTATGGAGGGGTCCTTGACGCCTCCGGCGTGCGTGTCGCGGTGAAGCGGATCTCGCCGGAGTCAACGCAGGGCCCGACGCAATTCACGGCCGAGATCATCATCCTTGGCCGCCTACGGCACCGGAACCTCGTCCGCCTGATTGGTTATTGCCGGCACAAGGATGACCTTCTCCTGGTCTACGAATATATGCCCCACGGCAGCTTGGACAGGTTCTTGCACGGCCAGACTAAGCACACACTCGTCTGGCCTCAGAGGTTTCACATCATCAAGTGTGTTGCGGCCGGCCTGCTGTACCTGCACGAGGATTGGGAGCAGGTCATCATACACCGCGACGTCAAAGCGAGCAACGTGCTGCTCGACGGCGAGATGAACGGGCGATTGGGTGATTTCGGTCTCGCGAGGCTACACGACCACGGCGTCGACGCGCACACCACGCACGTGGCCGGCACAAGGGGGTACCTCGCCCCAGAGCTGACGAGGTTCGGCAAGGCGACCAAGGCAACCGACGTGTTCGCGTTCGGCGCGTTCATCCTCGAGGTGGCCTGCGGGAGGCGGCCGGTGGGCCTCAACGCCCGCGGCGAGCTGCTGGTGCTCGTCGAGTGGGTGCGCGACGTGTGGGCGAGCGGCTCGATCGTCGACACTGTGGATCCAAGATTGGAAGACTATGTTGCTGATGAGGCGGAGCTGGTGCTCAAGCTCGGACTATTGTGCTCGCACTCCTTGCCAGCGGCGAGGCCCGGCATGCGCCTTGTCATGCAGTACCTCGACGGAGACTTGCCTTTGCCGGAGTTCTCGCCAGGTTATCTTGGCATCACAGACGTTGATCAGGTCCTTGAAGCGGCCCCCTCAGTAGCGACTACGATCACAGGTCTGTCAGGAGGAAGATGATCCAAGCAGCTCGATTAATTGATGTCTGGTGGGTGTCAGAATATGATGTTGCATGTAATCCTGACTTGGTCGGGTCTGTTAGCAAAATGTCGAGTCTTCAGTGCGTGTGTTGGTTTCAGTTAGTGCGTGAGTGCGTTTTCAGTAACTGCACATTGTGTGCTTAATCCTGACTTGGTCGGGTCTGTAAGCAAAAAGGCAAGTCTTCAGTGCGTGTGTTGGTTTCAGTTAGTGCGTGAGTGCGTTTTCAGTAACTGCACATTGTGTGCTGGTGTCATAGGTGGTGAGACCAATAAAATCGGATCTCAGTTGGTCTAGCTAGCCATGGGAAAAAGGAGTCTGTTATTGAGTTATCGCTGAAGTCCTAGTTTAAGAAATACACCTGAAAATTGCCCCAAAACTTTGCCTCTAAAACTCTATCTGTTCTTGTCCTTTGAATTTACTGTTCATCATCAGGCAATAGAAGAATTTCGATTGATTGGGCGTGTTGATCAGTAGCTTTAGTCCAACACTTGGTATCAGATCTCAGTTCATGCCCAAGTACCCAAGGTTCAAGCCGATGGCCATCATCACGCAGCAGGTGGCAAACAAGAGCGGCGGCGTGCCCTTTCATTACCCGATGTTGATATCATCCAACTACACCGCGTGGGCGATCAAGATGGAGGCGCTGATGGATGCCTAGGGTATCTAGGAGGCTATTGAACTGGTGGCTGGTGTGGTCATGGAGGTGAAGAAGGACAAGTTGGCACAGGTCTTCATTTTTTAGGCCATACTTGAAGACATTCTCCTATAGGTGGCCAAAAAGAAAACAACCAAGGAGGTGTAGGATTCCATGAGAACAAGATACCTCGGGGCTGATCGGGTTCAGAAGGCATGTCTACAGACTTTGAAGTGCGAGCTTGAGAGCATTGCACATGAAGGAAGGGGAGACCATCGATGATTTTTGCTGGGAGATTGAGTGGGATGGTGAGCAAGTACATCACCTTGGTGCAACCTTGGAGGATCAAGTGCTCATGAAGAAGCTACTCGACTCAACGCCCGACAAGTTCCTCCCTTTAATCGAGCAGTACTCTGATTTGGAGACCATGCCATTTGAGGAGGCAATAGGGCTCCTGAAGACGTATGAGGAGTGAATATGTCATCGCGCCAGCAATGGTAACACCGATGGGCAGTTCCTCCTCACTCATACCGAGTGGTTGGCATAGCAGAAAGGTGGTGGCGAGGAGCTGTCAGCAAACAACAAAGGGCGAGGCTCAAGGAACTCAGATGGACATGGCTGGAAGACGCTTCGTCAGCTTCGGTGGGTCATGAAAGGATGGCATCGGAGGTGGAAAGATAAAAGCCATATCCGATGCTTCAACTGTGACAACCTAGGGTACTATGCCTCAGAATGCCATGGGAAACGCCGTGAAGAGGTGAATTTGACTCACAATTAGGACGATCAACCGGCACTGATGTTGACTGTGTGCACGGAGGAACCATACAACTTGGTGCTGCTGAATGAGCAGCATGTCCTTCCGGACCTACGTGCAGATGGCAGCAAGCACAATGTAGCATTGGAATCACCCACCTCCGGATTGTGGTATCTACATAACGGAGCCAATAACCACATGACTAGGCAACGATCTTTCTTCACTGAACGTGATGAAAGTATTGTTGGCCGAGTAAGCTTCGGTGATGGTTCAATGGTACAAATCAGGGGCAAAGGTTCAATCCTATTAGAGTGCAAGAAAGGAGAGCAGCGGCTATTGTTAGAGGTATACTATATTAATATAATGAGCCTGGGACAACTAGTGATGAAAGTGGAATGCACATGCAATAGGTTGTACAAGGTGGTGCTTCACACCGTTGCACCTATTTGCCTTGCCATGAGCCTGGACAAACCGACATGGTTATGTCATGCTCATTTGGGACATCTCAATTTTCAGGCAATGAAATTGATGGCTGACAAGGACATGGTGTAGGGAGTGCCAAGGGTTGAACATCCTACACAAGTTTGTGAGGGCCGTTTGTTAGCTAAACAAACTCATTTGCCATTTCCAAATGAAGCACTTTACCGAGTAGTATAGCCACTTGAGCTTGTACATGCAAATTTGTGCAGCCCATTTACACCTCAGAAATTGGTATGGAATAGGTATTTCTTGCTTCTCGTCGATGATTTCAATCAGATTATGTGGCTATACATGCTCAAGTTGAAAGATAAAGCTTTTGGTGCTTTCAAGAAGTTTAAGGTGTTGGTTGAGAAGGAAATTTGGCATAGTCTGAACCTCCTCAGAATAGACTAGGGTGGAGAATTCTTGTCAAAGCAATTTGCACAATTGTGTGAAGGAGTTTACTAGCACCTCACTGCACCCTATTCACCTCAGCAAAATGGGGTGGTGAAGGGCCCGAACCGCACTGTGTTAGCGACAACAAGAAGTCTCTTGAAGACCATGGAAGTACTAGGAAGAATGTGGGGGAGAGAAAGCCTGTCACACTGTTTACCTTTTGAATCGAGTACTGATCAAAGCTCTGGCTGATACTACTCCACACAAAGCCTAGACAGAAAGGAAACCAAACTTGGCACACTTGAAGATTTTTGGTTGCACTGCACATACAAAGATACCAGCTATTCATTTGGAAAAGCTGGATGACAAAAGTAGAGCAATGGGGTATCTCAGTGTTGAAGAAGGAAGTAAGGCACATCATCTTTATGATCCCCATAGCAAGAATCTTGTTGTGAGCCAGGATGTAGTATTTGAGGAACACAGGAAGTGGGATTGGGCAATTGCTAGCAGTGATGAGTTTGGAGCAGCAGCTGAGTTCACTACAGCAGATCCTACAACTGAACCTGATGGGGAGTAGGTAGCCACTGCTACTGCTGCCCAGGAGCCACAAAACACGGGAGAGTAGAAAATGAGTCACAAGACATGGTAGGAGAGTCGACCATACCCAGGCCAAAGGAGTGGACACCCACACCAACATCAGAAAGATGCCAACTAGTCTCAGGCCCATCAGAGATAGGAATGATACCAATTGCAAAGTATGTTGGTCAGCAAGTTTTAGCAGCATATTCGGGTTCATCAAGTCTTTCCTCTCCTTCTACAGAAGGACCTACAAGGTATCGATCTCTCCCTAAGATCTATGCAAAAACCCAACCAATTGAGCTCGATCCCAATATATTAATGGTGGAAATTGGGGAGCCTGTGTGCTATCAAGAAGCTGCAGATGTACCTGAATGGCAAGAGGCCACAAGAAAGGAGTTGGAGGCAATTGAAAAGAACAATACCTAGACACTCACTGAATTGCCAGATAGATACAAAGCTATTCGTGTCAAGTAGGTATACAAGTTGAAGAAAGATTCAAATAGGAATGTTGTCAAGCACAAGCAAGACTTGTTGCAAAGGGATATGTGCAAAGATAGAGGATAGGTTTGTAGATTTTAGGGCCTCAATAAACAGTGGGGAGCAAAGCAAGTACTAGTAGCTCGTAAGTTGTAGTCCACTGATTTGTATCTGTAATGCGCTAGGGTCCAAACCGGCTCAGACCTAACCACATTCTGGATAGGCCACGCACACATAGCAATCCGCTTGCACTTTCGTCCTCGTTTCGCGCAAAACGGTTAACCGGGGATGCTACCATTGGAACTCCTAGACTTATATGTAAGTGCTTCTTAAGGTAAGCTAGCAAGGTGGACTAATCCAGAAATTTATGTGCACACACACATGGACCAACATGGGCCGGGGTGTCACAGTATCTGCTCTGGATTTTATACTGTTATGCAATTCTTCATTTCTGCTACTGCAAGATAAATATGGTTGTAGTCTCTCGATATCTCTGACTTGCAATCAATCATCGATACTATCGTTCCCGTGTAGACTGGAGACTGTTCTGCCGGGGTTTGGACGGGTCACTGGACCCGAGACCAAGTCTGTTTTGGATGATCATCAGTGGAATGTTGGATTCAAAGAGACGACGTGGCCTTGACTTCACCATTGGCTCGGGTTAACACTTCTTGGCCAATGAGTAGTTTTTGAGTGCTCCCACTGTCCCACACAACAAAAAAAATATTAAGAAGAAACTCTAGTCCAAAATCCAGTAAAGCACCATGCCCAGTCTGATCTTGCTCTATATCCTATTGATCGTCTCTGTGCTTGCCATACTTGCTGGCATAACAGCTTGCCTTGTGCTTCGATATTTGTGGAAGAAGAACGCAGAGAGGCAAGAAGACTGGGAGGCTGAGCTGGGGCCCCGCCGCTTCGGATACAAAGACCTCCGCAGAGCGACCAATGGGTTCAGCAGCACGCAGATGCTGGGGAAAGGTGGCTTTGGGCGCGTCTATGGAGGGGTCCTTGAAGCCTCCGGCGTGCGTGTCGCGGTGAAGCGGATCTCGCCGGAGTCAACGCAGGGCCCGACGCAATTCACGGCCGAGATCATCATCCTTGGCCGCCTACGGCACCGGAACCTCGTCCGCCTGATTGGTTATTGCCGGCACAAGGATGACCTTCTCCTGGTCTACGAATATATGCCCCACGACAGCTTGGACAGGTTCTTGCACGGCCAGACTAAGCACACACTCGTCTGGCCTCAGAGGTTTCACATCATCAAGTGTGTTGCTGCCGGCCTGCTGTACCTGCACGAGGATTGGGAACAGGTCATCATACACCGCGACGTCAAAGCGAGCAACGTGCTGCTCGACGGCGAGATGAACGGGCGATTGGGTGATTTCGGTCTCGCGAGGCTACACGACCACGGCGTCGACGCGCACACCACGCACGTGGCCGACACAAGGGGGTACCTCGCCCTAGAGCTGACGAGGTTTGGCAAGGTGACCGACGTGTTCGCATTCGGCGCGTTCATCCTGGAGGTGGCCTGCGGGAGGCGGCCGGTGGGTCTCAACGCCAGCGGCATGCTGCTGGTGCTCGTCGAGTGGGTGCGCGACGTGTGGGCGAGCGGCTCGATCGTCGACACCATGGATCCAAGATTGGTAGACTATGTTGCTGACGAGGCGGAGCTGGTGCTCAAGCTCGGACTATTGTGCTCACACTCCTTGCCAGCGGTGAGGCCCGGCATGCGCCTCGTCATGCAGTACCTCGACGGAGACTTGCCTTTGCCAGAGTTCTCGCCAGGTTATCTTGGCATCACAGACATTGATCAGGTCATTGAAGCGGCCCCTCAGTGGCGACTACGATCACAGGTCTGCTAGGAGGAAGATGATGCAAGCGGCTCGATTAATTGATGTCCGGTGGGTGTCAGAATATGATGTTGCATGTAATCCTGACTTGGTCGGGTCTGTTAGCAAAATGTCGAGTCTTCAGTGCGTGTGTTGGTTTCAGTTAGTGCGTGAGTGCGTTTTCAGTAACTGCACATTGTGTGCTTAATCCTGACTTGGTCGGGTCTGTTAGCAAAAAGACGAGTCTTCAGTGCGTGTGTTGGTTTCAGTTAGTGCGTGAGTGCGTTTTCAGTAACTGCACATTGTGTGCAGGTGTCGTAGGTGGTGAGGCCAACAAAACCGGATCTCAGTTGGTCCACCTAGCTCTGGGAAAAAGGAGTCTGTTATCGAGTTATCGCTGAAGTCCTAGTTTGAGAAATACACCTGAAAATCGCCCCAAAACTCTGTCTATTCTTGTCCTCTGAATTTACTATTCGTCGTCAGTCAATAGAAGAATTTTGATTGATTGGGCGTGTTGATCAGTGGCTTTAGTCCATGTTACAGCCCTACCGACTGTGCCCAGGATCTTACGACCAGCTTCTAGCCGCTACGACCACATCCTGCAGCCGTATGACCACGTTTAAGAGGCTACGACCACCTCCTGAGTCGTTATGACCGCTCTGATGGTTCTCTGACCACACTAACGGTCGTTACGTCCACATTGTGACCTCTCCGATCACGTCCCACTGCTCTCTAACCACTCTGTCGGATCTTCGACTACTCCGATCCTCCGACCACTCAGTCAGATCTTCGATCACTCTGGTCCTCTGGTCGTTATGACCACGTAGTGGCTGCTCTGACTACGTAGTTGTAACTTAAGCAGAAGTTAGGACCACGTTCACTGCTGCTGCACTTCTTTTGACAACGGGCGATCACCATAGTCGTAACGCCTTACGACCACGCAGTGATTCTGTCGACCGCTCGCTGTGGTCGTACCCTTACGACCATGCCTTCCTGCTACGTGACTGTGATTGTAACTCTTTTACAACCATGTCTTCATCACCTGTTGACACCTCCGCTCGATCGCCATGGTCATAACTCCTTTATGACCACGTCTGCGATCCTCTGCTCGTCGTGGTCGTAACTCCTTTATGACCATGCCTGCGAGCCTCTGTTCACCGTGGTCGTAACTCCTTTACGACCACGTCTGTGAACCTCTATGATCTCACCGATCGCCTGCGACCACACCGGTTGCATCTCTCTTCTGCAATCGCTCCGATCACCTCCGACCACTCTGGCCGCCTGTCTCCTCTACGATCATGCTGATCGCTCATGACCACGCTGGTTGCCTACCTCCTCTGCGATCACGCTGATCGCCCACGACCACGCCAGTCACTCCAAGCTCTGCAGTCACGCTAACCGCCTACGACCATGCCGATTGCTCCTGCTCTGCACCTCCTCTGCGGCTACATTGCCTCCACTCGGTGCTCCTGCGACCACACCGGTCGCCCTCTTCTCAGCACCTCCTCTGCGACTATATCGCGTCCTCCTAGTGCTCTTCTTCTCGGTACAATGGCTCTATCTTTTATACCCTGCTCTATGACAATAGGGTGGACTTGACTACGACTATGAGGCAGACTCGAACTTGAATACGGCTATGACTTCCAACTCTGATACAAAGTCATACTCAACTACGACCACGCAGAACAGACACGAACATGACTTCGACAATCAACTCGCACACGACTACGACTTCCAAACTGAAAACAAGATTACAAACTCTAACAATCACCTCCTTAATCTTGTTTTCCCTCTTGATCATGCCGATCTTCTCTCTTGCTTCCGCTTCTTCCTGCACTCCCATGCACCTAAGCTGTCACCGCTCTACTGTCTGCGTTTGCTCCATCCTGAGCCTTGCACAATTCGACGCTTGCCGCGCCTCACACCTAGACTGCACCATCCTTCCTTGTATGCTTGCTTAGGCTGGAGCACCTGCCCCCACAGCCAGGGTTCGCCATTACCTGAGCCTCTTGCTGCTCTCTCTTGGATCATGTCCACCTCCTTCACACGATCACCTCTCTCGTGCATCGTCTACGGTGTCTCCCACATCTCACCCATGCTTTGATACCACTTGTTACAACCCTACCGACTATGCCCAGGATCTTATGACCAGCTTCTAGCTGCTATGACCACCTCCTACAGCCGTACGACCACGTTCAAGAGGCTAAAACCACCACCTGAGTCGTTATGACAGCTCTGCTGGTTCTCTGACCATGCTGACGATGATTACGACCACGTTGTGACCTCTCCGATCACGTCCCGCTACTCTCCAACCACTCTGTCAGATCTTCGACCACTCCAGTCCTTCGACCACTCTATCGGATCTTTGACCACTCTGGTCGTCTGGTTGTTATGACCATGTAGTGGCTGCTTCGACCATGTAGTCGTAACTTCAGCAGAAGTTATGACAACGTTCACCGCTGCTGCACTTCCTTCAACAATGGTCAATCACCATAGTCGTAACACATTATGACCACGCAGTGATTCTATCGATTGCTCGCTGTGGTCGTACCCTTACGACCATGCCTTCCTGCTGCGTGACTGTGGTCGTAACTCCTTTACAATCATGTCTTTATCACCTGCAGACACCTCCGTTCGATTGCCGTGGTTGTAACTCCTTTATGACCACGTCTTTGATCCCTTGCTCATCGTGTCGTAACTGCTTTACGACCATGTATGCGAACCTCTGCGATCTCACCGACTGCTTGCGACCACACCGGTTGCATCTCTCTTCTACGATCACTCTGATTGCCTCCAACCACTCTGGCTGCCTGTCTCCTCTACGATCACGCTGATCGCTCATGACCACACTGGTCACTTGCCTCCTTTGCGATCACGCTAATCGCCCACGACCACACCGATTGATCCAAGCTATGCAGTCACGCCGTCTATCTATGACCACGCCAGGCGCTCCATGCTTTGCACCTCCTCTGTGGCTACATTGCCTCCACTCGGTGCTTCTACGACCACACCGGTCGCCCTCTTCTTGGCACCTCCTCTACGACTACATCGCGTCCTCCTAGTGCTCTTCTTCTTGGTACAATGGCTCTGCCTTTTATACCCTGCTCTACAACAACAGGTCGGACTCGACTACGACTATGAGGCAGACTCGAACTTGAATACGACTATGACTTCCGACTCTGATACAAAGTTGTACTCGACTACGACCACACGGAACAGACTCAAACGGTAACACTTCAGCCCATGTCGAATTAGGCCCATGATGACCTATATGTGTGTGCGCATATGAGGGTATGGGTTAGTCCCACCTTGCTAGTTTAGCTTGAGAATCACTAACATATAAGCATAGGGCTTCCAATGGTAGCAACCTCCGGTTAACTGTTTTGCGCGAAGCGAGGACGAAAGTGCAGGTGGGTTGCTACGTGTGCGTGGCCTATCTAGAATGGGGTTAGGCCTAAGCCAATTTGGACCCTAGGGCATTACAAATGTTATCAGAGCCGACCCTCGTGGTTACATGAGCGCGTGCGGGTCAGGGGCGCAGGCATATGGTGCATGACATGTGTGGGTCCGAAGTGGACACACGGCATGGCATATGTGCTGGCACTGAACGCACGGACATGTGCCAAGAGGGGAGATTATGATCAATTGCCCCAATGTGGGTATGTTGGGCCGACGAGGACATCAGATCCTTTTAGGGGGTGTATGTAACACTTCAGCCTATGTCGAATTAGGCCCATGATGATCTATATGTGTGTGCGCATATGAGGGTATGGGTTAGTCCCACCTTGCTAGTTTAGCTTAAGAATCACTAACATATAAGCATAGGGCTTCCAATGGTAGCAACCTCCGGTTAACCATTTTACGCGAAGCGAGGACGAAAGTGTAAGTGGATTGTTACGTGTGCGTGGCCTATCCAGAATGGGGTTAGGCCTAAGCCGGTTTGGACCCTAGGGCATTACACGAACACGACTTCGACCACCAACTCGTACACAACTATGCTTCCGAACTGAAAATAAGATTACAAACTCTAACAATCCAACACTTGGTATCAGAGCTTAGTTCATGCCCAAGTACCCAAGGTTCAAGCCGATGGCCATCATCACGCAGCAGGTGGTGAACAAAAGCGGCGGCATGCCCTTATTACCCGATGCTGATATCATCCAACTACAACATGTGGGCAATCAAGATGGAGGCGCATATGGATGCCTAGGCTATCTGGGAGGATATTGAACTAGCGGCAAGAGTGGTCGTGGAGATGAAGAAGGACAAGTCGGCACGAGCCTTTATTTTTTAGGCCATATCCGAAGACATTCTCCTATAGGTGGCCAAGAAGAAAACAACCACAGAGGTGTGGAATTCCCTGAGAACAAGATACCTCGGGGTTGATCACGTTCAGAAGGTGTGTCTACAGACTTTGAAGAGCGAGTTTGAAGCATTGCGCATGAAGGAAGGGGAGACCATCGATGATTTTTCCGGGAGACTGAGTGGGATGGTGAGCAAGTACAGTGCCCTTTGTGCAACCCTGGAGGATCAAGTGCTCATGAAGAAGCTACTCGACTCAATGCCTGACAAGTTCCTCCCTTTAGTCACTCCAATCGAGCAGTACTCTGATTTGGAGACCATGCCATTTGGGGAGGCAATAGGGCTCCTGAAGATGTATGAGGAGCGAATCTGTCATCGTGCCAGCAATGGTAACACCGATGGGCAGCTCCTCCTCACTTATACTGAGTGGTTGACACAGCAGAAAGGTGGTGGTAGGGAGTCGTCGGCAAACAACAAAGGGCGAGGAAGCACAAACGTCATGGGGTCCTCCTCTGAACTGCAATCTGCGGCGTACAAGGTTTTGTTGCGGCAACGCTACATACTAAGCTAAAGCCAGAGCCAAACGTACTAGACTTAAATTTGTTCCTGGGTTGCTTGGCCGGCAAATCAGCTCCTCGATCCATGTTTGACAGGTAAATTAAAGCGAGAGATCGATGGAAAGCTGTGCCTGGTTTCATCAGCCATCAGCGTGCGCTTTGGATGCAAGCGTTTGCTGCGGATTTTGCTTACAACTTGCCGCCGGCTGGGAGTGCGACGATCTTGCTTAGAACTTGCAGCAGTAACGAATAAAGCAGTGCAGCCGATCGATGCGGTGTACAAACGGACGGGAGCACTGCACGTGGCTGCCTCTTTTATCTGGAAAGTGCAGTGCTCATGTGATGATCTGATCATATATGCAGGTGCATGCATGCATGTATGCCATTGCCATGCTGTCCTGAACCGCTAGATGCTAGATCTCGTCGTCGAGCTTTCTTCGTACGTGGCGGTCAAAATTCAAAATACGGTCATGTGGTGTGGCCATGCGGACCGCATATATGGATCATCCGCCTTGCAATCGAAAAAAGAAAAAAAACCATGGTCAGGAGAGATCTCTTGTGGTGCGTGCGTGCATGCGCGTGTATAAATAATGTACGCACATGTTGTGATGATCTGGTGGCGTCCAGCATGCGCTTCCGACTAGAGCTAGAAGTTGTCGGCATGGTTCGGATCTATCGTGTTTCGTGCCGCTTCGTGCCGTGATGGCTCGGTCTAATTATCTTACCATGCTGTGCTGTGTCGGCCCGCCTTGTCTCTGATCAGGCCTAAGCATGTCCCAAAGCCCATCGTGCCAGCGTTCGTGCCGTGCCAGCCCAAGTCCAGCCAAAAGTAACTATACACGACGAAGGCGACGGCGACGATAGTGGCGACGGTCGTTATCTTCCTTTCTTTCATACCCACCTCGTTAAAAACCAGTTGAAATTGAATTAGTTGCATACAAACATGAAAACACAATAATGTAAATATTTCAGGAAAAGTAGAGTTTCTTTGATATTTTAAAAATACAATGTTACTGTCTTATTAAAAACCTTACTCCCCAAAATGGGTTTCCCCGAGTAAGGAAAAGAGTACAGTAACAATATATGTATATACTAACTATAACAACATGCGTACGTAGTATCTACTCATCAATGTTTAGGTCGTTCACGCGTTCGAGGTCAGCATTCGCCTGTACGATTTCAGGATCCTCCAGTTGATGCTATTGACACTCTTTGGTTAATTCCCAGTCTTTGGCACTTGTGATTGCCTCCACCATCCTGGGCGTAAGGGATGATCTTCTCTCTTCGATTATTTTTCCTACCATGCCGAACGTCGCTTCTGAAGAGACGGTGGACACTGGCACTAGGAGAACATCCCGTGTGAAATGTGACAGCACAGGAAATATCGTTTGTTGTTCTTCCACCACTCGAGTAAGTCTATCTTGCCTCCACCAGTAAGATCAGGATCAATATTTGTAAAATCATGCTCAAATAGTGGTTCAACTCCGAAATAGAATTTCACTTGGAGGCCGCTTGAGACTGAGAGGACGAAGAAGTAGACTTGCCCTTTAGCTTCTTTCATAAGTGTGATATCAAACTTGTCTTTCCTTGTTGCGTGTGCTGTGAGGCCTCTGATCTTCCGCTACTGCCAAACTTATGATGATACATACGGAAAACACGAAAAAGCTCCTCTTTGACATGTGCGAAAACTTTCGAATAATCAAGGACAAGGCATTCACCTATTCCCTCCATGTCAACATTTAAACCTGCCAACTTTTTTGTAGGACTAAAAATGATAGCAAATCAATACAAGTGTGAAATAGAACCAAAATATTTAATAAAATTTTCCTCCATCGCTACGACAGCATGGCCTAAAGGAGATCCTCCCTAGATTTGGCAATTTTGTTTGCAATTAACCAAATAAATTCTACAACTAAGCAAGAGGTATGATAATAAACACCAGAGAGAACCTTTGTTGCTTTATAAAAAAGGTCTTAAAAATTCTCGAAAATGACTAGCAATCTGCCAATCTGAATTAGTAACTACTAATTCATTATTTGGAGAGTTAGAATTGACAAAAAATAGATATAATATATTCATACCCTTGTATCTTCTTTAACACGATATATGTCAAGTTCCACCTCACCTTCATGTCAAGACCAAATCTTCTTGGCTCTTTTCCATTGGTTGCACAGTACTCCGCGAACCTGGCTCCCACTTGTGGGGAACTTGTGAGGCAACGAATGACATCACAGATACTATTCAAATATGCACCAATTGTTTGCATACCATCTTGAACAACAAGATTCAAGATATGGCATACACATATCTGGTGGAGGACATAACCACCAATATATATTTGCAATCTTAGGGTGAGGATGTTCATAGCCGTTGTGTTTGTCGATGCGTTATCAAGAGTTATAGAAGCAGTTTTATTATCTATCTTAAAATCATTAAGTACGTGTAGTATATGTTCGGCAATGGCCTCTCCCGTATGTGACTCATTTATTACTTTAAATCCTATGACTGTCTTGTTTAGCTTATAATTATCGTCTAAATAATGAGATTACAACACTAAGGTATGTACTTCTCTAGTGTGATGATGTCTAAATATTTGAGGTTATGGCAAAAGAAAACTGAACTTATTGAAATAATTCTTTCAGCTCTACCAATTCCTTTTGATACATCTGTAAAATATCAAATATAGTAGTTCTTCTACTAACATGTTGGAACTGTGGACAAAAACCGCGTTGAATCATTCTTTTGAACGCGCGATTTTCACCCATCCTAATTGGTTGATCTTCTAAAACAATATATCTAGCAATTTCCTCACAGGCGGAAAGTGGGTTATTGTAACACCCTAGTGTCCAAACCGGCTCAGACCTAACCACATTCTGGATAGGCCACGCACACGTAGCAACCCGCTTGCATTTTCGTCCTCGCTTCGCGCAAAATGGTTAACCAGGGGTGCTACTATTGGAACTTCTAGGCTTATATGTAAGGGATACTCAAGTTATGTTAGCAAAGTGGGACTAACCCAGAAATTCATGTGCACATACACATGGGCCAACATGGGCCGAGGTGTCACATACATCCCCCTTAAAGGACCCAATGTCCTCGTCGGACCAACATACCCACACCGGGGCAAATGATAAGGATCTCCTCTCTTGGCACATGTCTGTATGTTCAGTGCCAGCACATATGCCATGCCATGTGTCCGCTACGGGCCCACATGCGCCATGTGCCATATGCCCGCGCCCTTGACCCGCACGCGCCCATGTAACCGCGAGAGTCGGCTCTGATACCATTTGTAACGCCCTAGGGTCCAAACTGGCTCAGACCTAACCACATTCTGGATAGGCCACGCACACATAGCAACCCGCTTGCGCTTTCATCCTCGCTTCGCGCAAAATGGTTAACCGGGGGTGCTACCATTGGAACTCCTAGGCTTATATGTAAGGGATACTCAAGTTATGTTAGCAAGGTGGGACTAACCCAGAAATTCATGTGCACACACACATGGGCCGGGGTGTCACAGTTATATACCCAAGTACTTACAGAGCCATCAGCCTCAAAGTTTAGCTGCATTTGTACTCCTCCTCCTCTGCCTCGACCCTATGCCGCCATCTTGTTTAAGTATGCTTTGTAGTGCCGATTCAAGTGCCCTGTCCCTACAACTGTTTGAGCAGTTAATTTAGCATTGCAATAATTACATGTTGTGATCTCTACCGTTTCGTCGTCTCCGATTTCCTGGCCCCAGGTCATGTGCTTCCAGCAATTCGCCCGTCGTCCAGACCCACCAATGTTAACGTCCGTGGACGGGAGAGAGAATTCTAGAGTCCCTATTGGCTCCAGACCGCCCTTGTACTCCTTGTAGCCCTCTGTACAGTCCATATGACGGTCATCCATGCCGTAATCTCCCATACTTGGTGAGAGCTGACGAGAATCAATGGGAGTCGGGGCCAGCGGAGGACTAGGGGAGCAGTGATGAGAGCTTAGACTAAGGCACCCTGTTGCCCTTTTCATGCTATGACTCCTCTGCATACCGCTCGGGAGCTCCTTAGTGCTCCGACTCCTTGGTAGCATATTGTTTGGATGGTGAAAAAATAGGGAGTGTAGAGGGATGAAATGAGAAGTATAAAGGTTGAAGGAATGAGAAATTAAATGCTTGTGAAGTAATGAAAGAAGAGAGGTGAATTTATAGCCATGGCTCTTATGAACGTTACTCTCCTGAAGACTCAACTGTTGTGCTCGAACGTTATTTTTCTGACTATTGGGTGCAACTTTTTACTCCACGTGACCACGCACTCGCTTTATTCTCTGACCGTTGTTCTCAAACTTTACTTCTCTGATAAAGTCTAAATGGTACTCTCTCAACTTTATTCGGTACTCTCCCAACTTTATTTGTCCTCGTGATTCCGTCCATCCGTTCGGGCGTTCGGCTACTCAGCTCCCCCTCAGTCTCTCTCTGTCTCTGTCTGTCGCATCGTGCAGTCCGCACTGACCGCACACGGGCTCCGCGCCTCCATCGACCGCCGCTTGCCTACTCCCTCCCCTCCCCGTCCTCCCACCCCGGCGCGGGTGCCCCCTCCCCCTCGGCCCCTCCCTCCCCACCCCGGTGGCCCCCTCCTCCCTCGGCCTCCCTCCCCCACGTTGACGCCCCTCCTGGCCTCCTCCCCCGGCCACCTCCCTCCCCCACCCCCAACGCCCCCTCCTGGCCTCCTCCCCCGGCCGCCTCCCTCCCCTCCGCCTCCCTCCCCCACCCCGACACCCCCTCCTCCCCCCGCCGCCTCCCTCCCCCGGTGCCACTCTCCTTCCCCGTTGCCCGGCCTCCCTCCCCACCCCTCCCCCACCTTGGTGCGATGGTGCCCCTCCTCCCTCAGCCTCCCTCCCCACCCTGGAGCGGCGATGCCCCCTCCTACCCTGGCCTCCCTCCCCCCCACCCCGGCGTGGCGGAGCCCCATCCTCCCCACCCTGGCGCGGCGGCGCCCCTCCTCCCTCGGCCTCCCTCCCCACACCCCGGCGTGGTAGAGCCCCCTCCTCCCCCGGCCTCCCTCCCCTGCCCCCACCCTGGTGCGGCGGCGCTCCCTCCTCCCCTGGCCTCCTTCCCCCCACCCCAACGCGGCGGAGCCCCCTCCTCCCTCGACCTCCCTCCCCTCCCCCACCCTGGCGCAGCGGCGACCCCTCCCTTGGCTGCCTCCCTCGACCCCCTAGCTGCCTCCCTCTCCTTCCCCAACCCCCCGATCGCCTCACTCTCCTCTCCCCGCCACTGCCTCCTCCCCCGATCGTCCCCTCCTCCCTCGACCTCCCCTGGCGACCCCTCCTCCCCTGAGTCCTCGACTCCCTACCATCTTCTTCACGACCAGCGCCGGTGAGGCCGAGGCGAGCGTGCGGGAGGCTTAGGCTGACGGGGGCGCCGTCGCCTGCACTGGCGAGTGGAGGCTATTGGGAGTTGGGAGGCAGCTGCTAGAAGCCTAGAATGGTGGCAGCGTGGAGTCTCCATACATAGAGTAGGCAACGGTGCTGGTGCCGACACCAGCGGAGGCAGCGTCACGACCTCAACCCCTTTGGACTACGTCGACTGCTGATGCTACCCTCGGCTCCAGCTGCCCCGCTCCTCCTGCGGCCATCGTCCACTCAGCGAGGCTCCGATGACCCGTGTACATCCTTCCCCTCTAATCCCTCGCTCTGCTCTGTGATGGCCTAATGAGTTGTGGTTGTGGGGAATCTGAGAATGTCAACGGGAGGGGGAGGTGAGGTGGAGCCGTGGAGACCGAGGTGGCCCGGTCGCTAGCGCCGGCATGCCCATCGTGCCGCTTGTGCCCGCCGTGTTGGCCCGAGCACAGCATGATTCACCGTACCGTGCCGTGTCGTGCTGCCCAGTGGGCTGGGTTTCTAGGCCTGGCCTGGCCCGGCCCACTGTTCATGTCGTGCAGGCATGGCCCGCCACATGTCGGGTCGGACCGTGCTTGGGCGTGCCGGGCCTACTGTGCTTCGGGCTAGGCCAAAAAAGCATAGCCAACTCCCAGCTCTACTTCCAACAGACTCCTCTGTTTCCTTTGTCATGCTAGACTTTGACTGCTGCTCTAACCCTCTGACGAACAACACTTATTTTGCCACACGGCCTTTACTATTTACTACTGCCTGTTCACACTCAGTTCATGTGCTTCAACAACCAAAAAATACTTTAGGTCAATTTGAGCCATGTGAGAACGAGACATCACCTAATACTAGTAGGCTAGGAAACACCATGTCACTGTGCCTGCTACGCTCCTTGCTTCACTGGGAGGGAACCCCCACAAAACACTTTAAATTTCTACAGTGCTCCCTGCGATGCAGGAGGAATTAAGCATGCAGCTCACCTAGTCAAAAGCAGCTCTCGAGTAGTAGTAGTAGTCACAGGACGGAGCACCCAGATTCTGCTTGAGGAGAGCCACTTCAGCACTAAAGGTCAGGTGCCTGTGCTGCTGCTGTTAGAGGTGGTGCCTGGTGGTAGCAGCTGCAACTAGCAATGGCACTCCTTTTCCTCCCATGATCCAACAGTGATGATGTTGCCAGTGTTGACCAGCTAGGCATTGCAATCATGCAATGCAACCTGGAGCAACTTTGGGACACATTTGCAGATGAATGGGAAAAGCCAAAAAGGCTAGCCAACATGTTCCGTGATGTTGACTGAGGCTTGTAGGTTTGGATGAACTTCTTAGGTGAGTCAAGAGCAAAGCATTCGGTTTTTGTCCACATTTATGAAGTCGACTGGCCGAAACAAATTCTTTCAACACTCTAATTGGAAGTTAGTACTGTACTGATCAGCCATGGTGCACTATAATTAACCAGCAAAAGGTTCAGAACTGCTCAAGCAATACAGATTTAAAATCACCCGGCCAACATAGTTAGCAACATGAATGACAATATGTCATACTCGTAATGGAGTAATGGACAACAACTCAACAATTCAACCTTTGAGGGAAGCAGTATGAACTATGAAGCTAGAAATGTGAAATGATGTGATATCACATGAAATTAAACGTGCAAGCAGGTTGCAAGCTTGCAACGTGGCCTCATGGGTTCTAACTGGGCCTCTGGAAGGGTCACTAAACTAGTGGTTCCTGCAATAAGCCGATTGCGCACTGAACTAATCGATCCAAGCCATCCCCTCATGCTGATCTATAATAAGCCGATTGCTCACTGAACTAGTGGTTCCTAACACATACAAGATAACATTTCATACTACATAACATAGGTGCAAGGGGACATGTTATCACACAAGGAAATTCTAGTCATTTGTGCTCACATGCAACATTGGACTTTACACGCATACGATGGTATATGATTATCCCATACATCTATGTGAAGTATCTCGGTATCTATTTACCATAACACTGAACAGTATCCTCCTCCATGTCATCTCCCACTTGAGAGGTCGGTCATGAGTGAGCCATGGCTCAACGTCGATGATGGATACGACATCACGTATGTGTCGAACCCTTCGATTTGCATCACGGCTTGCATGCCAAAGCTTAGGTTTGCTGGCATTAGCTCTGGCAAGGGCATGTCCCCGTCGAGATACTGCATGGCTAACCGCATGCTAGGTCTTGCATTAGGAACTGGATGCGAGCAAAGCAGCCCTAGCTTTAGCACTAGGCACGCCTCGTGGGCATCAAACTCATCTTGCAGCCTTGCATCTACTGCCTTCGTTAGCAAGCCTTTCTGCCAATGCTCGAGCACCCAATCGACCAACATGAGCTGGTTGTCATGTCTGTTCTGTTCACAAGGTCGCCGCCCACAAGTGACCTCAAGAAGGAACACGCCGAATGCAAACACGTCGGTGAGAGGGGACGCCTTGCCGGTACGTGCCAACTCAGGTGCTAGGTAGCCCATGGTGCCAACAATATGTGTGGTCTGTGGGTCAACGCCGTGGTCATACAACTTTGCCAGGCCAAAGTCACCAAGCCGTCCATTCATCTCACCGTCGAGGAGCACGTTGCTTGCTTTGATATCTCGATGCACGACAACTTGATCCCACTCCTCGTGAAGGTAAAGAACGCCTGATGCGATTCCTTTGATGATATGAAACCTCTGAGCCCAATTCAAAGTGGGATTTCCCTCTTGCCCGTGCAGATACTTATCAAGGCTACTGTTCGACATATATTCATACACCAAAAGGAGTTCACCTTTCCGGCGACAATAGCCAAGTAGTTGTACTAGGTTGCGATGTCGCAGACGGCCAATACTAACAATCTCTGCAATGAACTCCTTAATACCCTGTCTTGACTCGTGGGACACCTTCTTCACTGCAACCTCCAACTTAGACGACGGAAGCGCCCCTCTGTACACCCTCCCAAACCCTCCTACACCAAGTAGCTGCCTGTCCTTGAAACCTTGTGTTGCATCGAACAAGTCCTTGTACGAGAATCGATGTGGCCCAAATTCAACCTCCCAATCTTCACGCAGCTCAGCGTACCTCGATCGCCTCCGTATTAATAGAAGGATTGTAACACCCAGAACGAGAACGAACATTGCAGAGGCTATTGGTAGGGTGATTTCCATGACCTTGGAAGAATGCTTTGGACCCTCTCGAGGCAGCTTTGGTAGCTTGTCTATGTCAATGGCCGGAGCAGATCGACCCATGCCAAAGCTCCAACCAAGCACGTAGTGCTGTGAATCGATAGTCCCTGTTGAGGATGAGAAGCCGACATACGCTTGGTCTGTGAGCACTGTTGACAGGTTGAAGGTTGCTGAGAGAAGCGGCCTTTTGGGTTTGGACGCCGTGAGCGGAGCAATGGTTACACGGATCTGTGTGTTCTCTTCGTCGTAATCTACCCATACTTGCATCGCCTCATGACTATTTAAGGTCAGGTTTTTAAAGTTACCATCGCTGTCGTCGTAGTAGCCGGTGTTGTAGGATTGCACCGAGCGGATACCGTTGACATCGATGCCCACGTGGTTGTCGTTGATGTCTTGGTACTCAGTGTTCTGGACGGTGTCGAGCTCGACGGCGAAGATGTGGTTGCTTGCGTTGCCGTTGGTCTGGCTGTTGAAGAGACCCAGGAAACCCCTAGGCGCCGCGGCGGATAGGTTCTTGCTCGGGCAAACGAAGAAGGCCATGCCGTGAGCGCTCAAGTTGGGGTAGATCGAGAGGATGCCGAACACAAAGGAAACGGAGAATGACTGCACCGCTCCGCCGTCGGGCAGCTTGCGGAAGCGCAGTGGGTCCGGGTGGAACGCGTGGCCTGTGCTTTTCCCGGTGCCGTTGGTCAGTTGGAGGAGGCCGCGCGGCGTGACCGTGGCCATGCCGTCGAGGGTGAGGTTGGAACCGGCGAACCCGGTGTAGATGAAGTGGTCATCGCTAGTAGCAGATGAGGTTGCAAGGCTAAGGCCAAGAAAGAGGATGGGTATAAGGAAGTATGGATGCTTCATGTTAGCTAGGCTGGTTGTAAGAAGAAACGGAAGCTGCAACAATGGAGTACGGTATCGTGCAGGTGTCTGTGTCACTCTATCTTAATAACTCCAGTATTCTGAACTCAGAAGAGACTAGTTCTTGGCAAGGCATCGCGATGATGCAGACCTGACGATTGATATTTAAATGGATTGGTGTTAAGTCTCATTGGTTCTGAATCTTAGTAGCAGCATCATTGGCTCTCGGTAACAAAGTGTCGACTGCCAACAAGAAGATCAAGTGAAGTGGTCCCGGTCGGCCGGCACAATTCTGCGTGTTACACACGGCATTCAAGTATTCAACCGGCACTCGGTCAATGCTTTTCGCTCAAAAATCAAATCATGCTTGTCACGAGTAGGATTGAATTGTCTGTGTTAGACGACTTATAGGAAGACTTGGAGGTCCTATTTGCTGTCCCAGGTCGCGTTCGTATACTTCGTAACAAATGTAGCACTAGTAATGTACTTATTAATATTTGCTGTCCCAGGTCGCGTTGATTTCTATGCAGGGCAGTTAGGACGACTTGATCCACTGTGAAAAACGTGCCGCTAGGTGGCCCCGTGTGCCCACGCCCACGTCCTTCTCCCGTTCCCTTTTCTTCGCCCTCCAACTTCTCTTGCTTCTCCATAATTTCAGGTGTCCAGACCATGGCTTATCATCTATGTTGAAGAAAACTAAGCATCGATGAGTATTGATGCAATCCTGTCTCATGCGTGCCACAAGCAAAATTCATTCGTTCAGATAGTTTGATTGAAATTGTTTACTCAACTTTCTTATTATTTACTTTTTTAGGTATCTTTTGCAGTGATTATATAAGTGCATTTATCTTGATCAGGTCAATATTCTAAAAATGGTAAGAATAGTAAAGGCTTTGTACAGAAGCAGTCCACTGGTCTTAGTATTTACTTGGAAGGATGAAGCCTTTGGTGGTGCCAATCAGGCCTACAAATTGTTCAGCTTTTGGTTTGGATATACAAGATGAGATTGCACAATGTAATTCCTATAGCCTCTTCATGGAGTCCATTTATGTTTCATTTTATCAGAGGTTGGGATGGCGTAAGCTCTGGTTGGACTTGTTTTATTTACCATTTCGGTTGTGTTACCATACTTTGTACCAAGGGTGAATTCCTTCTAGTTGAAATGGAAGGGCTGAGCTTGAAAAGCTTCACGGAAGAACGTATACTAAAACCTTGTTATGACTAATCACTGTATTTTAAATGGTTCTTATGAACCATAAATCCAACTGCTTATGGATCATAATTAATCTAGCTGGAAATTGATGCTTCTCCATTACAACATTTGTTGTAGTCTGCATATTTTTTTTGATGATTGTTCTTTGGAGCAAGGACATCTTATTGTTGAGGCAGCACATGAAGCAGTCAATGAATGACCATTTGGATTTGAAAGGTATAATATTGTTTACCGCTTTAATTGACTTGCTGGTGGAGATCTAAGGGATGCAGGATGTTGATGATCTACTCCCTCTGGTCACAAAACAATGTCATATATCCGATCAAAATGTTATACAAAGATAGAAAGCTGGACTGCATGAATCCCAAAATGATTTTTTTTCTATGGTCATAAGGTGTATCCAATTGTGCTTAGGTTTCGGTAGTGAGTGGTTGTGCTGGTTTTAGCAACCGCACCAAAGCTTGACTGAGTATGGTGGCAAAGCCGGGCCCACGGCACAAGCTGAGCATGACAACAAAGGTGTAACGGGGGCCGCAATGCAGCTCTGTCAAGTGTTGCGTCGGAGGCAAGGGCTTGTCGTATGATGAGCTTGACAGCGGTGACTCAACTTACTGCGAAATATTTTTTTAGTCATGTATTCGTATGTTGCAACAGAAAATAAAAACTATACAGATAGGCGATAGCACATCTCTAACTTAAAATAAAGACAAAAACTGTCAATCAGTAAAAAAAGAGAAAGATCTATACCATTGATTATGGTGGATCTAGATTATAATAATCTAAATTAAAAGAAAGAGTCAATATTAAGTACAATCCAGAAATAACTAAAATTCAGAATAAAAAAATAAAATAAAATACAATTTGATTTTCATATGAATTCATAAGTAAAAACCCTAAATAAATATAATTCAAAATACTTTTTTTAAAAAATAGCAATTAGATTTGTATACGAATTCTAACAAATAAACTGCATTTTGGAATAACATAAAATAAAATAGCAATTTTATTTTGATACAAAAATTCTTAAATAACTTTAAATTGAAATTAAAATTAAATAAAAATATCTATTATATTATTAAGATAGAGAAAAAGGAAGCCACCACATTTGCTCTTAAGGGTTAGAAATTACCATGTTAATCGGAGAAAAAAATATTTTATAGTATTATAAAAAAATACAATTGTATTTTTAATCATATATAAGTATTGGAGTCAGACAACAAATACAATACTATTTTTTTAGAGGTATTGTAATAGATAGCTGCACAATTGTGCGGGTAATTCGGCTAGTTTTTATTAATAAAGAACATGTACTAATCCTAATTTTATTAGGACAAAACAATAAGATGAATCACCTTTTACTTATTTGAATGGATCAAACTTTTTTTTCTATAGTTAGCATCATAGGCTTCTAAGGAAACACTACAAGACATATAAACTTTAAATATTCATTGTTGCATAAGTGCCATACTTTGTAAGTTAATTTTTTTTATTTCGAACTGTTATTCATATTATGTACAAAGAGAACATGTATTCAAGTTTAATCATGCCACGTGAAAACTTCTTTCGTTTTCATAACTTGTCATACCTAAATTATATAAAGTTGGATGGACGATAGGCATAAGTATGGAATTTTAGATTTTAGGTTTCAAATTTTTAGCTTTGTAGTTTTAGTACCCATTTTAATAGTTTGATGCAACATCATTTGATTCTAGTTTTAATTATATATTAATATATTCACTGACTTCAATTTTTATACTAATTTAACCTTAATTAACAATTATATTCCGAAATGAGTACCTGGTTCGCTGCATCCCCTCCTTGTTCTTGGGGGGAAGATGTAGCACCTCACATACCAGTATGAGATATTACTATGGAACATCATCGTTAAAATAAAAATAGTAAAAGAAATAGTATAAATCACAAGGAGATTGAAACTTTGTTATGATTTTATTAGATAACTAGCATAAATTGTAAGTAAATGTTTGAAATATGGGACTGGTCCACTTCTAACCAAATAAAGAGTAAACAAGGTAACAAAATAGTGGCAAGGCACGGTGTTGAAAACTCGAGTGCACCCACCCATGTATGTTGCAATCACTCCACTGGCCTTTTACCTGAAAATGGAAAGAGCAAGTGCGAGATTTAGAAATCCCAACAAGTACCCAACAACGGTCGCAAGCAAGGTGAGTAAAAGGACAAGTAATTTCATCAAGAAATTGACACAGGTTAAGTGCAATGTAATAGCATTACAAGAAAAACTGGTACATGTCTGAGATAGTATAACAGAAATGGTGAATAAGATAATTATTATTAAGATATGGTAATGGCACCGACAATTACTTCCCACACACTCGATTATACGAGAATAGTTAGGCACATCACTGTCCTCGACTGTATAACCACAGACGGGATGTAACATCTTGAGTAACGAGAGTGTACGACCCCCGCACGTTACCAGGTAGGTAGAAATCTCCCTCTATATATGTATAACCCTAGGTCAGGTAACTGTTATGTTGTTAACCAATTATACGGTACAAATTAAGGGAACTATAGAGAGGCTAAAGTAAGTGGAAGGATTCACTAAAGATTTGAAATAGAGAAGCATTAGATCCCGATAGATGGCGATGTGGAATGATAACATGGCGATAGCAGTCTAGAAATTATTCTAAAGAGGTATTATAACATAGCTTACACAAGGATTGATAACCAACTAAGTTTTATTAGGTGACAAGTGATTATTAGTCAAATTAACATATATATATATATATATATATATATATATATATATATATATATATATATATATATATATATATATATATATATATATATATATATATATATATATATATATATATATATATATATATATATATATGACTCACACAAGAAAACATACTAGCAATACATCATGATATCAAGAAAATAAAACATAGAAGCTTTGATATTAAAGGTTGCTAGCTGTTTAAACCTAAGTCTACAACACGATCATTTGCTACCCCCCATTAACAATTTAAGGATGAATTCTAAACACTAATAACTGAGTATTCTAATATACATAAAAGCATGCAAGCCCAGGTAATCTAGAAATATCATGGTATGTTAACAAGATTAGAAATATATATCTAGGCAAGCATTAGTAATATTGTAGATCTACTCAATGGCAACAGTGACAAATAATTATGGAAGGTGAAATAAGCAGAACGGATAGGCTAACGGCTACGAGGTACTTGCTTTGAGCACATTTAGCGGACTCGCTACATGAAGGATCCGGAATGTGCAACTGCCCAAACGTTCTCTCGAAAGCTGCACACGAACCTACACGATAGGACGGAAGTAAATCAAATATGACCCAGTTAGAACTGACGAGAGACAACAAGAGATTTGCTTAATTGAAAATAAACAGGTTCGCTAGCTCCTCTGCTGGGCGAATCGCTATTCGGCTGAGCGAACTATTTAATCATCCAAGCGAACCGTATTCCGCAACACACGCTAACAGCCGTGCGCAAAATTTGATTCGGTCATGCCCCCAGCTGACCGAACCATGATGGCATGTGCGACGATCGCTCGTTGCCACCGGCCACCACCGCCGCCTAAAACATCCCAAAATTTTATTTGCATTTTATTGGATTTATTGAAATTTATTTGAGTTTTTAGTTTTTGAATTTATTCAGCGCCCAAGTACTTTCCACACCATCTTCTTCTTGATTGCTCGTCAGTGAGCTTCTCCAGCGAGCAATTGACGGTGAAAGACCCATTCCAAGTTTCGAAGCCAGCAACAACACCTTCTCTGCCCGGCTACAACCTTGTCGACCACTGGAGCATCGCCGCCGTCAACGATCGAGCCACCTCTGCCGCTTCTTCTTCGCCACAGACCGATTTTCGACCACCCGAAGGCTGCGCTGAGGTACCTGGCCCCTCTGTATTTCTCTAACAATGGTAACCACCAACTTCAACCACTTTGCACTGTCCGATTCCTACTACCACTCTGCACCGTCCGATTCCTTCAATCACTCTGCACCGTTCGATTCCTTCGACCTCTCCGAACCGTTCGATCACTTCGACCACTCTGTACCATCTGATCCCTATGACCTCTCCAAACCCTCCGATCTTGTTGATCGACCCTTTCCATCTACTTGGACCAACTGAGTCTTCGACTTCAACCGACCCTTGCCATTGATTATGATCAACCGAGTCTTCGATTTCGACCGACCCTTGTCTTCACCTTTCGAACAGCTATTAAGCCTTTCGACCACTTGGTGGCTAAGACCACGTAGAGCCGTTCGGCCGCATTCAACCTTTGACTTCCAATTGCCACCATAGCTTTTCGACCACTCTATAGCTTTTGACCGCGTAGCTTTCGACCACAACCAAAACACTGTATCTTTGACCACACACCAAACGCTATAGCTTCCGACCACTTTTCCTTAACAAAAAATAATTCTAGAAAATCCAATTTATTTTTTATTCCCTATGTTCAAACTTCTAGAAGCTTGTATTTTCTTCGTCCTAGCTCCGATTAAACTCGTTCAAATTCCTAAATTCGTCTAAAATCCTAAACTACCTGTTGTAGGGATGGCCCCCACCTAAGCCCAGCTGGCATGTTAGAAGGCTTTAAAGCCCAATATGGGTCATATGTAATGACATAAATACCCTTGAGGGGATTACTCAGGTGTAAGGGCAAGGTTGTAAAAATACTCCCCATGTAGATATATATATATATATATATATATATATATATATATATATATATACGACACAGGCCACGGGGAAAACCCTAAGCATTACTCACCTAACTCTCCACTACCATACCTCTCTCTCTGTTTGGTCTGTAACCACAACAGTTTGCACCGTCCGTGGGGAGGACAAGAGCAAGCCTCAAAATCTGAAGGATGGCACCGAAGAAAGCTTCATCATCGGCAGCTAAGAAGAAGTACGGGGGCGCGACGGAGTCCCGCGTTAACACCAGGGCTTCGGCATCGGCAGTTGCGGGTGCGGCCGCTACGAACGTCAACGCTCATGGCGTGACGATCGACCTCGCCACTGCTGGCACGACGGCCGACCTCGCCCCGCGCGCGGCGAGCAATCCCACCACGGGCGCGGCGGTCAACACCGGCAGCACCGACCGGGTAGTAGGGGGCGATAGCGCCAGCGCCCATGCTGGTATGGCCACCGTCCTCGCACCCGGTGCGGGAGTGGCGAGTGGTTCCGGCGGCAACACGGACCTCGTCACCGACTCCGGAGTCTACCGCGCCAACACGTCGGGCAGCCCAGGAGCGCAGGCCACGGTCACTGCTGTCCCAACGGTGCGACGGGGTGCACCGATTGCCCCGGCTACGCCAACAGTGGAAAGCGCCCTACTGACGGCCATCGGCATGATCCAGCGGAAGTTAGCGGATCTCCGGGGAGCCGTGCGGGGTATGCAAGAGGCGCGGAGCCAACAGACCCCGCCGGTGGTTGCGCCAGAGCCCACGCCAGAACGGGCGAATAGCCGCGATGCCCCCACGTCTAGCCGCGTCCCGCTGCGACGCGTGGACCCGGAGTCCCCACTCTCTGCGGGCTAGCAGCAGTCGACATGGCCAGAGGACTTCAAGTTCCCCAGCGCCATCGAGCCGTACAAAAGCGACACGGACCCTCGGGAGTTCGTGTGCGTGTACGAGACTGCCATCGAAGCTGCAGGCGGAGATGACACCATGAAGGCGAAGGGACTCCCCCTCGCGTTATAGGGAGTGGCGCTCTCTTGGTTTTTCACCATCGAGCCAAACTCCATCTACGCATGGGAACAGATCCGTGACCGCCTCTACAACAACTTCCAAGGGAACTACGTTGAGCGCGTTGACGCGGATTAGCTCTTCGCGGTTAAGCAAAAACCCTCGGAGAAGCTCCGGAAGTACTTCAAGCGCTTCGCGAAGGTCCGCTGCCAGGTCAAGGATGTCAACGAAACAACCATCATCAACGCAGCGGTACAGGACCTCCGCTGGCCGAGTACAACGTGCGAAAGCTGATCAAGACGGTGGTGAAGCTCTTCGACAAGATGGAAGAGTACGCGCGGGCGGAGGAAGATGTGCAGCGGTGCAAGGGCGACGACTCCAATTCCATTCAGGCGAAGGGGTCATCGCAAAAAGGAAGCACGGGGGATGATCCCCCGAAAAAAAAGCGCAAGCAAAGGTCCACGGGAGATGCCCCTGAGCACAGTGATGCCGGGCCCCACGAAAATTCGTCAGGCGGTAGGCATAAGCCCAAGCGCAACCAGCGCCGACCCCAAAAGGCCCGTCATGTCCTCGGCATAGAAGACGCTCCCCGGGACTCTCCTTCCGTGTTCCGGGGAAGGGGTCGGGGAGGCCGGGGATGGGGATGCGGGAGGGCCCACGACGAAAGATCGCGCACAGAGCAGGAAATCCAAGACTACGGCATGTGGTGCGAAGTGCATGGCTATGGTGACCACCTCACATGGGCATGCTCCACAGTCATGGCGCTGTGGCAGGCAACTGCTACGGCTCGGGCCTTGGAAGCGCCACTCCCCGTTGTGGCCCACGTGCAGTAGCCGCAAGGAGTTGGACCCCCAGACGGGGCCCAAAGCCGAATCATCAGCGTCATCTCCGGACGATCCTTGTCGGGTGCTCCCTCGGCGCAACCACCTCCAGGAATAGCACACCGGAAAATCACCTTCACGCTGGCCGACGCCCAGGGCCTGAAGTTCCCTCACCAAGATCCCCTGGTCATCCGGGCCGACATTGCAGGTTGCGACGTCAGGCGTGTCCTCATCGACGGGGGCAGCTCCGCGAACATTCTGTTTGCGGAGGCCCTCAACCACATGGGGATCCCTCGGGGTCGTTTGGGACCATCAGGGACCCCACTCCAAGGTTTTGGGGGCCAGCCGCTGAAGGCCTTGGGTCAAGTATGTCTCCGAGTCTCCTTTTGTCAGGGCGATAACGCCAGGAGCGAGGACGTTGTCTTCGACATTGTGGACATCCCGCACCCGTACAACGCCATACTGGGCCGCCCAATCATCAACTCCTTCGGGGCGGTCCCGCACCATGGCTTCTTGTGTATGAAGCTTCCGGGCCCGCGGGGTGTCATCACCATCTTCGACAACCAGGACCTCGCCCGGCGCGTGGAGGCTGGTGCTGGGAGGAGCCCGCACTGCAAGGTGCACGCTCTCACCGACAAACTCAAGGCAGACACGCCGTCCGCTCCGGGGTGGACGCCTAAGCCCCTGCTGGAGGGCGGGGGTCAAGACAATGCCTCTCCAAGCCGAAGGACAATTCGTGTCCATCGGTGAGGGCCTCCCCCCGGAGGTGGAGCTGGACTTGCTCTGGATGTCTTCGCATGGTCCCCGGAGGACATTAAAGGAGTGGACCGTGCCCTCATCGAGCATAACCTAGCGGTCCTCCCTGACGCCAAGCCAGTCAAGCAGAGGCTTCGGCGTATGTCCATCGACCGACAGCAAGCGGCCAAGGTGGAGGTAGCAAAGCTTCTCCAGACCGGAGTATCCGTGAGGTCCAACACCCTGATTGGCTTGCTAACCCGGTGTTGGTGAAAAAGGCCAGCGGCATCTGGCGTATGTGCATTGACTTCACTGCTCTCAACAAGGCATGCCTGAAGGACGATGGCCAAGGGTGACGAAGATAAGACCAGCTTCATCACACCGATTGGGACATACTGCTTCGTTAGGATGCCCTTCAGTTTGAAGAATGCAGGTGCAACCTTCACCCGCCTCATCGCGCTAGCACTGGTTGCTCAACTCGGGAGGAACGTGGAGGCTTACGTCGATGACGTAGTTGTCAAAACCAAACAACTCGCCTCGCACGGTCAGGATCTCCAAGAGACCTTCGACAACCACAGGAAGGCAGGCATCAAGCTCAACCCGGACAAGTGCGTCTTTGGTGTGCAAGCAGGCAAGCTCTTGGGCTTCCTTGTGTCTGGGCATGGCATCCAGGCGAACCCTGACAAAGTTGACACGATCCTCGCTATGGAGCCACCCAAGATGACAAGGGAGGTCCAGAGGCTTGCTGGCCGCATGGCGGCGTTGAGCCGCTTCTTGTCTAGGGCAGTGGAGCGAGGCCTGCCATTTTTCAAGACCCTCCGCAGATGCGACGGGTTTCATTGGGATGGCGACTGTGTGAAGGCCTTTGACGACCTCAAGAGGCATCTTGCAAGCCTCCCCACTTTGGTCGCTCCAGCGCTAGAGGCTTCCCTCCTGCTCTACCTCGCCGCTTCCACGACAGCGATCAGCGCCGTCCTTATCCTTGAAGAGGGCGCTCTTCAACGCCCCATGTACTTCGTCTTCGAGGCCCTTCAGGGCGCCAAGACGCGGTATACGGAGCTAAAAAAATTGGCATACACATTGGTCATGGCCTCAAGGAAGCTTTGACATTATTTCCTGGCCCATCCAATCACGGTGCCATCTTCATCCCCCTAGCGGAGATGTTGTACAATAAGGAGTCCACCGGGCGCATTGGCAAGTAGGCGGCCGAGCTCGCGCCGTTCTCCTTAACGTATGCTTTGCGAACAGCGATCAAGTCCCAAGTCCTTGTGGACTTCCTCATGGAGTGGACCCCGCCGGCCCAACGCGTCCAGCAGCTAGAGGACCCGGTGTGGATGCTCAACACTGACGGAGCATACGACATTTTCGGCGTGGCCGTCGGTGCAGTGGTTACTACGCTAGAGGGCCACCTCCTGCTATACTCAGCGTGTCTTGGATTTCCCGCCACCAACAACACGGCCGAGTACGAGGCACTCCGCATGGACTCACGTCTGGTGGCGGGCTATGTGGACAAGTCATACCAGGCCAAGGACCCCGAATTGGCCAAGTACCTGGCAGCTGTAAGAGCAAAGGAGCGACACTTCCTGGGTGTCACGGTCAAGGCCATTCCTCGGGCGGATAACAAACAGGCCGACGACCTCGCAAAGGCCACCAGCCAACAGCTCCCCACCCCCGAGGGAGCATTCTATGAGGTCCTGCCCATGGCGTCCATCGCTCAGGACAACCGTGATGCGGCCCTCGTCCACCAGATTACCCAGCAGGGTGACTGGCAAGAACCCATCTACGGTTTCTTGCAGGGCATCGCGGAGCCGAACGACCCCATCGAGCTCCGGCGCCTGCAGTATCGTGCTAGGTCCTTCCAGGTGCTTGACGGGGTACTCTACAAGAAAGGAGTTTGCGCACCACTTCTGCGGTGCCTCTCACGCGAAGAAGGAAAGCAACTGCTCGAAGAGATCCACGCGGGGCTCTGCGGCTCACACATCGCGCTAAGGTCGCTAGTTGGCAAGGCGTTCAGGCATGGTTTCTATTGGCCAACTGCAAGTACTGACGCGCAGGACCTTGTGCGCCGGTGCCAAGGTTGCCAATGGAGGGGTGGGTCATTCGCAGACCCCCGACGAGCTTGCAGCCTATCCCTCTAGTGTGGTCGCTGGCACGGTGGGGCATCGATGTCGTTGGGCCGCTTCCCCAGGCCCCAGAAGACCTTCGGTTCGCGGTAGTCGCCTTGGAGTATTTCTCCAGGTGGCCAGAGGCCGTCGCCCTAGCCAAGATAACCTCCGCGGCCATGCAGCGTTTTCTTTGGCAGAATATTATATGCTGCTTTGGAGTACCTAGAGAGCTCACTGTCGACAATAGCCTGCAATTCGACTCTGCCCTGTTCAAGGAGTTCTGCGACAGCATGGGCATCACAGTCCGATTCGCTTCAGTCGGGCACCCGTAGTCTAATGGAGCAGTCGAGCAGGCGAACGACGCCATCTCCGCCAGAGTCAACAAGCGCCTTATCGGGCTGCCGAAGGGCAAATGGCCAGACGAGCTTCACAGCGTCCTCTGGTCCCTCCGCACAACGGTGACACGCCCAACGAGCTTTACACCGTTCAAACTCTTCGGCGATGAGGCAGTGACGCCCGAAGAAATAAAGGCCGGCTCGAGAAGGGTCCTCATCCAGGCGCCAGAGGAGGAGCGCCAATTGTCTCTGGACCTCCTCGATGGAGAGCGAGTGAGCGCAACACAGCACGTCATGAAGTACGCGCGTCAAATGGCGCGCACGCGCGATCGCATTGTGTACTCGCGACAATTCCAACCTGGAGACCTCGTCCTCAAAATGGCACTCCACGCGGAGATGGTCGGCAAGCTGGAATCCAAGTGGGAAGGCCCTTACATCGTCGCGGCAGCTCTGCAGCGGGGGGCCTATTGCCTCGCAACATTGGAAGGGCAGACGCTCCACCACACGTGGAATGCAGACAGGCTGCGGCGTTACTAAGTTTAGGACAGGAGGGAAGCCTGTAGCAAGCTCGGCACCCCGATCATTGTAAGATGCTCGCCCGTGCAAACGGGAGTTTAGTAAAGCCGATCGTTTGCCAAGCTCTCATCTTGCACATAGACGCGCGGAGGTCCGCCTCCGCACACACTCTACGGAGTATAAATAAGATGTAGCGTCGAGTTCCGCCTCCGCACGCACTCTACAGAGTATAAATAAGATGTAGCGTCGAGGTCCACCTTCGCATGCACTCTACGGAGTATAAATAAGACGTAGCATCGAGGTCCGCCTCCGCACGCACTCTACGAAGTATAGATAAGACGTAGAGTCAAGGTCCGCCTCCGCACGCACTCTACGGAGTATAGAAAAGACGTAGCGTCGATGTCTACCTCCGCACGCACTCTATGGAGTATAAATAAGACATAGCGTTGAGGTCTGCGTACGCACGCACTCTACGGAGTATAAATAAGGCGTAGCGTCGAGGTCCACCTCCGCACGCACTCTACGGAGTATAAATAAGACGCAGTGGGGGGACACCTCCGCACGCACTCTACAAAGTATAAATAAGATGCAGCGTAGAGGTCCGCCTCCGCGCCCACTCTACGGAGTATAGATAAGACGCAACATCGAGGTCCGCCTCTGCACGCACTCTACGGAGTATAAATAAGACGCAGATGTTGTCCCTGTGCACTCTACTGAGTATAAACAAGACGCGGATGTCCCCGTGCACGTGTGGGCGTTGCCCCTACGCGTACACTCCGGAGTATAAATAAGACGTGGTTGATGTTCCCACGCACTCTACAGAGTATAAATAAGATGCGGATGTTGTCCCTGCGCACTCTACTGAGTATAAATAAGACACGGATGTCCCCATGCACGTGTGGGCGTCGCCCCTACGCGTACTCTTCGGAGTATAAATTAGACGTGGATGTTGTTCCCACGCACTCTACGGAGTATAAATAAGATGCAGTAGAGGCTTGCCTCTGTAGCGCACTTTACGGAGTGTGAGTGGGACGTAGCAGAGGCTTGCCCCCCGCGCGTCCACTTCGACTAGGTAGGCGCCAGCTCCGCCGCCACCCTTTCGAAGGGTAGGGGATGAAGCGCTTGCGCGTCTACTTCGACTAGGCGCCAGCTCCGCTGCCACTCCTTTGAAAGGTAGGGGATGGAGCGCTCGCGCGTCTACTTCGGCTAGGCGCCAGCTCCGCTGCCACTCCTTTGAAAGGTAAGGGACGGAGCGCTCACGCATCTAGTTCGACTAGGCGCCGGCTTCGCCGCCACCTCTTCGAAGGGTAGGGGACGGAACGCTCGCGCGTCTACCTCGGTTACGAAGCGCTACAACCGTCGAGTGGAGCGAAGTCGGGCGCAAGAGGCCAGCCTTTACAAGACACATCTGCCCGAAGCAGGAATAATACGCAATGATAGAACACAAGTGGACACATGACACATGGCGCAAGTGTTCTCATTTATACAAAAAGGAGGGGGCCACAGGGCAACAACCAGACATACATAGCAGCACACACTGGATCCCGGCGTCACACCTGTGGGTCCGCGCCATCTTCGTTGCGCCGGGGAACTTCCTCGAGCCACCGGATGAAGTTCCCCTCCCGATGCAGTGTTTGTCGTAGCACGACCTTGGCTGCGTCCTCCCCGATGTAGCCCCAGATCTAACTATAGAAAGTCTGGAGGGCGGGCTGAGTGGCACGAACGAAACGGGACCTCGCCCCGATTTCGGCTGGCAAATCCAGCTGGGGGTCGGCCAGCTCGTTGATGTGTCCACACTATTGGATCGAAGTTGGCGACAAAGGGGGGTGAATGTCGCTCTCTAAAAATATGTCCCCCACAAGCATTCAATAAAAAAGTTCTTCTCCAACTATTATAGAGAACAGTGAAGAAAAAGGCACTCCTTACTGAAACCTAGCTGACTAGAGAAACCATCAGAGCAATCAGAAAACACAGAAGAAGGGCTGCAGCTGAAAATACAGACAGGCCGGTCAGACCGCATAGCCAAGGCCGGTCAGACCGCCGGCTCAAGGCCGGTCTGACTGCCGGCAAAATGCCGGTCTGACCGCTTCACTAACGTCGGTTTGACCGCCCATGTTCATCCGGTCTGACCGGACCTCGGGCAAACAGAAGAGAAAAATGGACGACAGCAGACTGAAACACTGAAGAAGTCTCAGATCTCAGGAAACCAGAGAAAAAGAAAGATTTCTTTAATTATTTTTGCCCCAGAGCGACATTACAACAAATTAAATAGCAAGGGGGCTTTGGGAAACAAAGAAATCCCATCAAACATCAAGAATTTCAGAATTTGGACAGAAACCTGAGAAATACAGAGAACTGCCCAAAAACACAAATTGCCATTCAACCTTTGATCCTTTGATCATGAAACTTTGAGGATGGCTAATTAATAGCCTCAGGACTCAACAAGCAAAGTTTCATGCCATCTCAAGAAGTGAAACCTGGAATGCACCAAAACCCTAGAAAAGGAAAACAAGAGCAGGGAACTGGAAAAATGCAAATCCTTGATTCAATCACTTTGCTCTAGGGAGAATCCAATCAAATTATCTTGAGACCTATTCCCATCACAGAGCAACCCATTTTACCACTAAACAGCAAGAAACAACGCAAAAATGAAAATCTCAGAAATCACCCACAGAGGGCATCAAAGAACAGAAACAACAGAGAGCTCAAGAACTGAAACAACTTCTTGTAGGATTCATTCCATTGAACACTAGGGTCACAGAGGAGTCCCCATACATGATTGAGCATAGAGGAATGATTACATGGTGGCACTCATCTCCAACCTCACCCTATCTCAAAATCAAGAACTCCACTCAAGAACCCACACAGAGGGAAGCTACGAAGGAGACATGAACTGCTGCCCTCAACTACTCTTCAACCACTAAAGCCTCAAAGCAAAAGCCTTAACCCTTTCCCAAAGCCATGGGATACATGCAGCCACTCACTCCTATTTATAGCCCTTGGCTAACGGGTCTCCAACCCGTTACGCCCGCTAACTCCGAACGGAACCGCTTCCACCTGTGTAGCCTTGCGCTTTTACCGAAACACCCCTCGTGCACCTTCCGGGAAGCTTCCTCGTTCCTTGTCGTCCAAGCCTCGCAACCACCTCGAGTCTCCGCTGTCTTCGACACATCCGACCGTTCTGACCTCGACACCGCCCGTGTCTAGTCCGGTCACCTCGTGTCTCGCCACGACTCCGCCTCGACGTCCTGCAGCCAACACAGATAAGAAACACATCAAATAGCACCGCTCGACACATGAAAGCATAAATAGCATCAAAACATCATACTTACGCATGACGAAGTCCAAACCTGTCGAATCAAAGGAATAAGCGTCCTAATCCCATACGATCAAGTTTGACCAAGTTCGATCGAGTCCGAATGCACCACGCAACGTCAAGGTCCGAACTACCCAAACCAAACTCGACTTTCCTAAACCGATGTCAATTACTCATCACACACATGGGGTCACAACCACATGGTCCATCAATCTCCCCCTTGATGAGTATATTGACAAACCCAGAAAAAGCACAAAGTTGAGTTTGTTTTGAAGAGTCCAACATGGTCGAAAGGGAGAAATTGAAGCTAACGACTATGTCGACACAGGAAGCAAAAGAAAGAGCAAGTTTTCCTCAAAGCTCCCAAAATGGCCTTTTCTACCACTATTCTCCCCCTTTTGGCAATAAACACATCAAGGATGCAAGGAAGAGAACAAGTCATGGAAATGGATGAAATGGCTGAAGTTTGATTATTCTAAGCATTTAGAGCCATGAGAATTATCCAAAATGACTATATGAGAATTACATCAAGCCATAATACATAAATATGCTATCAAGATCATGACAAGACATGTATAATCAAGCTAAGCCAAGTAAGTCATAATCTGAAATTTAGTTCAATTTCTTAGCATGTCAAGTCATCCATGATTATAGTCTAGCTAAAGGTATCCAAAGATGATGCAGGCCATGTCAATAAGCTAAGTGGAACCAAGAAGCTAGTATTGAGTCAAATTAGAGTGCTACAAGCTCAAGAGTGAAACATTTGTTTAAGTACTTGTAACCTTTGAAATTTTAGCAAATTGAGCACAATTGACATATTTTTACTTTGAGAAACTCGTGATTTTTCCAACCAAGATTTTTTTTAGGTCATGTGCTAGATCTCAAGCCTTATGCGACCACTCCAAGCAAGAAGCTTAAGAAGATGATCTTGGTCATCCAAAACTCCCCCTGAGTTCATGCCGAGTGCAATGTTACGCCGTCTCATGAGAAAGAATTAGTGAGATCAGTTTTTTTGCACAAAAGGGATGTTTTGCATTTTCATGAACATAAGACTTGTACTAACTCATGTGTCATCAAGAAACTAGAATAGCTCAATCTAAAGCTCAACAAAGATTCAAGACTCAACTCAACCTATTTGACATGGCATGAATCATAAAAGGATAACTAAAGAAAGACTAGTCTCGAGAACTAACATGACAAGTTTGAATTCAAGTTGAGCAATTTTAATTTACTCATCATGGCAAAAGCTAGTCTACACATATGAAGTCATGATCAATCTAGCAAATAAGCACAAATCATGGAAAGATGTAAAGCATAGTAAACATGTCATAAATGGATAATAATCAAGGCTCCATGTAGTTATAATGCAGAATGAAATACAGAAAATCCAGCTCTCCCTCAACATGTGATGCAATTTTTAGTTCAAGTTGAGTTATGTCAACATTAAGCTTTAGAAGCTCCCAAATGAACTCCCCCGGAACCAAAGCAATAAATACGAGAAGCTAGCACGAAAATCTAAAAAGGCAGTCCTTAAAGCATAGACAAGATGTAGAGGAAACTATGGCTCAACTGACTCTCATCTACCCCATATGACTCTAGGACTATCAACTGATCATCTAACTCACTAAAGAGCAAACACGTACCCTGTCTACCCGATGGTGGCCCAACCCTCGCTAGAACCTACAAGAAGTGAGTGAGCTCAACCTAGTGAGAAGAGAAACAACTAATAAACAGCATCCTAGAATCACAAGATAAGAGCAAGAAGTCTGAACGCTAGACAAGAAGACCACTCTAACCTATGCTAGAAGGACTAACCCCAATGCACCCCAAATGTAATGCAACAGATAGGAGTAAGAGTATAATAAATAAGATAAAGCAGTAAAGTACAAAGCTCCCCCTCACAACAGTCCGTAAGGACAAACCACCTCAAGTTCTCCCCGCAGAGCTGAAAACCTAGAGCTATCCAAAGGCTTGGTAAAGATATCAACCAACTGGTGGTCACTCTCCACAAACTAGAGCACGATGTCACCCTTCTCTACATGGTCTCTAAGGAAGTGATACGAATATCAATATGCTTGGTCCGAGAATGTTGCACTGGGTTCTTAGCAGTGTTAATCGCAGAAGTGTTATCACAAAAGAGTGGAACACTGTCGATAACTAACCCAAAGTCCCGCAGGGTCGAAACCATCCAGAGCACCTAGCTATAGCAACTAGCTGCAGCAACGTATTCGGCCTCTGCGGTGGACTGTGCAACACCGGACTGCTTCCTCGAAGACCAGGAAATGAGAGAAGTGCCAATGACCTGGCAGGTGCCCGAAGTGCTCTTCCTATCTATCCTACAGCCAGCAAAGTCTACATCCGAATAGGCTCTCAAGGAAATACAGGACGAGGAAGAGTACCAGATACCATAGTCAATGGTAGCTCGAAGGTACCGAAGAATGTGCTTCACCGCCTGGCGGTGAGATACGCGAGGAGAAGCCTGAAAGCGAGCACATAGACACACAGCAAAGTGTATGTCCGGTCTCGAGGCAGTGAGGTACAAGAGGGAGCCTATCATGCTATGATACTCCTTCTGATCAACTGGCTCGCCGTCTTCATCTGGGTCGAGTGAGGCTGAAGTAGCCATAGGAGTGGACACCGACTTGCCATCACTCATATCAAAGCGCTTCAGGAGGTCTCGAGTGTACTTGTCTTGATGCAAGAAAGTACCCTCTCGAGTCTGCTTGATTTGGAAGCCAAGGAAGAAGCACAACTCGCCCATCATGCTCATCTCAAACTCCGAGCTCATGACATCGAAAACTAGGAAACGAGAGCATGTGAGGAGCCGCCAAAGATGATGTCATCAACATAAATATGGACGAGCAGAAGATCAATGCCATGCCGTTGAATGAATAAGGTCTTGTCTACTTTACCCATCTCAAACCCATGACTCAACAAGTAGGACTTAAGCCTCTCATACCAAGCTCTAGGGGTCTGCTTAAGTCCATACAAAGCTTTGGAAAGCTTGAAGACATGGTTTGGGCATTTGGGGTTCTCGAAACCTGGAGGCTGTCTCACATAGACTTCTTCCTCAATAAAGCCATTGAGGAAGGCACTCTTGACATCCATCTGGTAAAGCTTGAAACCCTTAGAAGCTGCAAAGGCAAGCAGGATTCTAATGGCCTCAAGTCTAGCTACAGGGGCAAAGGTCTCCTCGAAATCTAGACCATTAACCTGGGAGAACCCCTGAGCTACCAGTCTAGCCTTGTTCCGAATGATAACCCCGTCCTCACTCTGCTTGTTCTTGAACACCCACTTGGTCCCAATGACATTGTGACCTCGAGGGGACTCAACAAGCGACCAGACCTTGTTTCTCTTGAAATTTTCTAGCTCCTCATGCATGGCATTGACCCAAGACTCATCAGACAGAGCATGACAAACATCCTTGGGCTCAAAGGTGGCAACAAAGGCAGAATGGAGACAGAAATACGACATGCCAGACTTTGAACGAGTGACTCGCTCAAAGAGGTCTCCAATAATCTGCTCAGAAGGATGGTCTTTCTGGATATGTCTAGGAGGTCCTGGATGAGATGAAGAAGTTGCCTCTACCTCATGAGCCGACGAGGTAGGAACAGAGCCACTAGCTCCAGAAGAGGTAGAAGGCATGGGTTGATCGCCTCGAGGTGCAGTGGAAGAAGGCACCTCAAGGGGTGGATGAGGAACTAGATCGGGTAGACAACCCTCATCTCCATCGTCCTCATCATCCACAAAGATGGGCTCGGACTACTCTAAAGAACCTGAGATATCGGGCCTAGTCCCCGGACTGGCCTCATCGAAGGTCACCTCACAGGTCTCTACCATTTTACTAGACTCGCAGTTCCAAACCCGATAAGCTCACGAAGAAGTCGAGTAACCTAGAAAGATCCCATCACAAGAACGTGACTCGAACTTATCTAGGTTCCCGGACTTCAGAATAAAGCACTTGCAACCAAACACACGAAAATGAGATACACTGGGCTTTCGCCCATATCTCAACTCATAAGAGGTGCGGTGCAAGTGTGCCCTAAGAAAAACTCGATTTGAGACATGGCACGCGGTGGCTATAGCCTCAGCCCAAAACTTCCACGGTGTAGAGTGCTCATCAAACATCGTCCTGGCCATCTCGACCAAGGTACGGTTCTTCCTCTCAACGACGCCATTTTGCTGTGGGACGTGCGAAGAAAAGAACTGGTGCTCTATACCTGTCACATCGCAGAACCTCTCAAAGTAGGAATTCTTGAACTCCGTGCCATTGTCATTGCGGATCGCTCGTAAGGCACCCGGGAACTTAACAGAAAGCCTACTAAAAAGACCTCGGAAATGTGTAAACGTCTCATCCTTCGAGGCTAAGAAAAACACCCAAGAGTACCTCGAGAAGTCATCGACCACGACAAGAACATACCACTTCCCTCCTGCTGACTGCACTCGAGCTGGTCCAACTGTGTCCATATGGAGCAGCTGTCCTGGTGCATCGGTCATAGTCACTGTGACCGGAGGGTGAGAAGCGGCAACCATCTTGCCATGCCGGCAAGGAGCACAAACTAGATCTTTGACCATCTTGAGTTTCGGCAGACCACAAATGAGATCGTGGCCGCTAACTTGGGTCAAATGGTCAAATCCAATATGACCAAGTCTCCTATGCTAGAAAGAAAGGTCACGGGACTCCGAAGCAACTAAACACCGGAGAGGATCACCAAAAGACTCAGAAAAATCAGCATGAAAGATCCTCCCAAAACGAGAAATCCCACAAACCAGACTACCCGAAGAATCAAGAATTTTGCAATAGTTTTTCTTAAAGCTCACCTTGAAACCATCATCGATAAGCTGAGAGACTGAAAGCAAATTATACTGCAGCTTACTAACCAAGGCAACATCTTTCAAAATGAAAGAATTATTAACGCGCACTGTACCTTTGGCAATGACGCGCCCAGATTAAGTGTCTCCGAAGGTGATCGTCTCATCACCTGGAGCGAGGGCAAGGGAAGAAAACCAACGGGAGTCTTCGGTCATGTGTCGTGAACACCCGGAGTCTACGAGCCAAACCTTTCCCTTACCTTCCCGGCGAACCTGAGTCAAACAGAGAGTAAAGTCTCAGTACTGGGGTAAATCAAGAGTGATTTTGGCACCCAATACTGAGTAACACGTCGAGCAGATGAAGTAGTCAAACACGACTGACCTCTATCTACCCTACGCTCTCTGTCACTCAAAGAAGCAGACGGTCTATGTGTAGACCTGAAGCTGTTGTTGGGCTTGACTGCTATAGAGGAGCGAGTCAAGACACCAGCAACATGCTGATCACGTCGCGGGTAGCTATCTCGACAGGGGAAACGAGATCTACCCTCAGGACGGCGGAAGTCACGACCAGGAGCATATCGAGGATGAAAGCCAGAAAACTTGGAAAAACCAAGTCCTCGATGCTGCCCAAACCCATCAACTGAAGCAATCCTAGACCTCGTGTTGGTCTTAGGTGCACTCAAGGTTTGAGGCTGACCCTGAATACGCCTACGAGACTCAACACGGTCTCTACGCACGATCTTGGCGTGCCTGAAGCATCGATCGATCAAATGCCCATCCTTCTGACAGAAGGTGCAGTGGTACTTCAACTTCTGAGAGGTAGAAGTAACACGTTGATGCTTCAGCTTCTGAGAGGTCGAAGCAGCAATGGACTCACCTTGCTGTCAGAAATCCCTTGGACAAAGCCTGCTGACTTAAATTGGACTTTTTTGGTCCTGGGCTCAGTCTCGATCACACCTGGTGCTATGGGTCTGAGCACGGCAGGTGGATGCTTCCTCATGTCCTCATAGAAATCGTATCTTAAACCCTGATTAAATCTGCAGATTTTAGATTGGTCTAGAATAAGATTGAGCTTCTTCTTGCCTCCTACAAATCTCTCGAGAGTGTTCATAAGGTACTGACACTCCCAAAAGAGAGAGGTGCAAGAAGAGCAGGGGGAAGAAGAGACAGCAGAAGGTAAGGGAGTAGAAGAAGAACCAACAGTAGAGGAAAGAATGGCTTGTGCACGCACAGCCGACTCTGAGGGGACAGTCCTACTACTAGCTGGTTGGTTCACGTCGCTAAGCGTCTCCACCTTATCCTTGGGCTCCTTCCCCACCTCAGCACAAACATTACAAGCAGAAGGTGACTTCTCTAGAAGGTCCTTAGTTAGCTTCACATATTTTTCATCCAAGGCAATCAAATCAGATTTTAGTTTATTACAATTAATGCATGGTGAGCTAACAGGGTCCTTAGAAGCATATTGAGCCAATTTGTTGTTATCATCAACTAATTCTTAAAACTGTTTGGAGGCTTCAAGCTCAGCAGTAAGCTTAGGACAATTCACATATGAAGCAATAGGCTCAAGAAGAAAAGCTTGTAATTCAGCAATTTTATGATCCACCCGTTTTAGGTTCATCTTCAGATTATTGCAATTTTCACAAGTCTCGGGTAGATCGAGAAGCATGATATATAGACCTCTAAAAGCATTGTCCTTATCCTCACATGAGGTGCAAGCAATAGTCTCAACAGAAGTAGATGAAACAGGAACTACCCTACTCATCTCAAGCTCAGCCAAGAGACTAATATTCTCCACCTTAATAATATCAAGTTCAGAGGACAGACTATCATGCGAGGTCCTTAGTTTCTCCATGTCACCCAACAGAGCACAGCATGTATCACAATCATCACGGGAGGGAGCAGATGTAAGTGAAGTAAGCTTCCGTGATAGTCTATCTACTTCCTTCTCCAACTCGCTAACCCTAGCCCTAGCTCTAGCATGAAATCCACCTAGCTTAAGAAAAGCATGATTAAGCAGATCGTAGGTGGGGGATACCTCGTCGGAGTCGGAGTACAGCTCGCTGTCACTCGGTTCGCCCTCAAGGGCCATGAAGCACATCCCGAAGAAGTCGTCGCCGCCCTTGGGGTCTTGGTCACCCGTCCCGTCGTCGTCGCTCCATCCCTCCACCTCGCTGAGGTCGAGGTCGTCGAAGGCGGTGAGGACGCGGTGGAAGAGCTTCTTGGCTTTGCCAAGGTCGCGGAACTTCTTCTTTCCTTGGGCATGGACTGGAGGCTTCTTGTTGCGGTTCTTGTCGGTGTAGTTGTTCTTGCCTGAACCGCCGTAATCGTTCTTTCCCTTCTCCAGCTTGGGGCAGTTTGCCCGAATGTGGTTGGGGCCACCACACTCGAAGCAAATCACAGGTCCTCCTCTCTTTCCATCCCTCCTCCTCTTGTAAGCATGGGAAAATCTCCGAGCTAGGAGGGCTAGTTGCTCATCCGCAAGCTGCTCTAACTGATCATCAGTTATGTCACAGAGAGCAGCAAGGGAGAATCCACAAGTCGACTCAGAAGAAGGTCCAGAAGTAGGATTGGTGACTAAGGCCATCGACTGTGACTTCGACTTGCGAGAGACAATGTCAATCTCGTGAGTCTTGAGGTGTGAGTACAACGCATCAAGAGTCAAAGTCGAGAGGTCCGTGGTGTCCTTGATGGTAGTCACCTTCATCTCCCAAACCCGCAAGTCAAGTGCAGCGAGCATCTAACGAGCGTTATCCGAGTCAGGGTATGTGAGACCGACCGCTCGGAGGTTGCTCAGAATCTTGTGAAAACGCACAAAGCACTCATCGAGGGATTCGCCAACGAGCATTTCAAACTTGTTGTAATCTCGCTTGAACTGATCATGTCCACCATCTTTATTTGGGTGGTGCCCTCATGGTAAGCATCGAGGGTCTCCCAAATATCGAAGGCGGACGAAAGATGAGATATGCGGTCAAACTCGCTACGACTCAGGCCCTGGATTATGATGTTCCTTGCCTTAGCGTTTGCCTCAACATCATGCATATTTCCAGCATTGATGTTCTCATCGGCAGGAACAACAAACCGGACCTTGACCTTACGCCAGATGGCGTACCCCTGAGCCTGGATGTACGTCTCCATTTGGCTCTTCCAGAAGGGATAATCAATCCTATCAAAAATCGGGGGCTTAGTCGAGTACTTGTCTGTCGCCATGGCTCTAGAGACCGGTTAAGGTCTATGAAAAAGAGTTAACCGGCTCTGATACCAATTGTTGGATCGAAGTTGGCGGCAGAGGGGGGTGAATGTCGCTCTCTAAAAATATGTCCCCCACAAGCATTCAATAAAAAAGTTCTTCTCCAACTGTTATAGAGAACAGTGAAGAAAAAGACACTCCTTACTCCTATTTATAGCCCTTGGCTAACGGGTCTCCAACCCGTTACACCCGCTAACTCCGAACGGAACCGCTTCCACCTGTGTAGCCTTGCGCTTTTACCGAAACGCTCCTCGTGCACCTTCCGGGAAGCTTCCTCGTTCCTTGTCGTCCAAGCCTCACAACCACCTCGAGTCTCCGCCGTCTTCGACACATCCGACCGTTCTGACCTCGACACCGCCCATGTCTAGTCCGGTCACCTCGTGTCTCGCCACGACTCCGCCTCGACGTCCTGCAGCCAACACAGACAAGAAACACATCAAATAGCACCGCTCGACACATGAAAGCATAAATAGCATCAAAACATCATACTTACGCATGACGAAGTCCAAACCTGTCGAATCAAAGGAATAAGCGTCCTAATCCCAAACGACCAAGTTTGACCAAGTCCGACCGAGTCCGAATGCACCACGCAACGTCAAGGTCCGAACTACCCAAACCAAACTCGACTTTCCTAAATCGATGTCAATTACTCATCACACACATGGGGTCACAACCACATGGTCCATCACACACCCTCGGGTGTGGAGCATGGCAAAGGCGAGGCAAGTGCTGGAGAAGCCGCAGTGATCGCCAAACGCCCTGGCACTGCGGAGGGCGAGGCTCGAGCCCTCTTCGATTCGCTGAAGCGTCTGCGCCAGATCCGCGGGGCCGTGCATAAGGTCCGGCACATCAACGGAAAGGTCTTGGAGGGCCCTCTCCAAAGACTCCATCGCCCTCCACGCCGCCAACGACGCGTCGCCCAAGGTTTGGTTCCTCTCCTTAAGGGACACGGCGAGCTGGGCCTTCTCCTCCTCCAGCGCGGCAATTTGCTGGAGCAAGTCGGTGCGCTCCTCCGCTGCGGCGTGTTGGGCCTCCTCCGTGGCACATTGCGCTGCCGCCACTGCGCACTCCGCATTCGCAGCAAGCATCTGCCGTCGGAAATCGCCCTCATGCTTTCCGCCTCCAGCATGCGAATATGCTCGTCCTTGGCGGCGTTAGCCTCGTCGGCAGCACGAAGCTGGCCTCCAGCACCCTTCGCTCACAGGTACGAGTCTCCTCCAGGGCTCAACTGATAGCAAGTGTCTACATATAAAAAACAACACTGTGAATGTTAGCTATGACCTCGACAAGCGGCGTAAGCCACGAACCTAGACACTTACCCTCATCTTTGAGGCACCCAGCGCGAGCGCTAGAAGATCTCCCCCACACGACGACAGCACCCGTCAATCTAGGCTAACGTCAGCGCACTCCGCGACCTCGTGGAGGACGCGAAACATCTTCGATCGAGGGATGAAATCGGAGACAGCGGGCCTTGGCGCCCCCGCGCCAGTGGCTTCGGCAGCACCAGGCGCCCACGTCGCGTCCTGCGCAACAAGGCCGGAGACTTCACGGACACCTCCGTTGCTCGATCCTTGGCCGCGTTCGGGAGACCTCGTCTCGCCTGATGTCGACGACGAAATAAGCGAGCAAATCAGAGAGAGCCTCGTGAAGTAGTGGGAGGAAAAGGAATCACGCCTACCTTTGACACACTCCATCAAGGCACGAGGAGGTGTCCGCTCAGCCTCCATCTGGGTCGTGGGGGCTTCATCAGCCCAGGGAGCGACGACTTCCTCCTCGGTTGGAACGGCTTCCCCGTCGGACTCCAAATCCTCGGCGATCGCGCCCACCACATTGAACCGCCTCCTCGAGGGCGGGGGCGATCGTATCCGGGGGCGCTTCGCCCTTGGGGATTTGGGCGATTCTTCCTTGGCCGCTCCAGTGGCCGTAATGATTGGCGCAGGTGGCAGGTCCTCGGTGGCCGGTACAGGCGACGAGGCCTCATCCTCGGGGACGTCGGTACCGTGACCCGTCGCCTCGCCGCCGCCTAAGGCCTCCTTGCTGGGGGCAGTATGCTCCCCCGAACCGGCGTGCTCGGACCCAGTGCCGGGCACGCCCTTCGTCTCGACGGTGCCTGCCGGAGATGCGGCCGACGGGCTGGACACGACATCGGACCGGGCTTTGCGCCGACTGGGAGACGCCCCCACCCCGCCGTCACCATCGCGGTGACGAGTCGGAGCTGGTGCCGGCACCGCGCGTGCTGGCACGGGGAGGCCTAGGGCTTCGCACACTCGATTTATCCGCCCCCGCTTTGCAAAAGTGGTCGCGGCTTCGCGCAGCTCGTGTTCCTTCGCCGTGTACAGCCCAAGAAACGAGACTACCGTGCGCTCCGCATCCTCCAATGAGAGCACTGCACGCAAAGCGGTACTTCGTTCACAAAAAGTTACATATATGTATGTAGGAAGCCTATGGCCGGAGCACTTACGAGGACCAGAGGGTTTTCGAAGATAGGATACTGTTGGGTGCACGCCATATCGCCAGGTGCGATCTCGCTTGTACATCCACCGGCAGGAGAGCGGTGACACCCCGTACATAGTAAACTCCTCGGCGAGGTTGCGCATGTTGAATCAGAGGGCGATACCGGCAAACCTCCGCGCCTTCTGTTCATCGTTGCCTGTCGGCTTCAACCCCGGTGAGCTGTTGAAGGATATTGGCTGCCCTCGTCATCGAAGACCGCTGGTGCTCGTCCCATGGTGGTAGAACCACCGGCGCATCCAGCCGGACTCCCACTTCCCTCGCGTCGCCAGTGAGGGGAAGAGCTTCGTGCACTGCGACCTTAGCGCGAAGTTGACACTGCCAAAGTTCGACACCGCCCCTCCTCCAACCTTCTTCGGCTAGCAGCGCGCGTCATGTAGAATGGCGAACAGGTTCTCGCTGGGGCGGACACCTTCTGTCCGCGCTGCCCACGCATAAACAGCCAGGCGGACTATGGCGTTCAGGGTCAGCTGCACCAACTCCAACCCGTAAGCCCGTAAAACCTCGCCGACGAAGAGTGTTGAGGGCATACGAAGCTTGGCATCGAAGAACGCGACGAAGACAATCGCCTCTATCTCCTCCGGGTGCGGCTCCGTCTCGTCGTGGCGGGGCAGGCGAACCCCCGCACGCTCCTCCAGCTTTTTCTCCCGGAGGAGAGTCTGGATCGTCTCCTCTGTAGCGAGACTCCGCCCTAGCACACGGGAGCAGCGGCCTCCTGACTTCTTTATGGCGTCCCACCGCTTATTGATCTGCGGTGGATCGCGAACCACCAGAGCGTATTCCCCCAGTGGCGGCGACACACCGCGCTGGCTAGACGAGGCGCTTCCACTGAGCCGGCGAGCGGGATCTTCCTGGCAAGCCATTCCTTTCTGAAGTGGAGCGCCAACGAGCAGGAGCAGAGGCGGGTTGCGCTAGCAGGAAGAGTAGCAACAAAGCAAGGCAGGGGCAAACGAGCAACTGAAAAGAATTCTCGCACGCCAGCGGCAAACCTTTATAAAGCCTTCTCACTCCCCCACGATCGAAAACGCAACCGACGGGTGCCTGGCGGTTCGGCTCCCCGCGATCGAGGAGCGCAACCGCTGGCAGATGAGGGAGCGCAGACACAAGCCACCTGATAGCGCACGACATGCCAGTAGCATTCCGCCACGCGTCCCACCTCGCTCGGGAAGGGACGCGTGACCACGACGCACCCATCGCGCCCCGCCGCGTGTATTCTTCCATCGAGACAACGCGTATGGTTGCGGCTGCCCGCCCCTGACATCCTAGGGGTCGGCGCGATTCACGCCGTCATTAAGACGACGACCCCGGGCCACGAGTCGGTCGAGCCACATGTCATCCCCACGTCTATAGCGTGAGCTCGAACAGCACCCCCGCGATGAGCTCGCCTCGGACCCGTCCCCGGGCAGAGACCCCGCACTCGGCTGTGGTGTCAAGCACGGGAGCTGGGCTTGCCCGACGCTTCAACCTGTCTGCGACAAGAGCATGTCTCCGCTGCGACTTTGACTCCACCACCGAAGGGCCCTGCCCGACGCCTCGACCTGTCCGCAACGAGAGCCCGCCCCCGCTCCGACTCCGCCACTGAAGGGCCTTGCGGGCAAGGACGGCTTCGGCAACCTGCTCAACGCTATATCCTCGCTGCGGGGCGAAGACTACACTAGGCAATAAGGCTCCATCAAGCAATACAGAAGTTCACAGGCCGCGGGGACGGAGGGGGCCAAATGGTTCGACAACATGGCTTCGGCTCGTGAAGCCCGTCATCATAAGAGGCTCCTGTTGTAGGGATGGCCCCCACCTAAGCCCAGCCGACCTGTTAGAAGGCCATAAAGCCTAATATGGGACATATGTAATGACATAAATACCCTTAAGGGGATTACTCAGGTGTAAGGGCAAGGTTGTAAAAACACTCCCCGTGTGGATATATATACGACACAGGCCACGGGGAAAACCCTAAGCATTGCTCACCTAACTCTCCACTACCATACCTCTCTCTCTCTATTTGGTCTGTAACCACAACACTGATCATTTCTTTAGTTTGTTGCATAGTGCATGATACTGTTTCTTATGCACGTAACCAAATCCTATGCGTTGTGTTATTCCCAGCTTTATTATGAAGTCTATTTTAATTCGCAATATCAAATCTCGTCATCTTTTCGCATTCAATTCTTCGCGTAGTCAATATCACTTACCTTCATACTTATCGATCATTGCTATCTCGATGATCCTCACAAAATTTTTTGTACTACAATAACATACGACGATCGCAAAATGTTATTATGAATCTAACATATTTTGTACCATTCACAATCTACGAAAATCACAAATGGATCAATCGTTACATCACATTATCACTTACCTTTGTACTTACAAGTCATTGTGCCTCAATCGTTTCCACAAAATTCTTCCGAAAATTTCTCCCACTACAACAACATATGACAATCATAAAATGTTATTACCAGTCTAACAAATTTTGTACCGTTGATAATGTACGAAAATCACAAATGAACCAACCAGCCGACATTGTTTGCCCTTTTATTTCAAAAAAAAATATCAATCTACAAATAATATTTGCTACATCTATTATCTACAAAAATTGCTCTTTATTTTTCCATAATTACCTCCATCAGATCAATAAAAAATATTACTATTATTTTCTCAATTACATTTTTTTTTTGCAATTGGTGTTTGGTTCACTTGCTTTCATTACTACTTTCCCTTCATATGATTTGTGTTAATGGGGGCTACTTACGTTTTTGCCAATAGGTCTTCTGTTCGTTTGCTTTCAGTACTACTTTCCTTTCGTATTTAGCGCTACTATCTTCGTAATGCAGGTGCATTCTGAGCTGATTGGTCACTTTGCGCTACCTATGCTGATTGCTTCACGTCTTGCTTGAGGATCGCCGACTTTATTTCGTTGTGGCTGACCATCTCCTCAGCATAATCCTGATTACTAGGGGTGCAAACGGATAAGGTTAATCCCGACCGATCCGGCACCGAATCCGATTGGTACCGAATCCGGAGAAAAAATATGGGTTAGGATACGGTAACAGCAATATCCGTCCGAATCCGATACGTCTTCAAGTTTGATTTCAGGTTAGTGCTACTATTTGACGTTTCATTTTCTTTTGCAATGGTAAAATAAAATCTTCCACATCAGATATTAAGTAGTAACATCAAGTTCTTGACAGTACGTCCTCCTACTCCATTTGCTGTACTGCATGCATTCCTTACAAACAAGTAGGGGTGCAAACGGGTCGGGTTAATCCCGACCGATCCGGCACCGAATCCGATTGGTACCGAATCCGGAGAAAAAAATATGGGTTAAGATATGGTAACAACAATATCCGTCCGAATCCGACCTGTTTGCACCCCTACTGATTATCCTTAGTTGTGGTAAGTTCCTCTTCTATGTGTTCAGTTTCTATTGCGGCCGTTACTCCTTTCATGCGACTTACTATTTAGGACCGCTTCGAGCTAATTCATCGTCCGGGTCTACTTGTGCTGGCTGTTTCGTGTACCGTCTGAGCCTCGCTGGTTTGATTCCGTGGTGCTCACCCTTCATTTTGACATAGTCCTGATTAATCTTTTTGTCGAGTACGTACTGTGTGGTAGTACTGCGGGTGAACTAGTACTCCACCGTCGATCAAGCTTTATTAGCTGGATAGTCCTTCACACTGTGCTGATATGCATACACAAATGTTTTATCTGGAGTACAGTAAAGTCTTCTTCTTTTTCTCTTTTGCAACGCTCGCTTACAGGTGGGTCCCATTTGGATGGTTCAAACATGTCGTCATAGACACATGGCGGAGTGCTGTTTTGCTGGCAATTCAAGGGGAGAATAAAAAACTCGACCTGCGGGGGAAAGAATCACCCGGGTATTGCTTTAAGAAGAAAGTCTTCTCACGCAGACCGAGAAAACCTTCGAACCCCTGCTCCACCCTTACACAGAATTCAAGGGGAGAATGATACTCTGTTCTCATTCGCTGGGCAGCAAGCAAAATTCAGAGTTCTTCTCTCTTCTCTGTTTTTGCATGTTCTCTTCTCTCTGTTTTTGCATGTTTTCCGAATTCAATTTTCTCAGTCATATCATAGAAGTCATGCCCAGGAGAGCTAGAGCAGCTGTAGTAGTGGATGGCAGATATGAAACAGTAGTACTTCTAGTACGGACGGGTGTATCTTGTGATCTCTGCAAGGCTGCCTGATAGCTATCTAGTATCTAGCTAGTTGGATCTGCAAGGAAGCACAAACGTCATGGGGTCCTCCTCGGAACTGCAATCTGTGAGGTTCAAGGCTTTGTTGCGGCAACGCTACATGCTACGCTAAAGCCAGAGCAAAACGTACTAGGGTTTGTTCTTGGGTTTGCTTGGCCGGCAAATCAGCTCCTCGATCCAAGTTTCATCAGCCATCAGCGTGTGCTTTGGATGCAAGCTTGCCGGCTGGCACGCGACCTGATCCGGAGAAAAATGGACTCTGCTGCGGATTTTGCTTACAACTTGCCGGCTGGGAGTGCGACGATCTTGCTTAGAACTTGCAGCAGTAACGATCGATGCGGTGTACAAACGGACGGGGGCACTGCACGTGGCTGCCTCTTTTATCTGTAAAGTGCAGTGCTCATGTGATGACCTGATCATATATACAGGTGCATGCATGCATGTATGCCATTGCCATGCTGTCCTGAGCGGCTAGATGCTAGATCTCGTCGTCGAGCTTTCTTCGTACGTGGCGGTCAAAGTTCAAAGAACGGCCATGTGGTGTGGCCATGTGGACAGCATATATGGATCATCCGCCTTGCAATCGAAAAAAGAAAAAAATCATGGTCAGGAGATCTCTCTTGTTGTGCGTGCATGCATAGAGAGTATATAAATAACGTACACACAGGGGCGGATCCACACCCCGGACAGGGTAGGCTTCAGTCCAGGGTGTGGAAAAATATGTAGTGTATAATCTGGGTAAATTTAGTTTAGTCTGGGTAACATTTTCATGGTTTAGTCTAGATAGCCTAATTATTCTACCACTGAGCCCGGGGTGTAACTAAATCCTGACTCCGCCTCCGCCACTGCGTACACACATGTTGTGATGATCTGGTGGCGTCCAGCATGCACTTCCGACGGACTCCTCTGTTTTCTTCGTCATGCTGGACTTCGGCTGCTGCTCTAACCCTCTGACGAACAACACTTATTTTGCCACACATCCTTGACTGACTGAGGAGGAGAGCCGCTTCAGCACTAAAGGTCAGGTGCCTGTGCTGCTGCTGGTAGAGGTGGTGCCTGGTGGTAGCAGCTGCAACTAGCAATGGCACTCCTTTTCCTCCCGTGATCCAACAGTGGTGATGTTGCTGGTGTTGACCAGCTGGGCATTGCAATCATGCAATGCAACCTGGAGCAACTTTGGGACACATCTGCAGAGGAATGGGAAAAACCGAAAAGAGTAGACAACATGTTCTGTGATGCTGACTGAGGCTTGTAGGTTTGGATGAACTTGTTGGGTGAGTCAAGAGCAAAGCATTCGGTTCCGTCCACATTCATGAAGTCGACCGGCCAGAACAAATTCATTCAACGCTCCGATTGGAAGTTAGTACTGTACTGATCAGCCATGGCGCACTATAATTAACCAGCAAAAGGTTCAGAACAGCTCAAGCAATGCAGATTTAAAATCACCCCGCCAACGCAGTCAGCAATATGAACGACAAGATGGCATACTCATAATGGACAACAACTCAACAATACAACCTTTGAGGGAACTATGAAGCTAGAAATGTGAAATGATGTGATATCACATGAAATTAAACGTGCAAGCAGGCTGCAAGCTTGCAACCTGGCCTCATGGGTTCTAACTGGGCCTCTGGAAGGGTCATTGAACTAGTGGTTCCTATAATAAGCCGATTGCTCACTGAACTAGTCGATTCAAGCCATCCCCTCATGCTGATCTATAATAAGCCGATTGCTCACTGAACTAGTGGTTCCTAATACATGCAAGATAACATTTCATACTACATAACCGATTGGCCTGCCGTTTTTTAGAGGCACAGTTATAGGAACAGGGTCCCTGACTGAAACATATATAATGGGTTCTTGCATATTCTCTAAAATGTGATTAGGTAACCTAGAATTAGCAGTTGGCCAGTTGCTTATATCCTTACATATATGTAGTTGCATACTTGCATGCACTATCCTATTCTTCCTACTAAAAAATACTAATAGACAAAAGGCATTCGGTTCCACTACAAAGATCTTTGGCTTTGGAATGCGAGAATTTCGTAGGAATAATGTGCCTGTTTTATATACAGATTAATAAGAGTAGTATGCCTGTTCAATATAAAAAATAATGCCGTAAACTAACTTATCAAAAAAACTTACAAGGCAACAAGTATCTAATTTTCAGCATTGAAAATATAAATAATTAAAGCTTTTAGAAATTCCGAGTTCTAACGTGGAAATAATTGCAGGAGTGTCACCATCTAGTTACACTAGTTCAGTGAATTCTTGTGTGACTTTCCTTGTAACGGGGATGAAGTGGTTGTCAAGACTCAAGACAAGCAGTTAGCAAGTTTCAAAGGTGACCACTCATCCTTGTTCGATGGAAAACGCGGCAAGGATGAACATTTCCACGTTATGGATTGTTTGAATAGAATTGGAACGACTGGCTAGAAATTCAGGTCTACAATATTTTCTGGAGAAATTTCAAACGGGAGTGTATAGATATCACCCGGATATTTTCTTCCTAATTATCATCTAAATTTGTAACCTTTGGATTAGAAGTCAAAATGCCCCTTATTTTTAAAGGGGAGAAATTTTTTCAAGGTGGAAGGAGTTAAATTCAAAGGGGAGAGATGAGAATTCATGACCATTGGATCTCTAATCCAATGGTCTTAGATCTGGATGATTGTTAGGAAGAAAACATCCGGATGACGTTTAACAAAACCCCATTTCAAACAGTCATGCTTTTTTATGGTACCGAGTAGCCTTTCCAATGGTAGCCCCAGTCTTACATTTCGGTATGCCGTCTCGACCGCGGCTGCTATTAGAGCAACTCAACATATGTGCAGATGGATGGGAACAACCCAAGAAATTCCGTGATACCGACTGAGGTTTGTAGATTTTAGGGCCTCAATAAACAGTGGTTGTAGTCCACTGGTTTGCATGTGCTAGTAGCTCGTAAGTTGTAGTCCACTGGCTTGTATCTGCTCTGGATTTTATACTGTCCTGCAATTCTTCATTTCTGCTACTGCAAGATAAATATGGCTGTAGTCTCTCGGTATCTCTGACTTGCAATCAATCATCGATACTATCGTTCCCGTGTAGACTGGAGACTCTTCTGCCGGTGTTTGGACGGGTCACTGGACCAGAGACCAAGTCTGTTTTGGATGATCGTGATTGGGATTCAAAGTGACATTGATATGTACGACACTAGGTGGTCTTGACTCTTGACTTCACCATTGGCTACGGTTAACACTACGTGGACTTGACTTCACCATGTAAGGGCCTCATTAAACAGTGGAGAGCTAAGCGAGTACAAGTTTTTGAGTACTCCCACACCAAATAAGCCACCTCAGCTTTTCAGCCCAACCATCGATACTAGCGTTCCCGTGTAGACTGGAGACTCTTCTGCCGGTGTTTGGACGGGTCACTGGACCCGAGACCAAGTCTGTTTTGGATAATCATGATTGGAATGTGGGATTCAAAGCGACTACGTGGTCTTGACTTCACCATTGGCTCCGGTTAACACTTCTTGGCCAATGAGTAGTTTTTGAGTACTCCCACACTGCCACACAACACAAGCGTTAAGAAGAAACTCCTCTCCGAAATCCAGTAAAGCACCATGCCCAGTCTGATCTTGCTCTGCATCCTATTGATCGTCTCTGTCGACGGCGTCTTCCTTGCTGGCGACGGTGAGTTCATATACAACGGATTCACCGGCAGCAACCTCCACCTCGACGGTGCGGCTTCCATCACACAAGATGGCATCCTTAGTCTAACAACGAGCAATTACGACATCCAGGGCCACGGCTTCCATCCCGTGCCTCTTTCCTTCGCCGACCCCCATGATTTTGCCCTGAGGGCCCTGTCCTTCTCGGCCACCTTCGTGTTCGCCATCACACCCAACTACAGCGCCCATTCCGGTGACGGGATGGCATTTATGATCTCCTCGGCCTTGGATTTGTCTGGTGCCTTGCCAGGGATGTACTTGGGCCTTGTCGATTGGTATGGTTCGTCATCAAACAGTTTCTTTGCCATAGAGCTCGACACCGTCGCAAACCCGGAGTTGAAAGACAGAGACGACAACCATGTCGGAATCGACCTCAATAGCCTGGTGTCCACCATCTCTACACCTGCGGGCTATCGCAGAAATGACGACGTCGACAACTTTGAGTCGCTGAGGCTTTCCAGCGGTAACCCGATCCAGGTGTGGGTGGACTACGACGGCAACTCCATGCATCTCGACGTCACGCTTGCTCTCGTCCCCATGTACAAGCCCTCTACACCGCTGCTGTCTTACACCGGCGTCAACCTCTCGACCGTGCTGGGGGTTTCTCCCGTGAACAAAGCGTATGTCGGCTTCTCCGCTTCAACGGGTCACAACGGTGGCGCCACTCATCAGATTCTTGGATTTAGCTTCAATCTGAGTGGACCGGCCAAGCCGCTCGACTACTCAATGCTGCCATTAAAACGAGCGAACAAGAAAATTTTCGTCAAATGGTTCTCTGCAGCTGTATCTGTGCTTGCCATACTTGCAGGTATAACAGCTTGCCTTGTGCTTCGATATTTGAGGAAGAAGAACTCAGAGAGGCAAGAAGACTGGGAGGCTCAGCTGGGGCCCCGCCGCTTCGCATACAAAGACCTCCGCAGAGCGACCAATGGGTTCAGCAGCACGCAGATGCTGGGGAAAGGTGGCTTTGGGCGCGTCTACATGGGGATTCTCCAGCCGTCCAGTGCGCCAATCGCGGTGAAGATGATCTCCTCTGACTCCAAGCAGGGCCTGACGCAATTCACGGCCGAGATCATCATCCTTGGCCGCCTACGGCACCGGAACCTCGTCCGCCTGATTGGCTATTGCCGGCACAAGGATGACCTTCTCCTGGTCTACGAATACATGCCCCACGGCAGCTTGGACAGGTTCTTGCACGGCCAGACTAAGCACGCACTCGTCTGGCCTCGGAGGTTTCACATCATCAAGTGTGTTGCGGCCGGCCTGCTGTACCTGCACGAGGATTGGGAGCAGGTCATCATACACCGCGACGTCAAAGCGAGCAACGTGCTGCTCGACGGCGAGATGAACGGACGATTGGGTGATTTCGGTCTCGCGAGGCTACACGACCACGGCGTCGACGCGCACACCACGCACGTGGCCGGCACAAGGGGGTACCTCGCCCCAGAGCTGACGAGGTTCGGCAAGGCGACCAAGGCGACCGACGTGTTCGCGTTCGGCGCGTTCATCCTGGAGGTGGCCTGCGGGAGGCGGCCGGTGGGCCTCAACGCCCGCGGCGAGCTGCTGGTGCTCGTCGAGTGGGTGCGTGACGTGTGGACGAGCGGCTCGATCATCGACACCGTGGATCCAAGATTGGAAGACTATGTTGCTGATGAGGCGGAGCTGGTGCTCAAGCTTGGACTATTGTGCTCGCACTCCTTGCCAGCGGCGAGGCCCGGCATGCGCCTCGTCATGCAGTACCTCGACGGAGACTCGCCTTTGCCGGAGTTCTCGCCAGGTTATCTTGGCATCACAGATGTTGATCAGGTCCTTGAAGCGGCCCCCTCAGTGGCGACTACGATCACAAGTCTGTCAGGAGGAAGATGATCCAAGCGGCTCGATTAATTGATGTCTGGTGGGTGTCAGAATATGATGTTGCATGTAATCCTGACTTGGTCGGGTCTGTTAGCAAAATGTCGAGTCTTCAGTAGAGGTGGGAATTGGGCCATGCCGTGCCGGCACGGCCCGGGCCCATCGTGCTTCGGGCCGCTTCGTGCCGTGCCGGCTCGGCCCAGTCATTTCGTCGTGCCGTGCCGTGCCGGCCCGTCTCGCCATCGGCCAGGCCCAAGCACGGCCCAAAGCCCACCGTGCCGGCATTTGTGCCGTGCCAGCCCAAGCCCAGCCCAAAGTAACTATACACGACGAAAGCGACGGCGACAATGGTAGCGGTGGCCGCTATCTTTCTTTCTCTTGTACCCGCCTTATTAAAAACCTACTTAAAATTCGATACTATTGTCTCATGCCATTCCACCTCCGAACTTGGTCATCTAGTCCAGTGGTATGCATATCTTGGTGCAAATTGAACTGTGGCGTACATGGACATCTAGCTCATTGCCCGACAATCTAGCATAGGGTTGCCCAACTAGTCAACTAGAAAAGCTCAAGGTGAGTCATGAGTGTAGCTTACTATAGTTAAGAAATCAATTTTAAATAGTTTTTGGAACATTTAGTAACTACTTGGAATACACACACACCAATAACAGTCTATCTCTGTATACATAATGGTTAATTGTAACATACGTGGGGTGGTTATCTCATCAAATGCTCGAATTAAAATGACAGTCGGTGAAGGGAGCTATGTTAGAATTAGAAGCGCATGTAGTAGTAATTTGCTTACATAAAATAAAATCACAATGGGGTGAGCTATGTTGTCAAATTATAATATATGTTAGAATATGTTGATTTGATTGAACTTCTTCTCCAGTAGTTCAGCCATACGATTTTACACAAAGAAGCAAGAAAGCCGTGAGGATGCGACTTACAGTTCGGTGGTGGTGACCTAAAGAGGAGCAACATTGAAAATACTCATTACTTAGGGTTCCGTGAGGATGCGACTTAGAGTTCACTTTTTTCATTCATTAGATTAAGATCCAACCATCCACATCTTTCTCCTCATCTTATGTATATACATACATCACACATTCACATCTCCAAAACCTAGCTCAATTTTCAAATTTGGCATTTTAAGGACTGCTCCGTACAGATATACATGTTACAACGGATGTATAGGATCTTTTTGTGATGAAATTAGAATTTACAAGGGCTAAAATAGAAGAAATCAAAATAGATAAAACCTATTTATAGATTTCAGAAAACATGAAGGACTAAATCACAAAAATATCTAAAACCCTAACCCTACTTCGCCGCCGCCCAGTTCATTCCTCCCCCGATCCAGCGCCTCCCTCAGTCCCTTCTCCCCACGGCCACGATCTCCCTGCCGCCCCTCCTCCCAGATCTCCCCGCCGCCCCTTCCTCGCCCGGCCGCCCCTTCCCCGCCGCCGCCCCCTCCTCCCCCACCGCCCCCTCCTCCCCAGATCTACCTCGTCGCCCCCTCCTCGCCCGGCCGCCCCCTCCTCGCCCGGCCGGCCCCTCCTCCCCCACCGCCCCCTCCTTCCCCTCCTCCTCCCCCCTCCTCCCCAGATCTCCCTTGCCGCCCCCTCCTCGCCCGGCCGCCCCTTCCCCGCCGCCGCCCCCTCCTCCCCCACCGCCCCCTCCTTCCCCTCCTCCCCCCGCCGCCCCTCCTCCCCAGATCTCCCCCGCCTTCCCCCGCCGCCCCCTCCTCCTCCGCGCCCCTTTGTCCCCCGCAGCCCCACTCCTCCCCCCGCCGCCCCACTCCTCCCCCGGTCGCCCCCATCTTGCCCCGCCGCCCCTGGCTCCGAGCGATGGCGACGACGGCATCGACTACAGCCACCAGCGGCGGATGGCCGGCGGCGACTGGGGCGCCGACGCGAGATGCTGCTCTCGGCTCCGGCTACAGCGCTCCTCCTCCTGCGGCGAGCTCCGGTGACCGGTGTGCCTCCTTCCCCTTTACTCTCTCTCTGGTCTCTGCTCTGTGATGGATGATGGACTGTGCTTGTGGGGATTGGGGAATCTGGGGATGGCCGTGGCCTGTGAGATGTCGACGGGAGGGGGGCTGGGGGAGGCGAGGTAGAGGCCGAGGCGGCCGGCCGCTGGCGCCGGCGTGCCTGCCGTGGCACCCGTGCCAGCGCGTGCTTCCCGTGCCGTGCCGGCCCAAGCACGGCACGATCTGTCGTGCCGTGCCGCCCACCGTGCCGGTTTGCCAGGCCCGGCCCGGCCCACCGTTCGTGCCGTGCCGGCCCGGCCCGCCACGTGTCGGGCCGTGCCGTGCTTTGGCCGTGCCGGGCCGGCCGTGCTTTGGGCTGGCCCAGAAAAGCACGGCCCAAGTCCCAGCTCTAGTCTTCAGTGCGTGTGTGGGTGCGTGAGTGCGTTTTCAGTAACTGCACATTGTGTGTAGGTGTCGTAGGTGGTGAGGTCAACAAAATCGGATCTTAGTTGGTGTAGGATCGTCGACGGCAATCAGAGGTGATGAATGATTGCAGTGAGCATAAAAAAATAATATATATTCTCGGAGTTACTGTAGCAACAAATAATAATAATCTAATGAATCTAGCAGTGAGATCAATCAGCACAGTCAATGAAAAATCATGCATGCAACTATCGCCGAAATATTAACCAAGAAAACAACTAGACCATCGAAAAAAAATGCCATGCAAAATAGAAACAAAAAGAAAGGAACTCACGCATGCAACATGTTCTGGTTGATCCATTGCACTTGTTTTGGAGACTTGGCTCTCTCTCTCTCTCCTCATCATGACGTTGCTTGGACTTCTGAGGGCATGCACAGGAATTGTGGAGGGAGCCTGCGCCTGTGAACCTTGGTCACGCGCCGATGGAAATCGGTGACGCACGCATACGAAAAAGTAGAAAACGACTAGACGCCGCAGATCGCGCTGAAGGATAAAAAGATCAGAACATGCTGTCGTAATTTTTCTCTGGAAACTAAAAAGCGTTCGGTCCCAAAAAGCTGTACCAAGACTTGGCCAGCCCCCACCTTTTTATACGGCAGCCATGCTCCGTTTTCTTTTCCAAAATCCACGTCTGACTTCTAGGGTTTGTTTGGAAGAGCTCCATCAGCTTCAGATCCACAAAAAACAGCTTCACTCTACGAAATTTTATCCAAACGCTCCAGCTCCACGAAATCTGGATCCACCAAAATCCTGGATCTAAGGGCCTGTTTGGCAGAGCTCCACCAGAGCTGGATTCACCGTGGAGCAGCTCCATCGTGGATCTGGGATTCGTTAAAGTGTTTGGTACAGCTCCACCTCCCTCTCTATCTCACTTACACCTGGGCCCCACGCGTCAGGGGGCAAAATGAAAAAAAAAACCCGGGCGGCGCAGGCGCAGCAGCGGCCGGCGGGCGCGGCTCCGGGCGGCGCAGGCGAGGCGCACGGCGGACGCGGGGGAGGCGGCGCCGGCCTGGGAGGAGGCGGAGGAGGCGGCGCCGGAACGGGAGGAGGCGGAGGCGGACGCGGGGGAGGCGGCGCCGGCCCGGGGGGAGGCGGACGCGGGGGAGGCGGAGGCCGGGAGGAGGCGGACGCGGTCGGAGGCGGGGGAGGCGCAGCGGAGAGGACGGCGCAGCGACGGGAAATAAAAAGAACGAAATATTTTTTTTTGTGTGTAATCAGTGGCATGGTGGGTAATTTTGCCCAACTCCACCAACTTGAGTTTGGTGGAGCACCCCTTGAGGTGCTCCATGGATTTGGTGGATCTGGAGCTAGATCCATGGTTTTGGTGGAGCAGATCCACGGTGAAGCTGCTGGAGCTAGAACTGTTTGGGTTGGAAAAGTGGATCCGGATCTGTTTTTTGTGAATCTGGAGCTGGTGGAGCTCTCCCAAACAGGCCCTAAGGGCCAGATCCATGGATTTCATGGAGCTCCTCAAGGGGTGCTCCACCGTGGAGTTAGGTGGTAATTACCTACCAATGCCACTGGTTACACACCCCATCCCACCAAAAGTGGCCATTCCCACCAAAACCTCAATTTCGTGGATCTAGAGCTGCTGTACAAGCCAAACACTCCATGGTGGGATCCCAGATCCACGGTGGAGCTGCTCCAGATCCACGTTTTCAGTGGTGGAGCTCTCCCAAACAGGCCCCTAATCCTATTCCATGCCTAGACGCTGCTACCTCCAATACAAACTCATTTCCTCTTTTCAATCTACTAGAAACCCTAATACCACTCATCTAATTGGGCCTGGACCTTTTTAACTCAACCAGACTTTTAGTCCACTACTATTTAAGGGACCCGAAACCCTTCCTAACACGGGTTTTCACACTTCAAAATTTTCGACTAACTGCGTGTCGAAGCCTCCAGGACCGCACCTTCTGTATCTTCTCCACGCATCATCCACCTTTGATCTCCATGTGCTCCAGCGTGAGCCCGACCACCTCGTGACATTCTCGACCGCCCGGACCTTAGATTTCCCCCTCCTAGTCCCGGTCTTCCTCGTCACCGACCATGACCGGCTCCACGCCCAATCTGTACATGCAAAGACCAAAAAATATTTCTCCCGGCACAAATTCTCACCAACTTGACCAATATTAGTCTACGCACACATGCACACGCCTCGAATAACAATACTAAGCCATGTTGTCAATTATTCATCATTATAAAAATCCTAAACCTAACCACATGGTCTTACAATCTCCCCTTTGATGAATACATTGACAACACCGTAAGATAGCATGATGAATTTGCTTCAAATAAATATAAGCGAAATACTGAAGCTGAAAATGCATTTCAAGCCACAAGTCTCAAATCTTTTCCCCTCAACACAAGAGAGCAAATTTCTTCAATGTCTCACAAAGTACACCAAATCTCTCCCTCTTTGGCAATGTAATCATCAAGAAAATTTAGAGAAAAGATAATTCTAAGAAGAAGCAATGAGAATAAAAATCTAGAAACTTCGTAGATTATCCAAGTCACTTTGAATTGATTTAGTAATTTAACCAAGCCATATTTTTTGAGTAGAGCTATCTAGATCATGTAAAGTCATATATCATATAGCAATATCAAAACAAAGTTTTCAATATGATTAGGCGATTTATATCAATGACAGACATCTTAACAATGACTAGACCAGTTATAAAGAGCACAATGAGATATCACAACAAAAAGTAACAGCCCAAAAGTGAAGCAAATCTTTAATCTAGACGAGCTAGCAGTCTCATATAGCAACCTATTGCTCCACATTCAATTCTTACGCATGTGGCATGCTTGTAGCATACTTCTTTTCATAATAACTTACTTCTTGTAAATGGTGGCATGCTTGAAGCATACTTCTTTTCATCTTATACACTTTTTATGCCTTTTTTGTTTACCATGGCATGCTTGAAGCATACATCTTTTCAAATGTCTCTTTTTATTTTTTTTATAACATGCCAAATTGAATTATCATAAAAAGATTGCAATATGAAACATGTGAGCTTCATAGCCTAGATTTAAAATAAGACTCACAATTAAGCTAATCCTTTTTTATGAACATCGCAAAGTACTATTTATAATCAATCTGGTCAAAATATTCCGCCATGTCATATTTTAGTTCAAATATAACAAATTAATTATAACTAGTTATGATCAAAGCTACACAGCATATGAATAAATATGATAAAGAGAGCTCGACAACTCATTTTAATTTGATGGCTTGGACTTGTTAATTTAATTGACAAGTATAATAAACAAAGCTTCCTAAATTCTTAAACATCAAGCTCCCCCTCAGAATAATCACATAGGATGCAACACGCCCAACTGCTTGATCGTGCAAAAATAGCACACCCGCAAGTGCACGGGTTGCCACTGAAATAGCGGCGAGTGTCGTGTTCTCCACAGGGACTAGACTGAGGCTACCGGTGCTCAGCTAAAGCTAGGTCAATCGAAACGGGGGAGAAAACTAAACTATCGAACGAACTCTAACTCGCACAGACAAAACGACAAACGAACTAAACAATCGAAAGACGACGGAACGAACGACCGTACGAATGAACGTCGTACGAACGAACAAAACGACGAGAGACCTAATGAACGACGCACAAACGACAACACGAATGACACGACGACTAAATGGACAAACACAACTAACGATCGACGATCTAACTAGCTACCGACCGCAAGAAAGAAAGGGGGAGCCGAGAAGCAACTGGGGGAGTCGAGAGAGAACAAGGTAGAAGACGGACGATAGCTAAATAGACGACGACGGTAGGACAACACAACTAACAACTATGACTACGACGAACGCACGCACGACTTAACTAACGACCGCTAAAAGAAGCATAGAGGGAGGTCGAGAAGCACAAGGGAGGATCTAGAAGCACTAGGTGGGACGAGACAGCAAGGGGAAAGGAACGGTCGTCGGCTCGCTAATCCGCGCAACTCTAACATACACATATACTAACACTGACAACAGGATAAGCACAGGACATCGATACTCAGGAAGCACACACACTGATCATACTACTCACAGAACACAATTTGCACAGTTATCACAATAAAAGAAGTGAAGAACAGGGCACAATGACAGAACATATATCACAATAACATAACCCAAATTAACAGGCGCATGAATATATCCATTGATCACATTCATCACAGACAACATTCACAGATCATCATCACAGTGCAATGGATCAGAATCCACATTTCACCAGCACATTGCAAATGAGTTAACAGAGTAATAATAAGCAATTATCATGAACAGTAATTAAGGACTTGAAGAACTAAAGGGGAAGAAATTGGGAAGAACCGGGGAGGAAGAAGGTGAAGTAGAGCAGAAGTCGGCGTCGGTGTCGATGAAGCCGAGGCAGTAGAAGTGGAGGGTGTTGGTGCTGCGGGCGGCGGAGCTGTCGGTGAAGACGTTGCTGCCACCGGCGTCGATGTCGAGGATGGTGCAGATCGGCGGTGAAGAAGAAGAAGCCGGGGCTCGCCGGCGTGGTGAAGATGCCGATGAAGCCGTCGAACTCGGTGGAGATGTACCCGACGGAGAGATGAAGGGTTGGTGGCCGGATGTGGAGAAGGGAGGAGAGGTGGCGGTGCACGGGTGGAGAAGGGGTGCCGGAGCTAGAGAAGAGAGGAGTGGAGATCAAATGGGGGCTAGGGTTAGAAGCAAGGGGAAGGCAAGGGAAGACGAGAAGGTGCGGCTGGAGTGAGCGGAAATAGGGCGGCGCCGGTGGAACTCGGGATGGAGGTGCGGTGAGAAGGAGGGGCGGCGCACCGGAGGGAGATGCGGCGGTGCAAGGCGGAAGGGGAAGGCGATGGGAGGAGGTAGGAAGGAGCGAGTAGGGGCGGCCGAGAGAGGAAGAGGCGGCGGAGACTGGAGGGAGCGCAGGCGGTTGTGGCCAAGGGTAGAAAGAGGCGGAGGGAGGCGGCAAAGGCGGCGGTGGAGATGTGGCCGAAGGAGGTGGCGCAGTGGAGGGAAGCGGAGAGAGGAGATGGGGGGCGGCCGGGAAGTGAAGGGAGGCGGCCGGAAGTGGAAGCGGCAAAGGGAGCGGCGGTGGATGCGGTGAGGTGAAGAAGAGGTGGCCGCCGGCGAGATGGCCTGGCCTCTCCGGCGCCGAGGCTGGAGAAGATGGGGGGAGGAAGCAAAAAGGGGGCAAGGAAGAGAAGTGCCAGGCTCCAGGATTTCCCATAGGCGGCGCCGGCTTTGAGGAGATTGGGGTTTTGGCACTTTGCAGTTTGGTCCTCCTAATATCTAGGGTTTACAAATCAGTCCATCTCCCATTTTATTTCTTCTTTTCTGGCCCTTGGAAACTCCGATTTCATCGCAAACAGATCCTACGCATTCGTGTCGATGCGCACATCTGTACGGAGCAGTCCAAATTTGTCGTTTATGCGCCTAGATTGCGCCGGCCTGTGGAAAAGCACAAAAAAGTGTAAAACAGTCCATTTCGAGCAATTAAATATATAAAAGCGTGTAAATGATGATAAATGGTCCCAAAATGCAAAAAATAAGAGGGTAAAATGGCATGTAAATATATGCAAATATGACGCATGTCACCAACCCACTTCGCAAAACAGTAAAATAAGAGGAATCAAGTGGTTTTGAAAGAATATCATCAACATTAAAATACAACTCAATAGGGTGTAAGACTACATCACCTTTTCCACATGGTCTTTCAAAAAGTGAAATCTCTTGCAAGTCATCAAACGAGTGACCATCAAGTGTTCCAATCAAATGATGATGAAAAAAGACTGGAACCCAATCTAGCTCATGTTGTCCATCTTTGTTAGCTGTTCTTACATCACAGGAAACATCGGTCTCATAGTACTGGGGTTAGTGAAATAAGATCTAGTAATCCAGTACTGTGACACACGGCGTGGAGAGACAGCAACAAATCTAGAACCAAAATCATGAGCATGTGGGTGATTAAAATGTCAAAAAGAACGTGACTTATTTGAATTATATCCCAAACTAGCATGTGAAGCAGATTTAAAATCATCATAAATTTTTTCTAAAAATTTAGCTTTCACATTAGTTCTAGGAACAAAAGAGATTGCACATTTTTGTCTTAAAGCATTCAATCTTTCCTTCTTCTCTTTCTTAACACGCCTAAAACAAAATTCATGCAAGTGTCCATCTCTTCCACAGTAGGTGCAATGAAATTTAACATAACCAGAATTCTTTTGAGATGATGAGCTAGCACCTACATTATTATTCGATGAACTTTGCATAAACCCTAATACCACTCATCTAATTGGGTCTGGACCTTTTTAACTCAACCAGACTTTTAGTCCACTACTATTTAAGGGATCCAAAACCCTTCCTAACACGGGTTTTCACACTTCAAAATTTTCGACTAACCGCGCGTTGAAGCCTTCAGGACCGCACCTCCTGTATCTTCTCGACGCATCATCCACCTTTGATCTCCATGTGCTCCAGCGTGAACCCGACCACCTCATGACATCCTCGACCGTCCAGACCTCAGATTTCCCCCTCCTAGTCTCGGTCTTTCTCGTCACCGATCATGATCGTCTCCACGCCCAACCTGCACATGCAAAGACCAAAGAATATTTTTCCCGGCACAAATTCTCACCAACTTGACCGATATTAGTCCACGCACACATGCACACGCCTCAAATAACAATACTAAGTCATGTTGTCAATTATTCATCATTATAAAAATCCTAAACCTAACCACATGGTCTTACAGTTGGTCCACCTAGCTCTGGGAAAAAGGAGTCTGTTATCGAGTTATCACTGAAGTTCTAGTTAGAGAAATACACCTGAAAAATCGCCTCAAAACTCTATCTGTTCTTGTCCTCTGAATTTTATATTCATCATCAGGCAATAGAAGAATTCCGATTGATTGGGTGTGTTCATCAGTGGCTTTAGTCCTACACTTTGTATCAGAGCTTATTCATGCCCAAGTACCCAAGGTTAAAGCCAATGGCCATCATCACACAGCAGGTGGCAAAGAAGAGCGACGGTGTGCCCTTTCATCACTCGATGCTGATATCGTCCAACTACACCGCGGGGGCAATCAAGATGGAGACGCTGATAGATGCCTAGGTATCTGGGAGGCTATTGAACTGGCGGCTGGAGTGGTCGTGGAGATGAAGAAGGACAAGTCGGCACGAACCTTTATTTTTTTAGGCCATACCTGAAGACATTCTCCTGTAGGTGGCCAAGAAGAAAACAACCAAGGAGGTGTGGAATTCCCTGAGAACAAGATACCTCGGGGGCTGATCAGGTTCAGAAGGTGTGTCTACAGACTTTGAAGAGCGAGTTTGAAGCATTGCGCATGAAGGAAGGGGAGGTCACTGATGATTTTGCCGTGAGACTAAGTGGGATGGCGAGCAAGTTTAGCACCCTTGGTGTAACCCTAGAGGACCAAGTGCTCATGAAGAAGTTACTCAACTCAGTGCCCGACAAATTCCTCCCTTTACTCGCCTCAATCACCATTTGAGGAGGCAATAAGGCTCCTGAAGACGTATGAGGAGCGAATCTGTCTTCGTGCCAGCAATGGCAACACTAATGGGCAGCTTCTCCTCACTCATACTAAATGGATGGTGTGGCAGAAAGGTGGTGGGAGGGAGTCGTCGGCAAACAACAAAGGGTGAGAATCTCTGCAAGGCTGCCTGATAGCTATCTAGTACCTAGCTAGTTGGATCGGCAAGGAAGCACAAACGTCATGGGGTCCTCTGAACTGCAATCTGTGGCGTACAAGGTTTTGTTGCGGCAACGCTACATGCTAAGCTAAAGCCAGAGCCAAACGTACTGGACTTAAATTTGTTCCTGGGTTGCTTGGCCGGCAAATCAGCTCCTCGATCCAAGTTTGACAGGTAAATTAAAGCGAGCGATCGATCGAGAGCTGTGCCTGGTTTCATCAGCCATCAGCGTGTGCTGCAGATTTTGCTTACAACTTGCCGCCGGCTGGGAGTGCGACGATCTTGCAGCCGATCGATGCGGTGTACAAACGGACGGGAGCTTCGTACGTGGCGGTCAAAATTCAAAGTACGGTCATGTGGTGTGGCCATGGGGAGCGCATATATGGATCATCCACCTTGCAATCGAAAAAAGAAAAAAATATCATGGCCCCGCTCTTTTTTAGCTCTTATTTCTATATTTAAGTTTTCTATAGTAATTAACTTATTTTGCCATACAGCCTTTACTATTTACTGCTGCCCGTTTACACCCAGTTCATGTGCTTCTCATACTATTTAGTTCTTTGGGACACATCTGCAGATGAATGGGAAAAGTTGAAAAGGCTAGCCAACATGTTCTGTGATGCTGACTGAGGCTTATAGGTTTGGATGAACTTGTTGGGTAAGTCAAGAGCAAAGCATTCGGTCCTGTCCACATTCATGACGTCAACCGACCGAAACAAATTCTTTCAACACTCCGATTGGAAGTTAGTATTGTACTGATAGCCATGGCGCACTATAATTAACCAGCAAAAGGTTCAGAATAGCTCAAGCAATGAGATTTAAAATCACCCGGCCAACGCAGTCAGCAACATAAACGACAATATGGCATACTCGTAATGGAGTAATGGACAACAACTCAACAATACAACCTTTGAGGGAAGCAGTATGAACTATGAAGCTAGAAATGTGAAATGATGTGACATCATATGAAATTAAATGATTATTCCATACGTCTATGTGAAGTATCTCGGTATCTATTTACCATAACACTAAACAGTATCCTCCTCCATGTCATCTCCCACTTGAGAGGTCGGTCATGAGTGAGCCATGGCTCAACGTCGATGATGGATACGACATCACGTATGTGTCGAACCCTTCGGTTTGCATCACGGATTGCATGCCAAAGCTTAGGTTTGCTGGCATTAGCTCTGGCAAGGGCATGTCCCCGTCGAGATACTGCATGGCTAACCGCATGCTAGGTCTTGCGTTAGGAACTGGGTGCGAGCAAAGGAGCCCTAGCTTTAGCACCAAGCACGCCTCGTGGGCATCAAACTTGTCTTGCAGCCTTGCATCTACTGCCTTCGTTAGCAAGCCTTTCTGCCAATGCTCGAGCACCCAATCGACCAACATGAGCTGGTTGTCATGTCTGTTCTGTTCACAAGGTCGCCGCCCACAAGTGACCTCAAGAAGGAACACGCCGAATGCAAACACGTCGGTGAGAGGGGACGCCTTGCCGGTACGTGCCAACTCAGGTGCTAGGTAGCCCATGGTGCCAACAATATGTGTGGTCTGTGGGTCAACGCCGTGGTCATACAACTTTGCCAGGCCAAAGTCACCAAGCCGTCCATTCATCTCACCGTCGAGGAGCACGTTGCTTGCTTTGATATCTCGATGCACGACAACTTGATCCCACTCCTCGTGAAGGTAAAGAACGCCTGATGCGATTCCTTTGATGATATGAAACCTCTGAGCCCAATTCAAAGTGGGATTTCCCTCTTGCCCGTGCAGATACTTATCAAGGCTACTGTTCGACATATATTCATACACCAAAAGGAGTTCACCTTTCCGGCGACAATAGCCAAGTAGTTGTACTAGGTTGCGATGTCGCAGACGGCCAATACTAACAATCTCTGCAATGAACTCCTTAATACCCTGTCTTGACTCGTGGGACACCTTCTTCACTGCAACCTCCAACTTAGACGACGGAAGCGCCCCTCTGTACACCCTCCCAAACCCTCCTACACCAAGTAGCTGCCTGTCCTTGAAACCTTGTGTTGCATCGAACAAGTCCTTGTACGAGAATCGATGTGGCCCAAATTCAACCTCCCAATCTTCACGCAGCTCAGCGTACCTCGATCGCCTCCGTATTAATTGAAGGATTGTAACACCCAGAACGAGAACGAACATTGCAGAGGCTATTGGTAGGGTGATTTCCATGACCTTGGAAGAATGCTTTGGACCCTCTCGAGGCAGCTTTGGTAGCTTGTCTATGTCAATGGCCGGAGCAGATCGACCGATGCCAAAGCTCCAACCAAGCACGTAGTGCTGTGAATCGATAGTCCCTGTTGAGGATGAGAAGCCGACATACGCTTGGTCTGTGAGCACTGTTGACAGGTTGAAGGTTGCTGAGAGAAGCGGCCTTTTGGGTTTGGACGCCGTGAGCGGAGCAATGGTTACACGGATCTGTGTGTTCTCTTCGTCGTAATCTACCCATACTTGCATCGCCTCATGACTATTTAAGGTCAGGTTTTTAAAGTTACCATCGCTGTCGTCGTAGTAGCCGGTGTTGTAGGATTGCACCGAGCGGATACCGTTGACATCGATGCCCACGTGGTTGTCGTTGATGTCTTGGTACTCAGTGTTCTGGACGGTGTCGAGCTCGACGGCGAAGATGTGGTTGCTTGCGTTGCCGTTGGTCTGGCTGTTGAAGAGACCCAGGAAACCCCTAGGCGCCGCGGCGGATAGGTTCTTGCTCGGGCAAACGAAGAAGGCCATGCCGTGAGCGCTCAAGTTGGGGTAGATCGAGAGGATGCCGAACACAAAGGAAACGGAGAATGACTGCACCGCTCCGCCGTCGGGCAGCTTGCGGAAGCGCAGTGGGTCCGGGTGGAACGCGTGGCCTGTGCTTTTCCCGGTGCCGTTGGTCAGTTGGAGGAGGCCGCGCGGCGTGACCGTGGCCATGCCGTCGAGGGTGAGGTTGGAACCGGCGAACCCGGTGTAGATGAAGTGGTCATCGCTAGTAGCAGATGAGGTTGCAAGGCTAAGGCCAAGAAAGAGGATGGGTATAAGGAAGTATGGATGCTTCATGTTAGCTAGGCTGGTTGTAAGAAGAAACGGAAGCTGCAACAATGGAGTACGGTATCGTGCAGGTGTCTGTGTCACTCTATCTTAATAACTCCAGTATTCTGAACTCAGAAGAGACTACGTTCTTGGCAAGGCATCGCGATGATGCAGACCTGACGATTGATATTTAAATGGATTGGTGTTAAGTCTCATTGGTTCTGAATCTTAGTAGCAGCATCATTGGCTCTCGGTAACAAAGTGTCGACTGCCAACAAGAAGATCAAGTGAAGTTACACACGGCATTCAAGTATTCAACCGGCACTCGGTCAATGCTTTTCGCTCAAACATCAAATCATGTTTGTCACGAGTACGATTGAATAATCTGTGTTAGACGACTTATAGGAAGACTTGGAGGTCCTATTTGCTGTCCCAGGTCGCGTTCGTATACTTCGTAACAAAGGTAGCACTAGTAATGTACTTATTAATGTACTTATTAATATTTGCTGTCCCAGGTCGCGTTGATTTCTATGTAGTGCAGTTAGGACGACTTGATCCACTGTAAAAAAACGTGCCGCTAGGTGGCCCCGTGTGCCCACGCCCACGTCCTTCTCCCGTTCCCTTTTCTTCGCCCTCCAACTTCTCTTGCTTCTCCAAAATTTCAGGTGTCCAGACCATGGCTTATCATCTATGTTGAAGAAAACTAAGCATCGATGAGTATTGATGCAATCCTGTCTCATGCATGCCACAAGCAAAATTCATTCGTTCAGATAGATTGATTGAAATTGTTTACTCAACTTTCTTATTATTTACTTTTTTTAGGTATCTTTTGCAGTGATTATATAAGTGCATTTATCTTGATCATGGTCAATATTCTAAAAATGGTAAGAATAGTAGAGGCTTTGTATAGAAGCAGTCCACTGGTATTAGTATTTACTTGGAAGGATGAAGCCTTTGGTGGTGACAATCAGGCCTTAAATTGTTCAGCTTTTGGTTTGGATATACAAGATAAGATTGCACAGTGTAATTCCTATAGCCTCTTCATGGAGTCCATTTATGTTTCATTTTACCAGAGGTTGGGATGGCGTAAGCTCTGGTTGGACTTGTTTTATTTACCATTTCGGTTGTGTTACCATACTTTGTACCAAGGGTGAATTCCTTCTAGTTGAAATGGAAGGGCTGAGCTTGAAAAGCTTCATGGAAGAACGTATACTAAAACCTTGTTATGACTAATCACTGTATTTTAAATGGTTCTTATGGACCATAAATCCAACTGCTTATGGATCATAATTAATCTAGCTGGAAATTGATGCTTCTCCATTACAACATTTGTTGTAGTCTGCATATTTTTTTGATGATTGTTCTTTGGAGCAAGGACATCTTATTGTTGAGGCAGCACATGAAGCAGTCAATGAATGACCATTTGGATTAGAAAGGTATAATATTGTTTACCGCTTTAATTGACTTGCTGGTAGAGATCTAAGAGATGCAGGATGTTGATGATGTACTCCCTCTGGTCACAAAACAATGTCATATATCCGATCAAAATGTTATACAAAGATAGAAAGCTGGACTGCATGAATCCCAAAATGATTTTTTCTATGGCCGTAAGGTGTATCCAATTGTGCTTAGGTTTCGGTAGTGAGTGGTCGTGCTGGTTTTAGCAACCGCACCAAAGCTTGACTGAGTATGGTAGCAAAGCCGAGGCCACGGCACAAGCTGAGCATGACAACAAAGGTGTAACGAGGGCCGCAATGCAGCTCTGTCAAGTGTTGCGTCGGAGGCAAGGGCTTGTCGTATGCTGAGCCTGACAGCGGTGACTCAACTTACTACGAAGTATTTTTTTAGTCATGTGTTCGTACATTGCAACAGAAAAACAGAAACTATATAGATATCACATCTCTAACTTAAAATAAAGACAAAAACTATCAATCAGTAAAAAAAGAGAAATATCTATACCATTGATTATGGTGGGTCTAGATTATAATAATCTAAATTAAAAGAAAGAGTCAATATTACATACAATTCAGAAATAACTAAAATTCAGAATAAAAAATAAAATAAAATACAATTTGATTTTCATATGAATTCCTAAGTAAAAACCTTAAATAAATATAATTCAAAATACTTTTTTAAAAAATAGCAATTGGATTTGTATACGAATTCTAACAAATAAACTGCATTTTAGAATAACATAAAATAAAATAGCAATTTTATTTTGATACAAAAATTCCTAAATAACTTTAAATTGAAATTAAAATTAAATAAAAATATCTATTATATTATTAAGATAGAGAAAAAGGAAGTCACCACATTTGCTCTTAAGGGTTAGAAATTGCCATGTTAATCGGCGAAAAAATATTTTATAGTATTATAAAAAATATTTTATAGTATTATAAAAAATACAATTGTATTTTTAATCATATATAAGTATTGGAGTCAAACAAAAAAATACAATACTATTTTTTAGAGCTATTGTAATAGATAGCTGCACAATTGTGCGGGTAATTCGGCTAGTTTTTATTAATAAAGAACATGTACTAATCGTAATTTTATTAGGACAAAACAATAAGATGAATCACCTTTTACTTATTTGAATGGATCAAACTTTTTTTTCTATAGTTAGCATCATAGGCTTCTAAGGAAACACTACAAGACATATAAACTTTGAATATTCATTGTTGCATAAGTGCCATACTTTGTAAGTTAAATTTTTTTATTTCGAACTGTTATTCATATTATGTACAAAGAGACCATGTATTCAAATTTAATCATGCCACGTCAAAAATTCTTTCGTTTCATAACTTGTCATACCTAAAGTATATAAAGTTGGATGGACGATAGGCATAAGTATGGAATTTTAGATTTTAGGTTTCAAATTTTTAGCTTTGTAGTTTTAGTACCCATTTTAATAGTTTGATGCAACATCATTTGATTCTAGTTTTAATTATATATTAATATATTCATTGACTTCAATTTCTATACCAATTTAACCTTAATTAACAATTATATTCCGAAATGAGTAGCTGGTTCGCTGCATCCCCTCCTTGTTCTTGGGGAGAAGATGTAGCACCTCACATACCAGTATGAGATATTACTATGGAACATCATCGTTAAAACAAAAATAGTAAAAAAATAGTATAAATCACAAGGAGATTGAAACTTTATTATGACTTTATTAGATAACTAGCAGAAATTGTAAGTAAATGTTTGAAATATGGAACTGGTCCACTTCTAACCAAATAAAGAGTAAACAAGGTAACAAAATAGTGGCAAGGCACGGTGTTGAAAACTCGAGTGCACCCACCCATGTATGTTGCATATCACTCCACTGGCCTTTTACCTGAAAATGGAAAGAGCAAGTGCGAGATTTAGAAATCCCAACAAGTACCTAACAACGGTCGCAAGCAAGGTGAGTAAAAGGACAAGTAATTTCATCAAGAAATTGACACATGTTAAGTGCAATGTAATAGCATTACAAGAAAAACTGGTACATGTCTGAGATAGTATAACAGAAATGGTGAATTAGATAATAATTATTATTAAGATATGGTAATGGCACCGACTATTACTTCCCACACACACTCGATTATATGAGAATAGTTAGGCACATCACTGTCCTTGACTGTATAACCACAGACGAGATGTAACATCTTGAGTAACGAGAGTGTATGACCCCCGCACATTACCAGGTGGGTAGACATCTCCCTCTATATATGAATAACCCTAGGTCAGGTAACTGTTATGTTGTTAACCAATTATTCGGTACAAATTAAGGGAACTATAGAGAGGCTAAAGTAAGTGGAAGGATTCACTAAAGATTTGAAATAGAGAAGCATTAAATCCCGATAGATGGCGATGTGGAATGATAACATGGCGATAGCGGTCTAGAAATTATTATAAAGAGGTATTATAACATAGCTTACACAAGGATTGATAACCAACTAAGTTTTATTAGGTGACAAGTGATTATTAGTCAAATTAACAATTATATATATATATATATATATATATATATATATATATATATATATATATATATATATATATATATATATATATATATATATATATATATATATATATATATATATATATATATATATATATATATATATATATATATATATTGGTCATGACTCACACAAGAAAACATACTAGCAATACATCATGATATCAAGAAAATAAAACATAGAAGCTTTGATATTAAAGGTTGCTAGCTATTTAAATCTAAGTCTACAACACGATCATTTGCTACCCCCATTAACAATTTAAGCATGAATTCTAAACACTAATAACTGAGTATTCTAATATACATAAAAGCATGCAAGCCCAGGTAATCTAGAAATATCATGGTATGTTAACAAGATTAGAAATATATATCTAGGCAAGCATTAGTAATATTGTAGATGTACTCAATGGCAATAGTGACAAATAATTATGGAAGGTGAAATAAGCATAACGGATAGGCTAACGGCTACGAGGTACTTGCTTTGAGCACATTTAGCGGACTTGATACATGAAGGATCCGGAATGTGCAACTGCCCAAACGTTCTCTCGAAAGCTGCACGCGAACCTACACGATAGGACGGAAGTAAATCAAATATGACCCAGTTAGAACTGACGAGAGACAACAAGAGATTTGCTCAATTGAAAAGAAATAGGTTCGCTAGCTCCTCTGCTGGGCGAATCGCTATTCGGCTGAGCGAACTATTTAATCATCCAAGCGAACCGTATTCTGCAACACATGCTAACAGCCGTGCGCAAAATTTGATTCGGTCGTGCCCCCAGCTGACCGAACCATGATGGCATGTGCGACGATCGCTCGTTGCCATCGGCCATTACCGCCGCCTGAAACATCCCAAAATTTTATTTGCATTTTATTGGATTTATTGGAATTTGTTTGAGTTTTTGGTTTTTGAATTTATTCAGCGCCCAAGTACTTTCCACACCATCTCCTTCTTGATTGCTCGTCAGTGAGCTCCTCCAGCGAGCAATTGACGGTGAAAGACCCATTCCAAGTTTCGAAGCCAGCAACAACACCTTCTCTGCCCGGCTACAACCTTGTCGACCACTGGAGCATCGCCGCCGTCAATGACCGAGCCACCTCCGCCGCTTCTTCTTCGCCACAGACTGATTTTTGACCACCTGAAGGCTGCGCTGAGGTACCTGGCCCCTCTGTATTTCTCTAACAATGGTAGCCACCGACTTCAACCACTTCGCACCGTCCGATTCCTACGACCATTCCACACCGTCCGATTCCTTCAATCACTCTGCACCGTCTGATTCCTTCGACCTCTCCGAACTGTTCGATCACTTCGACCACTCTGTACCATCTGATCCCTATGACCTCTCCAAACCCTTCGATCTTTTCGATCGACCCTTTCCATCGACTTGGACCAACTGAGTCTTCGACTTCAACCGACTCTTGCCACTGATTATGATCAACCGAGTCTTCAATTTTGACTGACCCTTGTCTTCAACTTTTGAACAGCTGTTAAGCCTTTCGACCACTTGGTGGCTAAGACCACGCAGAGCCGTTCGGCCACATTCAGCCTTTGACTTCCAATTGCCACCATAGCTTTTCGACCACTCTATAGCTTTTGACCGCGTAGCTTTCGACCACAACCAAAACATTGTATCTTTGACCGTACACCAAACGCTATAGCTTCCGACCACTTTTCCTTAACAAAAAATAATTCTAGAAAATCCAATTTATTTTTTCTTCCCTAATTCAAACTTCTAGAAGCTTGTATTTCTTCATACTAGCTCCGATTAAACTCGTTCAAATTCCTAAATTCATCTAAAATTCTAAACTACTTGTTGTAGGGATGGCCCCCACCTAAGCCCAGCTGGCCTGTTAGAAGGCTGTAAAGCCCAATATGGGACATATGTAATGACATAAATACCGTTAAGGGGATTACTCAGGTGTAAGGGCAAGGTTGTAAAAACACTCCCCATGTGGATATATATACGACACAGTCCACGGGGAAAACCCTAAGCATTGCTCACCTAACTCTTCACTACCATATCTCTATCTCTCTGTTTGGTCTGTAACCACAACAGTTGGCGCCGTCCGTGGGGAGGACAAGAGCAAGCCTCAAGATTTGAAGGATGGCACCGAAGAAAGCTTCATCATCGGCAGCTAAGAAGAAGAACGGGGGCGCGACGGAGTCCCGCGTCAACACCAGGGCTTCGGCGTCAATCGCGGCTGCGGCCGCTATGAACGTCGACGCTCATGGCGTGACGATCGACCTCGCCACCGCTGGCACGACGGCCGACCACGCCCCGCACGTGGCGAGCAATCCCACCGCGGGCGCGGCGGTCAACACTGGCAGCACCGACCGGGTAGTAGGGGGCGATAGTGCCGGCGCCCATGCTGGCACGGCTGCCGTCCCCGCACCCGGTGCGGGAGTGGCGAGCGGTTCCGGCGGCAACGCGGACCTCGTCACTGACTCCGGAGTCTACCGCACCGGCGCGTCGGGCAGCCCAGGAGCGCAGGCCGCGGTCGCTGCTGTCCTAGCGGTGCGACCGGGTGCGCCAATTGCCCCGGCTACGCCAACAGTGAAAAGCGCCCTACTGACGGCCATCGGCACGATCCAGCGGGAGTTAGCGGATCTCCGGGGAGCCGTGCGGGGTATGCAAGAGGCACGGGGCCAGCAGACCCCGCCGGTGGTCACGCCGGAGCCCACGCGGGAACGGGTCCCCGGAGTCCCCACTCTCTGCAGGCCTACAGCAGTCGGCATGGCCGGAGGACTTCAAGTTCCCCAGTGCCATCGAGCCGTACAAAGGTGACACGGACCCTCGGGAGTTCGTGTGCATGTACGAGACCGCCATCGAAGCTGCAGGCGGAGATGACACCACGAAGGCGAAGGGACTCCCCCTCGCAGGGAGTGGTGCTCTCTTGGTTTTTCACCATCGAGCCAAACTCCATCTACGCATGGGAACAGATCCGCGACCTCCTCTACAACAACTTCCAAGGGAACTACATTGAGCGCGTCGACGCGAATCAGCTCTTCGTGGTTAAGCAAAAACCCTCGGAGAAGCTCCGGGGGTACTTCAAGCGCTTCGCAAAGGTCCGCTGCTAGGTCAAGGATGTCAAAGAAACAACCATCATCAACGCAGCGGTACAGGGCCTTCGCCCGGGGCCGCTGGCCGAGTACAACGTGCGAAAGCCGATCAAGACGGTGGCGAAGCTCTTCGACAAGATGGAAGAGTACGCACAGGCGGAGGAAGATGCGCAGCGGCGCAAGGGCGACGACTCCAGTTCCATTTAGGCGGAGGGGTCGTCACAAAAAGGAAGCACGGGGGACAATCCCCGAAAGAAAAGCGCAAGCAAAGGACCACGGGAGACACCCCTGAGCACAGTGATGTCGGGCCCCACGAAAATTCGTCAGGCGGTAGGCACAAGCCCAAGCGCAACCAGCGCCGACCCCAAAAGGCCCGTCATGTCCTCGGCATAGAAAACACTCCCCGGGACTCTCCTCCTGTGTTCCGGGGAAGGGGCCGGGGAGGCCGGGGATGGGGACGCGGGAGGGTCCACGACGAAAGACCGCGCGCGGAGCAGGAAATCCAAGACTACGGCATGTGGTGCAAAGTGCATGGCTATGGTGACCACCTCACACGGGCATGCTCCGCAGTCATGGCGCTGCGGCAGGGAACTACCACTCCCTGTTGTGGCCCACGTGCAGCAGCCGTAAGGAGCTGGACCCCCAGATGGGGCCCAACGCCGAATCATCAGCGTCATCTCCGGAGGATCCTCGTCGGGTGCCCACTCGGCGCAACCACCTCCAGGAATAGCACACCACGAAATTACCTTCACGCTGACTGACGCCCAGGGCGTGGAGTTCTCTCACCAAGATCCCCTGGTCATCCGGGCCGACATTGCAGGTTGTGACGTCAGGCGTGTCCTCATCGACGGGGGCAGCTCCGCAAACATTCTGTTTGCGGAGGCCCTCGACCGCATGGGGATCCCTCGGAGTCGTTTGGGACCATCAGGGACCCCGCTCCAAGGTTTCGGGGGCCAGCTGCTGAAAGCCTTAGGTCAGGTATGTCTCCGAGTCTCCTTTTGTCAGGGCGATAACGCCAGGAGCGAGGACGTTGTCTTCGACGTTGTGGACATCCCGCACCCGTACAACGCCAAACTGGGCCGCCCAATCATCAACTCCTTCGGGGCGGTCCCGCACCACGGCTTCTTGTGTATGAAGCTCCCAGGCCCGCGGGGTGCCATCACCATATTCGGCGACCAAGACCTCGCCCGGCGCTTGGAGGCTGGTGCTGAGAGGAGCCCGCACCGCAAGGTGCACGCTCTCACCGACAAACTCAAGGTGGACACGCCGTTCGCTCCGGGGTGGACGCCTAAGCCCCGGCCGGAGGGCGGGGTCAAGAGAATGCCTCTCCAAGCCGAAGGACAATTCGTGTCCATTGGTGAGGGCCTCCCCCCGGAGGTGGAGCAGGACTTGCTCCGGATGTCTTTGCATGGTCCCCGGAGGACATTAAAGGAGTGGACCGTGCCCTCATCGAGCACAACGTAGCGGTCTGCCCTGACGCCAAGCCGGTCAAGCAGAGGCTTCGACGTATGTCCATCGACCGACAGCAAGCGGCCAAGGTGGAGGTAGCAAAGCTTCTCCAGGCCGGAGTCATCCGCGAGGTCCAACACCCTGATTGGCTTGCTAACCCGGTGTTGGTGAAAAAGGCCAGCGGCGCCTGGCGTATGTGCATCGACTTCACTGCTCTCAACAAGGCATGCCCGAAGGATGATTACCCCTTGCCGCGCATAGATCAACTGGTCGATGCCACCGCGGGGTGTGAGCTCATGAGATTCTTGGATGCCTACTCCGGCTACCACCAGATCTACATGGCCAAGGGTGACGAAGATAAGACCAGCTTCATCACGCCGATTGGGACATACTGCTTCGTCAGGATGCCCTTCAGTTCGAAGAATGCAGGCGCAACCTTCACCCGCCTCATCGCGCTAGCGCTGGCTGCTCAACTCGGGAGGAACGTGGAGGCTTACGTCGATGACGTAGTTGTTAAAACCAGACAACTCGCCTCGCACGGTCAGGATCTCCAAGAGACCTTCGACAACCTCAGGAAGGTGGGCATCAAGCTCAACCTTGACAAGTGTGTCTTCGGTGTGCAAGCAGGCAAGCTCTTGGGCTTCCTTGTGTCTGGGCGCAGCATCCAGGCGAACCCTGACAAAGTTGACACGATCCTCGCTATGGAGCCACCCAAGATGACAAGGGAGGTCCAGAGGCTTGCTGGCCGCATGGCGGTGTTGAGCCGCTTCTTGTCTAGGGTAGGGGAGCGGGGCCTGCCATTTTTCAGGACCCTCCGCGGATGCAACGGGTTTCATTGGGATGGCGACTGCGCGAAGGCCTTTGACGACCTCAAGAGGCATCTTGCAAGCCTCCCCACTATGGTCGCTCCGGCGCCAGAGGCTCCCCTCCTGCTCTACCTCGCCGCTTCCATGACAGCGGTTAGCGCCGTCCTTGTCCTTGAAGAGGGCGCTCTTCAGCGCCCCGTGTACTTCGTCTCCGAGGCCCTTCAGGGCGCCAAGATGCGGTATACAGAGCTCAAAAAATTGGCATACGCGCTGGTCATGGCCTCAAGGAAGCTTCGACACTATTTCCTGGCCCATCCAATCACGGTGCCGTCTTCATTCCCCCTAGTGGACATGTTGCACAATAAGGAGTCCACCGGGCGCATTGGCAAGTGGGCGGCCGAGCTCGCACCGTTCTCCTTAACATATGCTTCGTGAACAGCGATCAAGTCCCAAGTCCTTGCGGACTTCCTCGCGGAGTGGACCCCGCTGGCCCAACGCGTCCAGCAGCCAGAGGACCCGGTGTGGATGCTCAACACTGACGGAGCATACGGCGGCACGTCTTGGATTTCCCGCCACCAACAACACGGCCGAGTACGAGGCACTCCTCTTTGGCCTCGTGAAGCTTAAGGCTCTTGGCGCGAGACGAGTCCTCGTCCACACGGACTCACGTGTGGTGGCGGGCCACGTGGACAAGTCATACCAGGCTAAGGACCCCGAATTGGCCAAGTACCTAGTAGCTATAAGAGCGAAGGAGCGACACTTCCTGGGTGTCACGGTCAAGGCCATTCCTCAGGCGGATAACGAACAGGCCGACGCCCTCGCAAAGGCCGCTAGCCAACAGCTCCCCACCCCCGAGGGAGCATTCTATGAGGTCCTGCCTACGGCGGTCATCACTCAGGACAACCGTGATGCGGCCCTCGTCCACCAGATTACCTAGCAGGGCAACTGGTGAGAACCCATCTACGATTTCTTGCAGGGCATCGTGGAGCTGGACGACCCCATCGAGCTCCGGCGCCTGCAGTATCGTGCCAGGTCCTTCCAGGTGCTTGACGGGGTACTCTACAAGAAAGGAGTTTACGCACCACTTCTGCGGTGCCTCTCACGCGAAGAAGAAAAGCAACTGCTCGAAGAGATCCATGCGGGGCTCTGTGGCTTGGACATCGCGCCGAGGTCACTAGTTGGCAAGGCGTTCAGGCATGGTTTCTATTGGCCAACCGCCAATACTGACGCGCAGGACCTTGTGCGCCGGTGCCAAGGTTGCCAATGGATGGGGCGGGTCATTCGCAGACTCGCGACGAGCTTGCAGCCTATCCCTCCAGTGTGGCTGCTGGCACGGTGGGGCATCGATGTCATTGGGCCGCTTTCCCGGGCCCCAGGAGACCTTCGGTTCGCGGTAGTCGCCTTGGAGTATTTCTCCAGGTGACCGGAGGCCGTCGCCCTAGCCAAGATAACCTCCGCGGCCATGCAGCGTTTTCTTTGGCAGAATATTATATGCCGCTTCAGAGTACCTAGAGAGCTCACCGTCGACAATGGCTTGCAATTCGACTCCGCCCTGTTCAAGGAGTTCTGCGACAGCATGGGCATCAGACTCCGATTCGCTTCAGTCGGGCACCCGCAGTCTAACGGAGCAGTCGAGCGGGCGAACGGCGCCATCTTCGCCCGAGTCAAGAAGCGCCTTGTCGGGCTGCCGAAGGGCATATGGCCAGACGAGCTTCACAGTGTCCTCTGGTCCCTCCGCACAACAGTGACACACCCGACGGGCTTTACACCGTTTAAGCTCCTCTTCGGCGATGAGGCAGTGACGACCGAAGAAATAAAGGCTGGCTCGAGAAGGGTCCTCATCCAGGTGCCAGAGGAGGAGTGCCAATTGTCTCTGGACCTCCTCGATGGAGAGCGAGTGAGCGCAACACATCACGTCGTGAAGTACGCACGATCGCACCGTGTACTCGCGAGAATTCCAACCTGGAGACCTCGTCCTCAAAATGGCACTCCACGCGGAGACGGTCGGCAAGCTGGAATCCAAGTGGGAAGACCCTTACATCGTCGCGGCAGCTCTGCAGCGGGGGGCCTATCGCCTCGCAACATTGGAAGGGCAGACGCTCCACCACACGTGGAATGCAGACAGGCTGCGGCGTTACTATGTTTAGGACAGGAGGGAAGCCTTTAGCAAGCTTGGCACCCCGATCATTGTAAGATGCTCGCCCGCGCAAATGGGAGTTTAGTAAAGCTGATCGTTTGCCAAGATCTCATCTTGCGCATAGATGCGCGGAGGTCCGCCTCCACACGCACTCTACGGAGTATAAATAAGACATATCGTTGAGTTCCGCCTCCGCATGCACTCTACGGAGTATAAATAAGACGTAGCGTCAAGGTCCGTCTCCGCACGCACTCTACGGAGTATAAATAAGACGTAGCGTCGAGGTCCGCCTCCGCACGCACTCTACGGAGTATAAATAAGACGTAGCGTCGAGGTCCGCCTCCGCACGCACTCTACGGAGTAAAAATAAGGCGTAGCGTCGATGTCCGCCTCCGCACGCACTCTACGGAGTATAAATAAGACGCAATGGGGGACACCTCCGCGCGCACTCTACAGAGTATAAATAAGACGCAGCGTCGAGGTTTGCCTCCGCGCGCACTCTACAGAGTATAAATAAGACGCGGATGTTGTCCCTGCGCATTCTACTGAGTATAAACAAGATGCAGATGTCCCCGCGCACGTGTGGGCGTTGCCCCTACGCGTACTCTCCGGAGTATAAATAAGACGTGGTTGATGTTCCCACGCACTCTACGGAGTATAAATAAGATGTGGATGTTGTCCCTGCGCACTCTACTGAGTATAAACAAGACGCGGATGTCCCCGCGCACGTGTGGGCGTCGCCCCTACGCGTACTCTCCGGAGTATAAATTAGACATGGATGTTGTTCCCACGCACTCTACGGAGTATAAATAAGACGCAGTAGAGGGTTGCCTCTGCAGCGCACTTTACGTAGTGTGAGTAGGACGCAGCAGAGGCTCGCCCCCCGCGCGTCCACTTCGACTAGGTAGGCGCCAGCTCCGTCGCCACTCCTTCGAAGGGTAGGGAACATAGCGCTCACGTGTTTACTTCGACTAGGCACCAGTTCCGCTGCCACCACTTCGAAAGGTAGGGAACGGAGCGCTCGCGCATCTACTTCGACTAGGCGCTAGCTCCGCTGCCACTCCTTTGAAAGGTAGGGGATGGAGCGCTCGCGTATCTACTTCGGTTAAGCGCCAGCTCCGCTGCCACTTCTTCGAAAGGTAAGGGACGGAGCGCTCACGCATCTACTTCGACTAGGCGCCGGCTTCGCCGCCACCTTTTCGAAGGGTAGGGGACGGAACGCTCGCGCGTCTACCTCGGTTACGAAGTGCTACAACCGTCGAGTGGAGCGAAGTCGGGCGCAAGAGGCCAGCCTTTACAAGACACATCTGCCCAGAGCGGGAATAATACGCAACGACAGAACACAGGTGGACACATGACACATGGCGCAAGTGTTCTCATTCATACAAAAAGGAGGGGGCCACAGGGCAACAACCAGACATACATAGCAGCACACACTGGATTCCGGCGTCACACCTGTGGATCCGCGCCATCTTCGTTGCGCCGGGGAAATTCTGCAAGCCACCGGATGAATTCCCCTCCCGATGCAGCGTTCATCGCAGCACGACCTTGGCCGCGTCCTCCCCGATGTAGCCCCAGATCCGACTATAGAAAGTCTGGAGGGCAGGCTGAGTGGCGTGAATGGAACGGGACATTGCCCCGGTTTTGGCTGGCAGATCCAGCTGGGGGTCGACCAGCTCGTTGACGTGTCCACACCCCCAGGTGTGGAGCATGGCAAAGGCGAGGCAAGCGCTGGAGAAGCCGCAGTGATCGCCGAAGGCCCTGGCACCACAGAGGGCGAGGCTCGATCCCTCTTCGATTCGCTGAAGCGTCTGCGCCAGATCCGTGGGGCCGTGCATTAGGTCCAGCACGTTAACGGAAAGGTCTTGGAGGGCCCTCTCCAATGACTCCATCGCCCTCCACGCCGCCAACGACGCGTTGCCCAAGGTTTGGTTCCTCTCCTTAAGGGATGCAGTGAGCTGGGCCTTCTTCTACTCTAGCACGGCAATTTGCTGGAGCAAGCTGGTGCGCTCCTCCGCTGCGGCGCGCTGGGCCTCCTCCATGGCACGTTGTGCTACCGCCACTGCGCAGTCCGAATTCGCAGCAAGCATCTGCGCGTCAGAATCGCCCTCACGCTTTCCGCCTCCAGCATGCGAATATGCTCGTCCTTGGCGGCGTTAGTCTCGTTGGCAGCACGAAGCTGGCCCTCCAGCACCCTCCGCTCGCGGGTATGAGTCTCCTCCAGGGCTCGACTGATAGCAAGTGTCTACATATAAAAAACAACACTGTGAATGTTAGCTATGACCTCGACAAGTGGCATAAGTCACAAACCTAGACACTTACCATCATCTCTGAGGCACCCAGCGTGAGCGCCAGAAGATCTCCCCCGCACGACGACAGCACCCGTCGATCTAGGCTGACGTCGGCGCACTCTGCGACCTCGTGGAGGACGCGAAGCATCTTCGGTCGAGGGATGAAATTGGAGACGGCGGGCCTTGGCACCCCCGCGCTAGCGGCTTTGGCAGCACCAGGCGCCCACGTCGCGTCCTGCACAACAAGGCCGAAGACTTCGCGGACACCTCTGTTGCTCGATCCTTGGCCACGTCCGGGAGACCTCGTCTCGCCTGATGTCGACGACGGAATGAGCGAGCAAATCAGAGAGAGCCTCGCGAAGTCGTGGGGGAAAAGGAATCACGCCTACCTTCGACACACTCCATCAAGGCACAGGGAGGTGTCCGCTCAGCCTCCATTTGGGTCGCAGGGCTTCATCGGCCCGGGGAGCGACGACTTCCTCCTCGGCTGGAACGGCTTCCCCGTCGGACTCCAGGTCCCTGGCGACCGCGCCCGCCACATTGAACTGCCTCCTCGAGGGCGGGGGCGACCGTATCCGGGGGCGCTTCGCCCTTGGGGATTTGGGCGATTCTTCCTCGGCCGCTCCAGTTGCCGTAATGACTGGCGCAGGCGGCAGGTCCTCGGTGGCTGGTACAGGCGACGAGGCCTCATCCTCGGGGACGTCGGTACCTTGACCTGTCGCCTCGCCGCCGCCTAAGGCCTCCTTGCTGGGGGCAGTATGCTCCCCCGAACCGGCGTGCTCGGACCCAGCGCTGGGCACGCCCTCTGTCTCGACAGTACCTGCTGGAGATGCGGCCGATGGGCTGGACACGACATCGGACCGAGCTTTGCAACGCCCCCACCCCGCCGTCGCCATCGCGGTGACGAGTCGGAGCTGGTGCCAGCACCGCGCATGCTGGCACGGGGAGGCCTAGGGCTTCGCACACTCGATTTATCCGCCCCTGCTTCGCAGAAGCGGTCGCGGCTTCGCACAGCTCATGTTCCTTTGCTGTGTATAGCCCAAGAAACGAGACTACCGCGCGCTCCGCATCCTCCAATGAGAGCACTGCACACAAAGCGGTACTTCATTCACAAAAAGTTACATATATGTATGTAGGCAGCCTATGGCCGAAGCACTTACGAGGACCGGAGGGTTTCCGAAGATAAGATAATGTTGGGTGCACGCCATCTTGCCAGGTGCGATCTCGCTCGTACTTCCACCGGCAGGAGAGCGGTGACACCCCGTACATAGTAAACTCCTCGACGAGGTCGCGCATGTTGAATCAGAGGGCGATATCGACGAGCCTCCACGCCTTCTGTTCGTCGTTGCCTATCGGCTTCAACCCCGGTGAGCTGTTGAAGGATATTCGCTGCCCTCGTCATCGAAGATCGCTGGTGCTCGTCACATGGTGGTAGAACCACCGACGCATCCAGCCGGACTCCCACTTCCCTCGCGTCGCCAGTGAGGGGAAGAGCTTCGTGCACTGCGACCTCAGCACGAAGTTGACACTGCCAAACTTCGACACCGCCCCTCCTCCGACCTTCTTTGGCTGGCAGCGCGCGTCATGCAGAATGGCGAACAGGTTCGCGCTGGGGCGAACACCTTCTGTCCGCGCTGCCCATGCATAAACAGCCAGGCGGAATATGGCGTTCGGGGTCAGCTGCACCAACTCCAACCCGTAAGCCCATAAGACCTCGCCGACGAAGAGTGTCGAGGGCATCCGAAGCCCGGCATCGAAGAACGCGACGAAGACAATCACCTCTATCTCCTCTGGGTGCGGCTCCGTCTCGTCGCAGCGGGGCAGGCGAACCCCCGCACGCTCCTCCAGCTTTTTCTCCCGGAGGAGAGTCTGGATCGTATCCTCCGTAGCGAGACTCCGCCCTAGCACACAGGAGTTGCGGCCTCCCGACTTCTTTATGGCGTCCCACTGCTTATTGATCTGCGGTGGATCGCGAACCACCAGAGCGTATTCCACCGGTGGCGGCGACACACCGCGCTGGCTAGACGAGGCGCTTCCACTGAGCCGGCGAGCGGGATCTTCCTGGCAAGCCGTTCCTTTCCGAAGTGGAGCGCCAACGAGCAGGAGCAGAGGCGGGTTGCGCTAGCAGGAAGAGAAGCAACAAAGCAAGGCAAGGGCAAACGAGCAACTGAGAAGAACGCTCGCACGCCAGCAGAAAACCTTTATAAAGCCCTCTCACTCCCCCACGATCGAAAACGCAACCGACGGGTGCCTGGCGGTTCGGCTCCCCGCGATCGAGGAGCGCAACCGCTGGCAGATGAGGGAGCGCAGACGCAAGCCACCTGACAGCGCACGACCCGCCAGTAGCATCCTGCCACGCGTCCCACCTCGCTCGGGAAGGGACGTGTGACCACGGTCCTGCGACCACTGGCAACCCACGATGCACCAATCGCGCCCCGCCGCGTGTATTCTTCCATTGGGACTACACGTACGGTTGCAGTTGCCCGCCCCTGACATCCCAGGGGTCGGCGTGATTCACGCCGTCATTAAGACGACGACCCCAGGCCACGAGTCGGTCGGGCCACATGTCGGCCCCACGTCTATAGCGTGACCTCGAACAGCACCCCCGCGATGAGCTCGCCTCGGACCCGTCCCCGGGCGGAGACCCCGCACTCGGCTGCGGTGTCAAGCACGGGAGCTGGGCCTGCCCGACGCTTCGACCTGTCTGCGACAAGAGCACGTCTCCGCTGCGACTTCGACTCTGCCACCGAAGGGCCCTGCCCGACGCCTCGACCTGTCCGCAACGAGAGCCCGCCCCCGCTCCGACTCTGACTCCGCCACTGAAGGGCCTTGCGGGCAAGGACGGCTTCGGCAACCCGCTCAACGCTATATCCTCGCTGCGGGGCGGAGACTACACCAAGCAATAAGGCTCCATCAAGCAACACAGAAGTTCACAGGCCGCAGGGACGGAGGGGCCCAAATGGCTCGACAACATGGCTTCAGCCCGTGAAGCCCATCACCATGAGGGGCTCCTGTTGTAGGGATGCTCCCCACCTAAGCCCAGCCGGCCTGTTAGAAGGTTGTAAAGCCCAATATGGGACATATGTAATGACATAAATACCCTTGAGGGGATTACTCAGGTGTAAGGGTAAGGTTGTAAAAACACTCACCATATGGATATATATACGACACAAGCCATAGGGAAAACCCTAAGCATTGCTCACCTAACTCTCCACTACCATACCTCTCTCTGTGTTTGGTCTGTAACCACAACACTACCCATTTCTTTAGTTTGTTGCATAGTGCATGATACTGTTTCTTATGCACGTAACCAAATCCTGTGCGTCGTGTTATTCCCAGCTTTATTATAAAGTCTATTTTAATTCGCAATATCAAATCTCGTCATCTTTTCGCGTTCAATTCTTTGCGTAGTCAATATCACTTACCTTCATACTTATCGATCATTGCTATCTCGATGATCCTCACAAAATTTTTTGCACTACAATAACATACGACGATCGCAAAATGTTATTGTGAATCTAACATATTTTGTACCATTCACAATCTACAAAAAATCACAAATGGATCAATCGTTACATCACATTATCACTTACCTTTGTTCTTACAAGTCATTGTGCCTCAATCGTCTCCACAAAATTCTTCCGAAAATTTCTCCCACTACAACAACATATGACAATCATAAAATGTTATTACCAGTCTAACAAATTTCGTACCGTTGATAATCTACGAAAATCACAAATGAACCAACCAGCCGACATTGTTTGCCCTTTTATTTCAAAAAAAAACAATCGACAAATAATATTTGCTACATCTATTATCTACAAAAATTGCTCTTTATTTTTCCATAATTACCTCCATCAAATCAATAAAAAATATTACTATTATTTTCTCAATTACATTTTTTTTTGCAATTGGGGTTTGGTTCACTTGCTTTCATCACTACTTTCCCTTCATATGATTTGTGCTAATGGGGGCTACTTACGTTTTTGCCAATAGGTCTTTGGTTCGTTTGCTTTCATTACTACTTTCCTTTCGTATTTACTGCTACTCTCTTCATAATGCAGGTGCATTCTAAGCTGATTGGTCGCTTTGCCTACCTATGCTGATTGCTTCACGTCTTGCTTGAGGATCGCCGGCTTTATTTCGTTGTGGTTGACCTTCTCCTCAGCATAATCCTGATTACCCTTAGTTGCGGTAAGTTCCTCTTCTATGTGTTCAGTTTCTATTTCAGCCGTTACTCCTTTCATGCGTATTACTATTTAGGATCCTTACTAGTTTTCCCTGCCCTTCCTGTATTGTAGGACCGTTTCAAGCTAATTCATCGTCTGACGCTACTTGTGCTGGCTGTTTCACATACTGTCTGAGCATTGCCGGTTTTATTCCGTGGCGCTCACCCTTCATTTTGACATAGTCCTGATTAATCTTAGTTACGATAAGTGCCTCTTCCATGTGGTTCATCTCCATTGTGCTGCTTAGTCCTTTTATACAATTTAGTATTTACAATTATCATGGATTTTGTCTCCCTTCATTATAGGCATATGTGCCTTACCCATATTACATTGCCTTTACAGATTGTTCGTTCTTCCATGTTTAGACTGAGCCCTTTATACGGGCCTTGCTTTGTTCTTGCTTACTTGGTGCGCCATTCATATTCCGTTACTGTACTGGTTCTGTTGCTATTATTGTGCTGCCCTTTCTACTACAACCTCCTCAAATCTGGTTATGTTTAGCTTTAGAGTAAGATTCTTCAAGGTGCCTTCATAGGTTTGCAATGTGCCTTCACAGGTTTGCAATGTGTCTATATTTTAGGAATGCTTATGGCTCTTACTTTACTACCTACGTTTTTTAGTGCCTTCCTATCGACGGTGCTCGTGTGAGCACCACCTTCCTGGATTATCACCTGATTACTGAATTGTACTGAATACCGAACTCGTTCGCCGCAACCCTATACGTTTACAGTTAGTTATTACACTATGTTTCTTACTTTGTTACACTGCTGCTTATTTGATTTGACCTAGTCTCCAAAAAAACATTTTTTAGCAAAGTTACTTGCTTTATGTGCCTTGCTACCTTCGTCCTATTTTTTTCACCCTTTTCCTCTTTTCCCTTGCAGTATTACCTTCGTTATTGTCCTATTGCTCTGCTTGCTTTCATGGATCCAGCGTGCTCTATTAGAACTTGCCGTGAGGAAATTCTACGTGGAAAACAGCCGATTAACTTAATGACCTCCTCAGTACTACCTTTTTTTTTAGATAAAGGAATATGAAAATATTCCGACCTCCAACATTCACGAATGAATGAGTATAGCCGTTCACACAGACAGACTTAAACCAAACATCACCAAAAGGCAGTACAACCGGCACACAACAAAAATTAGGAGAAGAAATCAATCCTCTATCCTACTTCTGTTTCGCCACCCGAACTTGTTGAAGACTTCGAGCACCAAAATCTCCAAAACACGACAACCTTCCCTTAAAGATGTTCTCTCTTCCTCTTTAGATAGCTGGGACCAGTGCCTGATCCAGTACCTCCCCCTGAAAATAACCTGCAAATAAGAATTAGGTGCGTTCTTTTTAAAGACGATATCATTCCTACATAACCACAGTACCCAGCATATAGCTGCCACACCAATTAAAATTTGCTTCCTCCAACTTGACGAAAAACTCGCCAACCATGATCCAAACAAATGATCTATACTCACAGGTGGTTGGATATTAAAAGCAATATAAATTGCATTCCACATAAACCTCGCAATGTGGCACTCAAAAAAGAGATGTTGAATGGTCTCCTCGGCATTACAGAAACAACACTTAGTACACCCTATCCAACCTCTTTTGACTAAATTATCTTTAGTCAAGATGACCCTTCTATTAAGGTACCACAGAAAAATTTTGATCTTCAAAGGCAGCTTAGCCCTCCAAAACACATTTTCCCCTGGCAATCTCTCACTACTCATGATATTTTTATACAGTGATTGTACCGAGAAATATCCATTCTTATTTAAATTCCACACAAACTCATCCTCTTTCTCATTCAAAGAAATCGGTACTATTAGAGCCACCAAATTATGCCAATCTACCAACTTATCCCCTGTTAATGCTCGTCTAAACGAAACATTCAACGGTGTTGTACTTAGTACATGTGAAACTGTAGCATTTTTCTTTCTAACTATTCTATATAAAGATGGAAATCTATTCATGAAAGGTTCCTTTCCTAACCAACAATCTTCCCAAAATCTAGTTTGGTTACCATTGTTGACCACGAATTTGCCCTTCTCCAAGAATTGATCCTTGACTTCCATAAGTCCTACCCAAAAATGAGAGTCCCCCGGTTGTTTTCCCACTTGTGATAAGGTTTTGTTCTTGAGATATTTTCTTTTAAGGACGTCTTGCCATAGACCATCTTCATTTAAAAGCTTAAACAGCCACTTGCTCAGAAGACACTTATTCTGGATTTCCAAATTGAGAATCCCCAACCCCCCGATACACTTCGGTTTACATAAAATGTTCCATCTAGCAAGCCTAAATTTCTTCTTATGTTCATCACACTGCCAAAAAAATCTGGATCTATAATAATCCAATTTTTTAAGGACTCCTTTAGGAATTGCGAAGAAGGACAACATGAACATTGGGAGGCTTGATAAAACTGAATTGATTAAGACAAGTCTACCACCTACTGACAATAATTTTCCTTTCCAACTACTAAGCTTCTTTTGAAATCTTTCTTCAATTAGCATCCAGTCCTTATTCAAAATTTTGCGATAATGCATTGGTATGCCAAGATACCTAAAGGGAAAACTTCCCTCTTTGCACCCAAACAATTCAACGTAATCCTTGCTTGAGTCCTTAGCATCACCAAAGCAAAAAAGCTCACTTTTATGGAAATTTATTCTAAGACCAGACAACTTCTCAAAGGTACATAATACCAACTTCAAGTTTTTTGCCTCTTCTAAATTATTGTCCATAAAAAGTATGGTGTCGTCGGCGTATTGAAGAATAGAAAGACCTTCATCCACCAAGTTTGGCACTAGCCCTTTGAATTGCCCACTTGTTTTTGCTCTAGAGATGAGAATGGCCAACATATCAGCTACTAGATTAAACAAGATTGGCGAGAGAGGATCCCCTTGCCTCAATCCCTGTCTAGTCTGAAAGTAATGACCAATCTCATCATTCACTTTAACCCCCACACTCCCACCGCTAACCACTGTCTTGATCCACTTGCACCAAGTTTGTGAAAACCCTTTCATCCTCAAGGCTTGATGTAAGAAGGACCACTTAACCTTATCATACGCTTTCTCGAAATCTAATTTGAGAATGAGGCCATCCTTTTTCTTTTTATGGATTTCATGAATTGTTTCGTGCAAGATAACAACACCCTCCATAATGTTCCTCCCTGGCATAAAAGTTGTTTGTGAAGGTCTTACCACTCTATTTGCCACTGTCGTCACTCTGTTCGCCATGACTTTTGTGAAAATCTTAAAACTCACATTCAACATACAGATTGGCCTATATTGTTGAATCTGTTTAACTTCCCTTTGTTTAGGTAACAGTGATATAATCCCAAAATTCAAACTATGAAGAGGAAGACTGCCCTTACAAAAGTCCTTAAACATGACCATAAGGTCATCTTTAATGAGACTCCAGAACACTTGATAAAACTCTGCTGGAAATCCATCAGGACCAGGAGCCTTATTGTGTTTCATTTGAAAAATGACATCTCTCACTTCCTTCTCTGTGAATTCTTCAATTAAGATATTATTTTCTACCTCTGTTACCTGAGGAATGTCATCTATCTGAAACTCATCCAAAGAAAATTCATTTCTTTGTGATGAGCCAAATAGCCCTTTGTAGTACTTTGTAATGTATTTTTTTAGATTCTCCTCTCCCTCTATTACCCCCTCTTCTTGATCTAATCGAAAGATTCTAGTCTTTCTTCTTTTCCCATTAGCCACTAATTGAAAATATCTAGTATTATTGTCTCCTTGCAACAAATCTTTAGTTTTAGCTCTTTGGAACCATCTAACCTCCTCTTCTCTAAGCATTTGTGCTATTCTTTCCTTAACACTTTGCTTAAGATCAATTTCTTGCTGACTTAAAAGTTGTACCTCTGCTTTTTTATCAAGTTCATCGGCCACTCGAAAGAGCCCTTCCTTTTCTCTTTTAAACCCCCCTCTTGCATTCTTTGCCCACCCTCTCAAAAACTGTCTCAATTTTCTTATCTTGCTCTGCCATCTTTGCAATGACGTTGAACCTTTTTTCTCCCCCCTCCACACCCTTGTAACTAGATCAAAGAAACCCTCATGTAGGAACCATCCAAGCTCAAACTTGGATAAAGATTGATTCTTAATTTGGATTTCTTCACCTGTGTTTAACAAAAGCGGTGTGTGATCTGAAATTTCTCTATTCAAGGCCTCTACCGTGGTTAGGGGAAACTTTTGCTCCCATTCTGTACTTACTAGAACTCTATCCAATCTTTCATAGGTTGGCACAGTTCTAGAGTTCGCCCAAGTGTATTTGCGCCCTGACATTTCAATCTCCCTTAAATCCAAACCATCTATAATGGCATTGAATAAAAAAGGCCATTTGTCATCATACATTTCGTTGTTTTTCTCACCCGAATTCTAATGATATTAAAATCACCTCCAATCATTATTGGTAACGAGACTTTACTACAAGCCTGTACCAACTCAGTGAGAAACACATCTTTGAATTCAGGTTGCACTGCCCCATACACCGCTACTAAAATCCATTGAAATCCATCGCTTTTATTCCTAAGGTGAAATTTTACGTAAAAGTCTCCTTCTGAAATACTTCCAATATCACAAACATCTAAATTAACCCCCAACAGAATTCCTCCTGATTTTCCATGTGGTTCAGTCCAATGCCATAAAAAATTCCTTCCCCCACAAAACTTATTAAGTTTTGTTTGAGAAAAATCTTTTTTCCCCGTTTCCAAAAGAGCAATAAAATCTAAGCTTTTCTCTCTGGAAGTATTATGCAAAAAACTGGATTTAGCCAAGTCCCTAAGACCTCTGCTATTCCAAAAAATTCCTTTCATAATGAACCATTTTTTGTTAATTTCATTCTCTTTTTCTTACAAGTCCTCTTCTTGGACGACTTAGCGCCGGACTTTTTTTTTTCTTTTTTTGGACAGCCTTAGTTTCACACCTTAGGTGATAACTGTCATCATCAAAAACCTCCTCCATCAATTCTCCACACAAATGGCTTATCGCCTTGTTCTCAAGTTCTTCTATCTCCTCTATTTCACTTTCTGCACTAAAACCCCCATCGCTATACAACTCTGGAACTAAGGAACATCTAGTTCTTTCATCAACAAAAAGTTGCTTTACCGAAGAAATAAAAGAACTATCATTTCTACCCGCCCTGACTCCCAACTGTTTTATTTTAGTGGCTGCAGAAAATAAAGGCATAGAACAGACTGAATTAACCACAACATTACCTTCAGCTTGCTCAAGGTTTCGCGCCACAGCTCGACGTTCTGCCCGCTTCATCGTATGTTCATCAACAACCCTGGCTAATCTCGGACTGGACCTTGAAGGAGACAACAACACTTCTGAAATTGTTGCTGATGCCCTTATCTTGTCCTCAGACAGCTCCCCAGCCACCACCATCTGCGAGCCATCCGTCACAGCCGACCCCACCTCCAAAGCTGAAACATCTGAACCCACCAGCTCAACTTCCAAATACTCTGCATCTTTGCTAACAGTGCCAATCTGCTGCCCAGAATTAAAGCACTTCTTTACCACATTTAAGCCATCCGGCACCACATTCTCCCTCAGCACATCAACAACCAAAGCGCCCCCATCAGACAGTGTAGTACTATCAATACCTGCTTCCACTGACCTCTCAACCACCCCCCACACCTCAATCCTTGGGACTACAACATTGACAGCTTCTTCCAGCACCTTGTTAGCTGAAGTATCCAAAATTTCAGCAGCCTTTAATTTCAGAAATTCAGTAAACTCGGCCTCACTCATATTCTGAATTTTTTCTTTCATCGAGTGTATCCCAGCAACACTATCATTTGGAGGGTGTTCCCCTACCTTCTTCCCGCCCTCACTTATCTGGCGTTTATTGTCCCTATTTTCCTCCAGATCATCAAGCAAATCATCATTTTCAAAATTGTCTCCTGTGCCGTTTTCATTGCCATCATATCCCCCATCCTTGTTGCTATCATTATCTCCATTGTCTCCTCCATTCCATTCAATGTCCCCTTCGTCCCCATTCTCATCAAAACCCCTTTTCTCTACTTCAAAGTCCAACTCGAAATAATGATCCCCGATGACCACATCTAAGTGTGCCGGGATCAACTTTGGGTTTAAAACAGCTACAAAGATTCTTCCAAAGTCCTCCTTCCTCGTCGTTTCCATATCCACTGCTTGGGTTGACCCAAGCATTGATCCAACAGCCCAAAGGTTAAGAAATTCCTTCAGATTCTTCCTTAAGCCAACCACTCTAATCCACACCTTCGGAAGCAAAAAACCTTCTTCTTTCTCATGCCATTCCTCAAATTTCAACCTCACCCCCTGCGGAACTCCTACTTCCTTCACATCAGCACCACCAAAAGCTATTGATCTTTGTAGTTTAGATTTGGAAGGGAATTGAGCAATGAACTCCCCATCACCGTGATCCTTCAGAACCCAAGTCCACTTCACTGGCACAACTCTTTGTAACTGAGAAATCACCTGTACTTTGGACAATGATCCCCCAATAACTGAGATTAACGCCATCTTGGAATCTTTCCTAGCACGGAGCAAAGGTGAATGTGGGATATGATAAAACCCCAGCCCGTGAACAGCATAGCCCACTGCATGAGCCACCGGCCTCGGCATCTTTAGGATCGGACACCTGTGATTCACATGCTCATGACTGTCGCAAATGACACAATAAATTTCTGCTGAACAATTTGCTGCCACATGACCCTTCTTGGTACATCTTGAGCACCTAGCGCCCGTGCGAACCACTTTGCCATCACCATCAGCTTGTTCTTGAATGTCCTCCATCTGCACATCAGCAGAACCATCCAGCACCAATTCCTCACCTGACTTCTTAGTCATCTGCTCAAAAGCCTTCACCTCATGCGAACTATCTCTCGGGCCCTTTGCCACCTCCTGCCAGCCTTGCTTATCAGTACCAAGGCCACCGACAGAGCCACCAAAGCTCCTGCCGCCTCTCCCACCAAACCGCTGATGCAGCCCGCCACGACCACGACCGCCACCTCCAAAAACGCCACGGCCTCCCGAACGGAATCCCTGACCACTGCCAAAGAAAGCTCCACGACCATGGGGAATCGTTCCGCGTCCACCAAAAGCATCCTGACTAGGGCGAGGCGCACGTCCTCCCCAACCACGAGACGCTCCGGTCACTGCCTGACCACCTCGCTGCACCATCTCTCCCTCCCTCCCTTCCAACTTCTCCCGCGCTTGCACCGTTGCCCGCACAGCTTCAGCGTATGAGAGAGTGCGAGACGATGCGAAACGAGGAGACGAAACGAAACAAGCTTTTGGCTACTCCCTATCTTCCTTGAAAGCACCTCGGGACTCCTTTCCTCGCCAAAAGTACCCCTAATCCCATGGAGATGGAGCATTGAAATGCCGGGTGGGCTCCGATTCGTACTCGGCCCATACACTGATTGGTCTGCTCCACCGGCCCGAGAAGGTGAAGCGTCTTCTGAGTTTGAAATTCAAATCGCAAATCCATTGGTGCGTCCACCGACATCGCCGGTGATGCGACCGGCAAAATCTCTCCGATACAACTTCGTGGCACAGCCCCTACAGAGCAAACCTCTTTCAGCCTCATCTTCTTGTTTATCGATTTGCTAGACCTTGAATCCTTGATCCAAACATCTCCAAGAGACACTGTCGTCGATTGTCTTGGCTTAGGAAGAGGACCTCTCCATTGCCTGCTTGTCGGCGAAGCACGCATATCAACAATTGCCTCAGTAATCCTTGTGGCTATGGAACGAGGGTGACGCCCATGACCTGCAGCGCACTCTACAGATCCAAACTTGGGTGAGTTAAATTTATTTAACAGTTGTGATACAGCTCTTACCAAATCATCCGCCGTGAAACCGGCTTGCACCGCATCGAACACAAAACCATCGCTTGATGATGTGGGAGAGCTTTGGACAACAGCCCCTTCCTCCACGTCAGAATCTTCATCTCCATCACCGCCTTGCTTCCAAAATTTCAAATCCCTTTCTGCTTTCCGAGCACCGTCTAGCGGGTCGAGCGACGAAACGAGTAAGAATGGCGCCGAATGTCGCCGCAAGTTAGGTCCGGGTGCGAGAACAGCTGGCGATTCTGGCGCTGCACCTTTCCGAACGTCGGCCACCGCTGTCGGCACCGACCGTCCGTTGGCCGGCTCAGCCATATCGACCTCGAGTAAACCTATGGCCACCAAGTTGATTGATCGTGTGATCTGGCCATCCCCAGTACTACCTATCCAGACTTTACCTAATGCCATCGCACCAGCGCTTTCACAGCTGCCACCACAACCATGTATGATTAATGTTAGTGTTATGTATCTTACGCAAACCGATTATTGCCCCTTTTGGATTCTTCTCCGAGAGCTTTGCTTTGTCAGTCATTCCTATTTCGGTTTCATTTTTTGTTCTACAGCCTTCCTTACAGACGTTAGTATGGTCCCTCCATGGAAGCGTCAACACTTACTAACGTAGATGCGAATATACTTGCCCAATTAGTTTGTTTTACTTGTTTTTCGTTTCCAGTTTGGACAATGCCTGCACATTGATAGTCTTTTTATTCCTTTTATACTTAATGTGATACTACCTGCATGTTTGCATCCATTCCTTGGCTATTTTTTGGTTGTTCTTTTGGTTTTCGTATTCCTACTGCAATACTACCCATATGTTTGTGTCAGTTCCTTTATCTTTTTACCCCCCTTATTCTGCATTTGTACTGCAGTGTTGTTCACTTTGGGTTGTCACCTACTCGGTATGGATCGATTCCTTATTTATCGTTCCAACTGAACCTGAAAGGCTGCCGTTTCGATAACACCAATCCCTTGTTTATTATCTCAATTGAACCTGAAAGGCCAGCGTTTTGATACTGCTGATTTATAATTATGTTTTCTGGATTAAACCCTTTTTCATAGCTTGATAGATTCTGAATCTATTATATCGAGTTTACACGTGATTTTTTACTTACATTACGTTTCTGTCTGATTTCTATTCATGGTTTGCTCATTGAATGGTTTACGCCCATGGCCTGTGTCTTGGATTAATGTGTTCGAGATGTGATACTCACGTGCTTCTCTACAGTTTTGTTATTCCTGTGAGTATGCTGTACACAGTTCCTTATGGTTTTCGTGTCGTATATAGAAACATTCTACGATTTTCGGTCATAATTTTTGTTCTTTTGTTTCTCATGCAGGTGGGTCTCTAAATAGTTTGGTACATTGTATAGCCAAACGTACTTGCCTTCTTTCTGGCTTTAGTATCTCCGTTCTGCTTTACTCCCTGCGACTTCTATCCATATAGAACCTGTTTGGTTGCCTGCATCAGGGTAGCTCGCATCCGCTCATGCAAGAAGATGGTGTTTGGTTGGCTGCATCGAGGTGAGAGCCTGCACGAGTGGATGCAAAAAAGCAACTGGAGCCAGGCTGAGCTCGTACACGGCTGAGGAGCTTCCCTCCTCAGCCTGGCCACGCGCATGCAGGTGCATGAGCTGATGCAGGCAACCAAACAGGCCCATAGCGACTTTACTGATCCTTACCGTGGTAATTATTTTTTGTGCGCAGTTTCCTATGTAGGTTGCTCTCTACCATTTATCGAATCTAAATACGTTATTTACCTTGCTTCTCTTACTTTTCAATGCCTTCCTTCCTTGCTTCTTTATGCTGCTTGAATGGATTCATGCTACATTACTGTACTGTACCATAGTAACTCTCTTAAGCTGACCAAACTGGTTATTGTGCCACTTTTTCCATATATTAAGATTGCTCAGCGCAAAGATAGATGTTTCCCACGATATATATACGCTATTACCTTCTCATTGCCCTTTTTTTTACTAGCTTTGCTACATTTTTACTTTTTTACATTCTTTTTTTAGCATTAAATACAGCAGATGAGGCCTCCACTGTAGAGATTTTATTAAAGAAAAAGAACTAAACAAGCATGTTTGCCAAGAGGCCAAACAGCAGGAGCAGGTCTAGAGAGGCTTAAAAGAAAACAAACCAGAGAAAGAACTAAACAAGAAGCTTTACACAAAGAAGAAAAGCAGCTCGTTTGGCCTCAACAAGAAATCTATGAGACTGAAGTTTAGCCTCTTCAAGAAAGAGAGCCTTCCAAGAATTGAAAGAAGGTCTTCCTCTGTCAAATATGAAGTTATTTCTTTGCTTCCAAATTTGCCAAGTGGCGATGGTGAAGATTTCCATGAAGAAGGGGTTCTGGAATTGCTGCTTTGTTTGTACCATCATTTGGAAGAAACCTGCAGCCAAATTCCAATGAATGCCCAAATGCTGCCAACACCTTTGACTGAAGGGGCAACTGAAAAATAGATGAAAGGCAGTCTCTTCATTATTGCCATCACAGAGGACACAGTTATAGTTGTTGCCTTCCAGCTTGTGTTTTTTCCTTTTGAGGATATTTCTAGTATTTAGCCTATCCATTAGGAGGAGCCAAGTGAAAACTCTGAGTTTGTTGCAACACTTGGAGTTCCAAATCCAAACAAGAGGGGTTGGGGGTTGGAAACTTCTGTAGGGAAGGTTATAGAATTTAGAAGAGGAGTATTTGCTATTCCCCCAAATATAATGCCATGAATCTTTTGTGTTTTCCTGGACTTGAATTGGCTGTATGTAATCCTGCAACTTTTGATATTCCTGAAAAGCTTGCTCAGAAAGAGGCAGATGAAATTGAGCCTCCAGACTATTGTTCAGCAGAAACTGAGCCACTGAAGTCTTTTTGTTTTTTGCAAAGGAGAAAAGTCTGGGGTAATTGGTTTCCATTACATTGTCATTCCACAGATCTGACCAGAACAAGACAGTGGAACCATCCCCAACTTTGCAGCTAGCAACACCTCTGTAAGGATCACAAAGCCTCAGGACATCCTTCCACCAAAAGGACCCCCTGTCGGTTGAAGCATGAGGGACTTCACCATTGGGATAGTGAGCATACCAAATTAGTTTAACCCAGGGGATTTCCTTCCTGTTGTAGAATTTGTCTAAGTGCTTGAGCAGGAGGGCAGAATTTTGGCTTCTCAAATTTATGATGCCTAGACCCCCCTTCTTTTTAGGTTTACTGCATTTTTCCCAAGCCACCAAAGGTTTCATTTTCGCATTGCTATCCGAACCTCTCCAGAAACAATGTTTCCTGGCTCTGTCAATATGCTTAAGAACTGCAATTGGCAGCTGGAGGGAGCACATTGCATAGGTTGGGAGAGAAGAAAGAACTGAGTTCACTAGTTGGAGTCGACCAGCATGAGTTAAGAAATTGGAGGTAGCTGTGAGCCTTCTTTCCACCTTATTCATGAGAGTTTCAAAGTGCTCAACTGTAGGCTTGGTGGTGCCCATTGGAAGGCCTAGATAAGTGAAGGGGAGCGAATCAAGCTTACAGCCAAAGACTCCTGCCAATTGTTGAGCTCTTTCATAGGAGATATTCAAAGGGACTAGGCATGATTTCCTGTAGTTGACTCTGAGTCCAGTTGACTGAGCAAAGGATTCTAAGAGCCCTTTCAAGGTGAAGAGTTCACGCTGCGACGCTTTCATGATCAGTAAAGTATCATCCGCATATTGAATTATGGGATACTGAGCCATCTCATAAGAGGGAATTGGCAGTTCAAACAAGCCAATTTTACATTCTTCATTTGATTGCTTCAGTTAGTACATCAGGTTTGCGCTTTATAACTTACAAACGAACTATTGTACAGAACTACCTGAATTCCGGATTAATAGCTGCTAGCTCACTTTACCTACTACTTTAAATTACAATTTACCTTTTCTTTTAACGATTAATATACCTTAATGTTTTGGACTGTTTACTGCCTATGTACTTGATTCGTTTCCTTGCTTTTGTATTTGTTACCTATTCTTCAGCTTCGTGCACTCTCCACAATATTTCCCTTGCTTTTATGAATTCACTCTATTTTATTATACCTTCCCATCAGACCATCGTATGCGCCAACTATTTAACCACCTTATCGGTTCCTTCATGTGGTCTCATTCTTGATGCAATAAATTAATAATTTCTACACTTTCTACAATTTATTACTCATTCATATATACCTGCTTAAACTTTCCTACTTGGTTTAGAGGTCAACTATATATGATAGTGCAATGGTGGGACCAGTGGACATTCCTGCTCCAAATGAAGACTCCAAACTGGAAAGGTTTAGTGGTGATAGTACATACGAGTTAGGGTTAGATGGGCCGTAGTTTTCAGACCCAGCTGTTGCTCACCACACCACTTTCCAGAAAAAGACATCAAGCTCTATATATACCAAAAGCAGTTAAGCACAACAAGCTGTTCGTCCGTTCGTTCGGTTCTAAAATTCCAATCGGTTGCGAGATGTACGTCTTCCCCGTGCTGTAGATTCGTCTGTATTATTATTATTATTATTATTATTATTATTATTATTATTATTATTTATTATTATTATTGTTGTTGTTGTTGTACTCTACACGGCAGCATGCAGGAGTCCCAAGTTAGATCCGAATAGTTGGTTGTTAATAAGATCGAGGGAATGATGAGTGATCCAAAGTTTGTTTTGTGTAGTATAACATTACTTCTACTGGGTACGTACTGTGTGGTAGTACTGCGGGTGAACTAGTACTCCACCGTCGATCAAGCTTTATTTGCTGGATAGTCCTTCACACTGTGCTGATATGCATACACAAATGTTTTATCTGGAGTACAGTAAAATCTCTTTATTGTTTTCCTCTTTTGCAACGCTCGCTTACAGGTGGGTCCCATTTGGATGGTTGAAACATGTCGTCATAGACACATGGCGGAGTGCTGTTTCGCTGGCAATTCAAGGGGAGAATGATACTCTGTTCTCATTCACTGGGCAGCAAGCAAATTCAGAGTTCTTTTCTCTCCTCTCTGTTTTTTCATGTTCTCCTCTCTGTTTTTGCATGTTTTCCGAATTCGATTTTCTCAGTCATATCACACAAGTCGTGCCCAGGAGAGCTAGAGCAGCTGTAGTAGTGGATGACAGATATGAAACAGTAGTACTTCTAGTAGGGACCGGTGTATCTTGTGATCTCTGCAAGGCTGCCTGATAGCTATCTAGTATCTAGCTAGTTGGATCGGCAAGGAAGCACAAACGTCATGGGGTCCTCCTCTGAACTGCAATCTGTGAGGTTCAAGGCTTTGTTGCGGCAACGCTACATGCTACGCTAAAGCCAGAGCCAAACGTACTAGGGTTTGTTCTTGGGTTTGCTTGGCCGGCAAATCAGCTCCTCGATCCAAGTTTCATCAGCCATCAGCGTGTGCTTTGGATGCAAGCTTGCCGGCTGGCACGCGACCTGATCCGGAGAAAAATGGACTCTGCTGCGGATTTTGCTAAACTTGCCGGCTGGGAGTGCGACGATCTTGCTTAGAACTTGCAGCAGTAACGATCGATGCGGTGTACAAACGGACGGGGGCACTGCACGTGGCTGCCTCTTTTATCTGTAAAGTGCAGTGCTCATGTGATGACCTGATCATATATACAGGTGCATGCATGCATGTATGCCATTGCCATGCTGTCCTGAACTGCTAGATGCTAGATCTCGTCGTCGAGCTTTCTTCGTACGTGGCGGTCAAAGACTCAAAGTTCAAAGAACGGTCATGTGGACAGCATATATGGATCATCCGCCTTGCAAACGAAAAAAGAAAAAAAATCATGGTCAGGAGAGATCTCTAGTTATGCGTGCATGCATACGCGCGTAGAGAGTATATGTTGTGATGATCTGGTGGCGTCCAGCATGCACTTTTGACGGACTCCTCTGTTTCCTTCGTCATGCTGGACTTCGGCTGCTGCTCTAACCCTCTGACGAACAACACTTATTTTGCCACACAGCCTTTACTGCCTGAGCAGGAGAGCCACTTCAGCACTAAAGGTCAGGTGCCTGTGCTGCTGCTGGTAGAGGTGGTGCAACTAGCAATGGCACTCCTTTTCCTCCCGTGATCCAATAGTGGTGATGTTGCTGGTGTTGACCAGCTGGGCATTGCATTCATGCAATGCAACCTGGAGCAACTTTGGGACATACCTGTGTTGTCTTCACCTCCGACTTCCCTTGCCGTCCGACTTCCCTTGCCGGCAATAACGAAAACAAGCACGAGCAATCAAGAGAACTCAATGAGCTTAACACTTGGATCTCTTCGACTGAGCCGGCCCCCTTTCTTCGCCGACTCCCCTCCCTTTCTTCTCTCCTTCACCTTGCCGCCGCTGGAGCACGCCGCCGGAGGCTTGTGTGGATGCTAGGAAGGCGGCGGCGGGGCTCTCTCCCCTGGATCTGGACGGTGGCTTCTGGATCTGGGCGTCGGGTTTGAGGCGGCCGGGCCCCTGTGGAAGTCAGCGGACGTGAGCGGCGGCTGGGGCCGGAGTCGAGCGGGCGGCCTTTCTTCTCCCCAGCGCTCCCTTACCGCTCCCCTTCGCCTTGTCGCCGCAGGCTTGTGCGGGAGTTAGGAAGGCGGCGGTGGGGCTCTCTTGCTTGGATCTGGGCGATGGGTTTGAGGCGGCCGGGCCCCTGTGGAGGTCGCCGACGGAGGCAGCGTGTTCGTTGGCGCCCTGATGGGCGTCCGTGCTGCGGCTTTTGGTTCCGTGAGGCGTGGGTGGCGGCGCCCTTCGACGCGTCGGCAGCAGTGGTGCGGAGGCGGCCGGATTCTACGGCTGTCGGTGGTGGAGGCGGAAGGCGAGAGGGAGATGATGTCAGAAGAGTCCGCGGCGGCCTGCTGCGCCGAGGGGGCGGAGGCCGGTGTCGGCTCGGCGGCTCCCGTTGACGCCGAGCGGCGGCAAGAACCGGTGGGAGTGAAGGAGTATAAGGCGTTGGAGGGCGGAGCCGTTGATGGGTTGGACGCGAGGAAGGTGTGGAGTTGGTGGCGGCGCTGTGCGAGCGGAGCAGGTTGGCGGAGCGGGTGGGAGCGCTGGAGCGCGCCGTCCGGCAGGTGGAGGAGGCCGACCGGCGCCGGCGGCAGCGGCCGGGGTGCGGCAGGAGGTGCGGCTGCTGGGATTGTCCAGGGAGCCATGGCGCGGCGTTGCTCGAGCGGGAAGGCATGGCGCGGTGGTGGGCGACTTAGTGCGCCGACGACCGTAGGCTTGATATGTGGCTCTTGTCCCTGGATCTGTTCTATGGTGGCGCATAGGCGTCGCATAGTGGTTTCTTCAATGGCGGTCATTGCAGGAAGCAGCTCGTCATGGAGTTCAAGGGTGGTTATGCCATGGCCTTGAGGCGTGCAGGACTCCGGTGTGCTGGTGGAGGTCTATTTTGTGTGTGGGTAGTGCGTGAGTTGCTGTGGAGGTGGTGGCGAAAGCCTTGCCGGTGATCCTACCGGTCTCGACAATTATGACGTCCTTGGACGCCATTTTTTTCCTGGAGGGTTGTCATGGCATTCCATAGCCTTCATGTATTCTGTTCTCCAGGTGAAAGCCTTGTCTCGGTGAGGCGGGCGGCGTCGGCGACCCTCGTCGCCTCCTTGGAGACGTCGCCTCGGAGGTTCATCTTCACGCAAAATAGACCGAAGTTTGGATGGCTCAGTTGGATGAGGTTAGGGGCTTGGTTGAAAGCAAGGATGGAGAAGAAGTTCTGAAACTTAGGGGGTGTTTGGGACTGCTCCACAAACTCTGCTCCACGAATTCTACCATGGAGCAGCTCCACAAAAAACCTAGAGTTTGTGGACCCCTTTAGGTGCTCTCACAACTCCACCTTTTTTCCTCGAACAGAGTGCGTGGAGCTGAACCTGTTTGGCTAAAAAACATAGAGCGGAGCTGAAAAACGTGGAGTGGAGCAGTCCCAAACACCCCCTTAGTCTTTCTAGCTTTTTCATAGTCCTAAAGCTCTCTTTCTTGTTGTTTTGTGCTCCTCAGTTTTGAGGCTTTGAGCCTAAGAGCTCGTGTAACTTTTGGCTTTGTATATCCCAAGTGGATATAGAGATCGAATTTTGTATCCTTATCTAAAAAAATGAGCTTAACACTTTTTGGTGCAGCCTGAATTGCTGCTTTTCTCATGTATCTATTGCTCTTATATAGGAGCAAAATGAGTACACAACTGATTACAAAAGGGGTTAAAAAACCCAAGACAGAAACAGACTAGAAACCGTGTCCGTGACAAACCGTGTCTGTGACCGAGCAAGATTATCCAACAATCTCCCCCTAATTCTTGCTCGGTTCACTTGACCTTAACAACGCCAATCTTCTCGCGCAATTCACAGAACTTGGCGCGTCCAAGTGACTTAGTCAGAATGTCAGCGAGCTGTTCCTGAGAGCTCGTGAAATCTAAGCATATCTTCCCGCTGTCCAGACATTCACGGATGAAGTGGAATTTAGTATCGATATGCTTACTTCTGTCGTGAAGGACATGATTCTTGCTTAAGGCGATCGCGGACATGTTATCCATCTTCAATTGTGGCGGCTGAAGCTTGGTGCCGATCACGTCGCCCAGCAGCCGCGAGAGCCACACCGCTTGGCATGCTGCCGCTGCGCCCGCGATGTATTCCGCTTCGCAAGAGGAGAGCGCTACCACCTTTTGCTTCTGGGATTGCCAAGAAATTGGCATTTCACCGAGGAAGAAGATGATCCCGGTGGTGCTCTTCCTGTCATCCACATCTCCCCCCAAGTCGCTGTCACTGTAGCCTGTCAGATGAATGTCACCGTTCGAGTGCTTGGAGTAGATGATGCCGTAGTCGATCGTGCCGGAGACGTACCGGAGCAAATGCTTGACGGCAACGAGGTGCTCCTGCTGTGGCTTCTCCATGAATCTGCTCACGTAGCCCACGGCAAAAGCGATGTCGGGCCGTGTATGCACTAGGTACCGCAAGCTTCCCACCAAGCTGCGATACATCGTTGAGTCCACCTCCGGCGTAGCACTGTTCTTGAACAACTTCAGACGCACCTCCATGGGCATCTGGCACGCGTTGCAGCCTTCAAGCTGCGCTTTTTCAAGCAGCTTGCGTGCGTACGCCGCCTGGCACAACGTGATGGCGTCCTGGCTCTGCTTCACCTCGATCCCAAGGTAGTATGAGAGCAACCCCAGGTCGCTCATGCGGAAGAGTCGACACATCTCGCCCTTGAACGTGTCGATGTCCTCCGAGCGTGATCCCGTGATGATGAGATCGTCGACATAGACGCCCACCACCACGCGTGACATCGCGACGCCCCTTGTGTACATACCGTGCTCGCTGGCGCACCGGGTGAAGCCAAGGTCGCGGAGGCTGTTGTCGAGCTTAACATTCCACACGCGCGGTGCTTGACGGAGTCTGTACAAGGCCTTTCGTAGCCTCAGCACCTTCTCTTCTTGCCCAGCCGCAATAAAACCTGGCGGTTGCCAGACGTACACCTCCTCGTTCAGGTCGCCGTTGAGAAACGCCGACTTGACATCCATGTGATGCACAAGCCAACCTTCCCGAGCCGCCACAGCGAGCAACATCCGGACCGACTCCATCCGAGCAACGGGTGCGAAGACCTCGTCGTAGTCGATCCCCTGTTGCTGGACGTAACCTTTCGCCACGAGTCTCGCCTTGTGTTTGACGATGGCCCCCCGTTCGTCGCGCTTTAGTTTGAAGACCCACTTCAGGCCAATTGGATGATGGCTTGAAGGTAAGTCGACGAGCGTCCACGTACTGTTCTGCTCGATCGACGCCATCTCCTCGATCATTGCCTTCCGCCAGCACTCCTCGCCACGTGCCTCCTCGAACGTGGCAGGCTCATCGCCCACGGCAAGTAGCAGATCATCCCACATCTCCCGCTCTGCCAGTCCTGGAGTCGTTGCCGGGCCGAGGATGTTCTCCAATGTCCTGAACCGGAGTGGGACATCGTCGTCGTGGTCGCCATCCAGGTCCAGGTCTCCGCTCGGTGGCGAAGCATACTCGATCTGCTCCGCAGGGATTGGGGCTGACTGTGGCGTGCGGGGCTCAGACCCGCACGTGGGCATCACTGCATCGGGAGATGCATGTGCTGTCGGTGTCTCGCCGCCCGGCGCGGCGTCGTGCACCGCGTCTTGCACTCCCATGTTATGGTGGATCGTCACCGTCATTTGAGTAACGTGAAACGGTTCCGAGTCCGCCGCGCTTGAGTCTTCGTCGTGCTTGCTCCAGGAACAAAATGAGTACACAACTGATTACAAAACGGGTTAAAAAACCCAAGACAGAAACGGACTAGAAACCGTGTCCGTGACAAACCGTGTCTATGACCGAGCAAGATTATCCAACAACCTGCAGAGGAATTGGAAAAACCAAAAAGACTAGCCAACGTGTTCAGTGATGCTGACTGAGGCTTGTAGGTTTGGATGAACTTGTTGGGTGAGTCAAGAGCAAAGCATTCGGTTTCGTCCACATTCATGAAGTCGACCGGCCGGAACAAATTCTTTCAACGCTCCAATTGGAAATTAGTACTGTACTGATCAACCATGGCGCACTATAATTAACCAGCAAAAGGTTCAGAACAGCTCAAGCAATGCAGATTTAAAATCACCCGCCAACGCAGTCAGCAATATGAACGACAAGATGGCATACTCATAATGGAGTAATGGACAACTCAACAATACAACCTTTGAGGGAACTATGAAGCTAGAAATGCGACATGCTGTGATATCACATGAAATTAAACGTGCAAGCGGACTGCAAGCCTGCAACCTGGCCTCATGGGTTCTAACTGGGCCTCTAGAAGGGTCACTGAACTAGTGGTTCCTATGATAAGCCGATTGCTCTCTGAACTAGTTGATCCAAGCCATCCCCTCATGCTGATCTATAATAAGCTGATTGCTCACTGAACTAATTGATCCAAGCCATCCCCTCATGCTGATCTATAATAAGCCGATTGCTCACTGAACTAGTGGTTCCTAACACATGCAAGATAACATTTCATACTACATAACCGATTGGCCTGCCGTTTTTTAGAGGCACAGTTATAGGAACAGGGTCCCTGGCTGAAACTTCTATAATGGGTTCTTGCATATTCTCTAAAATGTGATTAGGTAACCTAGAATTAGCAGTTGGCCAGTTGCTTATATCCTTACATATATGTAGTTGCATACTCGCATGCACTATCCTATTCTTCCTACTAAAAAAATACTAAATAGACAAAAGGCATTCGGTTCCACTACAAAGATCTTTGGCTTTGGAATGCGAGAATTTCGTAGGAATAGTGTGCCTGTTTTATATACAGATTGATAAGAGTAGTATGCTTGTTCAATATAAAAAATAATGCCGTAAACTAACTTATCAAAAAAAATTACAAGGCAACAAGTATCTAATTTTCAGCATTGAAAATATAAATAATTAAAGCTTTTAGAAATTCTGAGTTCTAACGTGGACAGAATTGCAGGAGTGTCACCATCTAGTTACACTAGTTCAGTGATTTCTTGTGACTTTCCTTGTAACGGGGATGAAGTGGTTGTCAAGACTCAAGACAAGCACTTAGCATGTTTTGAAGGTGACCACTCTTCCTTGTTCGATGGAAAACGCGGCAAGAATGAACCTTTCCACGTTATGGATCGTTTGATTAGAATTAGAACGACTGGCCACGGCAGCTACTAGAGCAACTCAACATATGTGCAGATGGATGGGAACAACCCAAGAAATTCTGTGATACCGACTGAGGTTTGTAGATTTTAGGGCCTCAATAAACAGTGGTTGTAGTCCACTGGTTTGTACTAGTAGCCTCAATAAGCACTGATAAGCAAGTACTAGTAGCTCGTAAGTTGTAGTCCACTGGTTTGTATCTGCTCTGGATTTTATACTGTTCTGCAATTCTTCATTTCTGCTACTGCAAGATAAATATGGCTGTAGTCTCTCGGTATCTCTGACTTGCAATCAATCATCGATACTATCGTTCCCGTGTAGACTGGAGACTCTTCTGCCGGTGTTTGGACCCGAGACTACGTGGAATGTGGGATTCAAAGAGACTACGTGGTGTTTGGACCCGAGACTGTTTTGGATGATCATGATTGGAATGTGGGATTCAAAGAGACTACGTGGTCTTGACTTCACCATTGGCTCCGGTTAACACTTCTTGGCCAATGAGTAGTTTTTGAGTACTCCCACACTGCCACACAGCACATAAGCGCTAAGAAGAAACTCACTCCAAAATCCAGCTGTAAAGCACCATGCCCAGTCTGATCTTGCTCTGCATCCTATTGATCGTCTCTGTCGACGACGTCGTCCTTGCTGGCGACGGTGAGTTCATATACAACGGATTCACCGGCAGCAACCTCCACCTCGACGGTGCGGCTTCCATCACACAAGATGGCATCCTTACTCTAACAACGAGCAGTAACGACATCCAGGGCCACGGCTTCCACCCCGTGCCTCTTCCCTTCGTCTGGTCCGATGGTTCTGTCCTGATGCCCCTGTCCTTCTCGGCCACCTTCGTGTTCGCCATCACACCCAACTACACCGCCCATTCCGGTGACGGGATGGCATTTGTGATCTCCTCGGCCTCGGACTTTTCTGCTGCCTCGCCAGGGCGGTCCTTGGGCCTTGTCGATTTGTATGGTTCGTCACCAAAAAAGTTCTTTGCCATAGAGCTCGACACCGTCGCAAACCCGGAGTTCAAAGACATAGACGATAATCATGTCGGAATCGATCTCAATAGCCTGACGTCCACCATCTCTGCACCTGCGGGCTATCACTACAATGATGACGTCGACAAATTTGGTTTGCCGAGTTTTGAGTCGCTAAGGCTTTCCAGCGGCAAACCGATGCAGGTGTGGGTGGACTACTACGGCGACTCCATGCAGCTCGACGTCACGCTTGCTCTCGTCCCCATGCACAAGCCCTTTCCACCGTTGCTGTCTTACACCGGCGTCGACCTCTCGACCGTGCTGGGGGTTTCTCCCAAGGACAAAGCATATGTCGGCTTCTCCGCTTCGATGGGTGACAAGCGTGGCGCCAGTCATCAGATTCTTGGATGGAGCTTCACCCTGAGTGGACCGGCCAAGCCGCTCGACTACTCACTGCTGCCATTAAAACGAATGCGACAAGATAGACCACAAGCGAACAAGAAAATTTTCGTCAAATGGTTGCCTGCAGCTATATCTGTGCTTGCCATACTTGCAGGTATAACAGCTTGCGTTGTGCTTCGATATTTGTGGAAGAAGAACGCAGAGAAGCAAGAAGACTGGGAGGCTGAGCTGGGACCCCGCCGCTTCGGATACAAAGACCTCCGCAGAGCGACCAATGGGTTCAGCAGCACGCAGATGCTGGGGAAAGGTGGCTTTGGGCGCGTCTATGGAGGGGTCCTTGACGCCTCCGGCGTGCGTGTCGCGGTGAAGCGGATCTCGCCGGAGTCAACGCAGGGCCCGACGCAATTCACGGCCGAGATCATCATCCTTGGCCGCCTACGGCACCGGAACCTCGTCCGCCTGATTGGTTATTGCCGGCACAAGGATGACCTTCTCCTGGTCTACGAATATATGCCCCACGGCAGCTTGGACAGGTTCTTGCACGGCCAGACTAAGCACACACTCGTCTGGCCTCAGAGGTTTCACATCATCAAGTGTGTTGCGGCCGGCCTGCTGTACCTGCACGAGGATTGGGAGCAGGTCATCATACACCGCGACGTCAAAGCGAGCAACGTGCTGCTCGACGGCGAGATGAACGGGCGATTGGGTGATTTCGGTCTCGCGAGGCTACACGACCACGGCGTCGACGCGCACACCACGCACGTGGCCGGCACAAGGGGGTACCTCGCCCCAGAGCTGACGAGGTTCGGCAAGGCGACCAAGGCAACCGACGTGTTCGCGTTCGGCGCGTTCATCCTCGAGGTGGCCTGCGGGAGGCGGCCGGTGGGCCTCAACGCCCGCGGCGAGCTGCTGGTGCTCGTCGAGTGGGTGCGCGACGTGTGGGCGAGCGGCTCGATCGTCGACACTGTGGATCCAAGATTGGAAGACTATGTTGCTGATGAGGCGGAGCTGGTGCTCAAGCTCGGACTATTGTGCTCGCACTCCTTGCCAGCGGCGAGGCCCGGCATGCGCCTTGTCATGCAGTACCTCGACGGAGACTTGCCTTTGCCGGAGTTCTCGCCAGGTTATCTTGGCATCACAGACGTTGATCAGGTCCTTGAAGCGGCCCCCTCAGTAGCGACTACGATCACAGGTCTGTCAGGAGGAAGATGATCCAAGCAGCTCGATTAATTGATGTCTGGTGGGTGTCAGAATATGATGTTGCATGTAATCCTGACTTGGTCGGGTCTGTTAGCAAAATGTCGAGTCTTCAGTGCGTGTGTTGGTTTCAGTTAGTGCGTGAGTGCGTTTTCAGTAACTGCACATTGTGTGCTTAATCCTGACTTGGTCGGGTCTGTAAGCAAAAAGGCAAGTCTTCAGTGCGTGTGTTGGTTTCAGTTAGTGCGTGAGTGCGTTTTCAGTAACTGCACATTGTGTGCTGGTGTCATAGGTGGTGAGACCAATAAAATCGGATCTCAGTTGGTCTAGCTAGCCATGGGAAAAAGGAGTCTGTTATTGAGTTATCGCTGAAGTCCTAGTTTAAGAAATACACCTGAAAATTGCCCCAAAACTTTGCCTCTAAAACTCTATCTGTTCTTGTCCTTTGAATTTACTGTTCATCATCAGGCAATAGAAGAATTTCGATTGATTGGGCGTGTTGATCAGTAGCTTTAGTCCAACACTTGGTACAGATCTCAGTTCATGCCCAAGTACCCAAGGTTCAAGCCGATGGCCATCATCACGCAGCAGGTGGCAAACAAGAGCGGCGGCGTGCCCTTTCATTACCCGATGTGATATCATCCAACTACACCGCGTGGGCGATCAAGATGGAGGCGCTGATGGATGCCTAGGGTATCTAGGAGGCTATTGAACTGGTGGCTGGTGTGGTCATGGAGGTGAAGAAGGACAAGTCGGCACAGGTCTTCATTTTTTAGGCCATACTTGAAGACATTCTCCTATAGGTGGCCAAAAAGAAAACAACCAAGGAGGTGTAGGATTCCATGAGAACAAGATACCTCGGGGCTGATCGGGTTCAGAAGGCATGTCTACAGACTTTGAAGTGCGAGCTTGAGAGCATTGCACATGAAGGAAGGGGAGACCATCGATGATTTTTGCTGGGAGATTGAGTGGGATGGTGAGCAAGTACATCACCTTGGTGCAACCTTGGAGGATCAAGTGCTCATGAAGAAGCTACTCGACTCAACGCCCGACAAGTTCCTCCCTTTAATCGAGCAGTACTCTGATTTGAAGACCATGCCATTTGAGGAGGCAATAGGGCTCCTGAAGACGTATGAGGAGTGAATATGTCATCGCGCCAGCAATGGTAACCACCGATGGGCAGTTCCTCCTCACTCATACCGAGTGGTTGGCATAGCAGAAAGGGTTGGTGGCGAGGAGCTGTCAGCAAACAACAAAGGGCGAGGCTCAAGGAACTCAGATGGACATGGCTGGAAGACGCTTCGTCAGCTTCGGTGGGTCATGAAAGGATGGCATCGGAGGTGGAAAGATAAAAGCCATATCCGATGCTTCAACTGTGACAACCTAGGGTACTATGCCTCAGAATGCCATGGAAACGCGTGAAGAGGTGAATTTGACTCACAATTAGGACGATCAACCGGCACTGATGTTGACTGTGTGCACGGAGGAACCATACAACTTGGTGCTTCTGAATGAGCAGCATGTCCTTCCGGACCTACGTGCAGATGGCAGCAAGCACAATGTAGCATTGGAATCACCCACCTCCGGATTGTGGTATCTACATAACGGAGCCAATAACCACATGACTAGGCAACGATCTTTCTTCACTGAACGTGATGAAAGTATTGTTGGCCGAAGTAAGCTTCGGTGATGGTTCAATGGTACAAATCAGGGCAAAGGTTCAATCCTATTAGAGTGCAAGAAAGGAGAGCAGCGGCTATTGTTAGAGGTATACTATATTAATATAATGAGCCTGGGACAACTAGTGATGAAAGTGGAATGCACATGCAATAGGTTGTACAAGGTGGTGCTTCACACCGTTGCACCTATTTGCCTTGCCATGAGCCTGGACAAACCGACATGGTTATGTCATGCTCATTTGGGACATCTCAATTTTCAGGCAATGAAATTGATGGCTGACAAGGACATGGTGTAGGGACTGCCAAGGGTTGAACATCCTACACAAGTTTGTGAGGGCCGTTTGTTAGCTAAACAGACTCATTTGCCATTTCCAAATGAAGCACTTTACCGAGTAGTATAGCCACTTGAGCTTGTACATGCAAATTTGTGCAGCCCATTTACACCTCAGAAATTGGTATGGAATAGGTATTTCTTGCTTCTCGTCGATGATTTCAATCAGATTATGTGGCTATACATGCTCAAGTTGAAAGATAAAGCTTTTGGTGCTTTCAAGAAGTTTAAGGTGTTGGTTGAGAAGGAAATTTGGCATGGTCTGAACCTCCTCAGAATAGACTAGGGGTGGAGAATTCTTGTCAAAGCAATTTGCACAATTGTGTGAAGGAGTTTACTAGCACCTCACTGCACCCTATTCACCTCAGCAAAATGGGGTGGTGAAGGGCCCCGAACCGCACTGTGTTAGCGACAACAAGAAGTCTCTTGAAGACCATGGAAGTACTAGGAAGAATGTGGGGAGAGAAAGCCCGTCACACTGTTTACCTTTGAATCGAGTACTGATCAAAGCTCTGGCTGATACTACTCCACACAAAGCCTAGACAGAAAGGAAACCAAACTTGGCACACTTGAAGATTTTTGGTTGCACTGCATATACAAAGATACCAGCTATTCATTTGGAAAAGCTGGATGACAAAAGTAGAGCAATGGGGTATCTCAGTGTTGAAGAAGGAAGTAAGGCACATCGTCTTATGATCCCCATAGCAAGAATCTTGTTGTGAGCCAGGATGTAGTATTTGAGGAACACAGGAAGTGGGATTGGGCAATTGCTAGCAGTGATGAGTTTGGAGCAGCAGCTGAGTTCACTACAGCAGATCCTACAACTGAACCTGATGGGGAGTAGGTAGCCACTGCTACTGCTGCCCAGGAGCCACAAAACACGGGAGAGTAGAAAATGAGTCACAAGACATGGTAGGAGAGTCGACCATACCCAGGCCAAAGGAGTGGACACCCACACCAACATCAGAAAGATGCCAACTGGTCTCAGGCCCATCAGAGATAGGAATGATACCAATTGCAAAGTATGTTGGTCAGCAAGTTTTAGCAGCATATTCGGGTTCATCAAGTCTTTCCTCTCCTTCTACAGAAGGACCTACAAGGTATCGATCTCTCCTAAGATCTATGCAAAAACCCAACCAATTGAGCTCGATCCCGATATATTAATGGTGGAAATTGGGGAGCCTGTGTGCTATCAAGAAGCTGCAGATGTACCTGAATGGCAAGAGGCCACAAGAAAGGAGTTGGAGGCAATTGAAAAGAACAATACCTAGACACTCACTGAATTGCCAGATAGATACAAAGCTATTCGTGTCAAGTAGGTATACAAGTTGAAGAAAGATTCAAATAGGAATGTTGTCAAGCACAAGCAAGACTTGTTGCAAAGGGATATGTGCAAAGATAGAGGATAGGTTTGTAGATTTTTAGGGCCTCAATAAACAGTGGGAGCAAAGCAAGTACTAGTAGCTCGTAAGTTGTACTCCACTGATTTGTATCTGTAATGCGCTAGGGTCCAACCGGCTCAGACCTAACCACATCTGGTGGGCCACGTACACATAGCAATCCGCTTGCACTTTCGTCCTCGTTTCGCGCAAACGGTTAACCGGGGATGCTACCATTGGAACTCCTAGACTTATATGTAAGTGCTTCTTAAGGTAAGCTAGCAAGGTGGACTAATCCAGAACTTTATGTGCACACACACATGGACCAACATGGGCCGGGGTGTCACAGTATCTGCTCTGGATTTTATACTGTTATGCAATTCTTCATTTCTGCTACTGCAAGATAAATATGGTTGTAGTCTCTCGATATCTCTGTCTTGCAATCAATCATCGATACTATCGTTCCCGTGTAGACTGGAGACTGTTCTGCCGGGGTTTGGACGGGTCACTGGACCCGAGACCAAGTCTGTTTTGGATGATCATCAGTGGAATGTTGGATTCAAAGAGACGACGTGGCCTTGACTTCACCATTGGCTCGGGTTAACACTTCTTGGCCAATGAGTAGTTTTTTGAGTGCTCCCACTGTCCCACACAACAAAAAAATGTTAAGAAGAAACTCTAGTCCAAAATCCAGTAAAAGCACCATGCCCAGTCTGATCTTGCTCTATATCCTATTGATCGTCTCTGTGCTTGCCATACTTGCTGGCATAACAGCTTGCCTTGTGCTTCGATATTTGTGGAAGAAGAACGCAGAGAGGCAAGAAGACTGGGAGGGCTGAGCTGGGGCCCCGCCGCTTCGGATACAAAGACCTCCGCAGAGCGACCAATGGGTTCAGCAGCACGCAGATGCTGGGGAAAGGTGGCTTTGGGCGCGTCTATGGAGGGGTCCTTGAAGCCTCCGGCGTGCGTGTCGCGGTGAAGCGGATCTCGCCGGAGTCAACGCAGGGCCCGACGCAATTCACGGCCGAGATCATCATCCTTGGCCGCCTACGGCACCGGAACCTCGTCCGCCTGATTGGTTATTGCCGGCACAAGGATGACCTTCTCCTGGTCTACGAATATATGCCCCACGGCAGCTTGGACAGGTTCTTGCACGGCCAGACTAAGCACACACTCGTCTGGCCTCAGAGGTTTTCACATCATCAAGTGTGTTGCTGCCGGCCTGCTGTACCTACACGAGGATTGGGAACAGGTCATCATACACCGCGACGTCAAAGCGAGCAACGTGCTGCTCGACGGCGAGATGAACGGGTGATTGGGTGATTTCGGTCTCGCGAGGCTACACGACCCACGGCGTCGACGCGCACCCACGCACGTGGCCGACAACAAGGGGGTACCTCGCCCTAGAGCTGACGAGGTTTGGCAAGGTGACCGACGTGTTCGCATTCGGCGCGTTCATCCTGGAGGTGGCCTGCGGGAGGCGGCCGGTGGGTCTCAACGGCCAGCGGCATGCTGCTGGTGCTCGTCGAGTGGGTGCGCGACGTGTGGGCGAGCGGCTCGATCGTCGACACCATGGATCCAAGATTGGTAGACTATGTTGCTGACGAGGCGGAGCTGGTGCTCAGCTCGGACTATTGTGCTCGCACTCCTTGCCAGCGGTGAGGCCCGGCATGCGCCTCGTCATGCAGTACCTCGACGGAGACTTGCCTTTGCCAGAGTTCTCGCCAGTGTTATCTTGGCATCACAGACCATTGATCAGGTCATTGAAGCGGCCCCTCAGTGGCGACTACGATCACAGGTCTGCTAGGAGGAAGATGATTGCAAGCGGCTCGATTAATTGATGTCCGGTGGGTGTCAGAATATGATGTTGCATGTAATCCTGACTTGGTCGGTCTGTTAGCAAAATGTCGAGTCTTCAGTGCGTGGGTTGGTTTTAGTTAGTGCGTGAGTGCGTTTTCAGTAACTGCACATTGTGTGCTTAATCCTGACTTGGTCGGGTCTGTTAGCAAAAAGACGAGTCTTCAGTGCGTGTGTTGGTTTCAGTTAGTGCGTGAGTGCGTTTTCAGTAACTGCACATTGTGTGCAGGTGTCGTAGGTGGTGAGGCCAACAAAACCGGATCTCAGTTGGTCCACCTAGCTCTGGGAAAAAGGAGTCTGTTATCGAGTTATCGCTGAAGTCCTAGTTTGAGAAATACACCTGAAAATCGCCCCCCAAAAACTCTGTCTATTCTTGTCCTCTGAATTTACTATTCGTCGTCAGTCAATAGAAGAATTTTGATTGATTGGGCGTGTTGATCAGTGGATTTAGTCCATGTTACAGCCCTACCGACTGTGCCCAGGATCTTACGACCAGCTTCTAGCCGCTACGACCACATCCTGCAGCCGTATGACCACGTTTAAGAGGCTACGATCCACCTCCTGAGTCGTTATGACCGCTCTGCTGGTTCTTCTGACCACACTAACGGTCGTTACGTCCACATTGTGACCTCTCCGATCACGTCCCACTGCTCCTCTAACCACTCTGTCGGATCTTCGACTACTCCGATCCTCCGACCACTCACTCAGATCTTCGATCACTCTGGGTCCTCTGGTCGTTATGACCACGTAGTGGCTGCTCTGACTACGTAGTTGTAACTTAAGCAGAAGTTAGGACCACGTTCACTGCTGCTGCACTTCTTTTGACAACGGGCGATCACCATAGTCGTAACGCCTTACGACCACGCAGTGATTCTGTCGACCGCTCGCTGTGGTCGTACCCTTACGACCATGCCTTCCTGCTACGTGACTGTGATTGTAACTCTTTTACAACCATGTCTTCATCACCTGTTGACACCTCCGCTCGATCGCCATGGTCATAACTCCTTTATGACCACGTCTGCGATCCTCTGCTCGTCGTGGTCGTAACTCCTTTATGACCATGCCTGGCGAGCCTCTGTTCACCGTGGTCGTAACTCCTTTACGACCACGTCTGTGAACCTCTATGATCTCACCGATCGCCTGCGACCACACCGGTTGCAATCTCTCTTCTGCAATCGCTTCCGATCACCTCCGACCACTCTGGCCGACTGTCTCCTCTACGATCATGCTGATCGCTCATGACCACGCTGGTTGCCTACCTCCTCTGCGATCACGCTGATCGCCCACGACCACGCCAGTCACTCCAAGCTCTGCAGTCACGCTAACCGCCTACGCACCATGCCGATTGCTCCTGCTCTGCACCTCCTCTGCGGCTACATTGCCTCACTCGGTGCTCCTGCGACCACACCGGTCGCCCTCTTCTCAGCACCTCCTCTGCGACTATATCGCGTCCTCCTAGTGCTCTTCTTCTCGGTACAATGGCTCTATCTTTTATACCCTGCTCTATGACAATAGGGTGGACTTGACTACGACTATGAGGCAGACTCGAACTTGAATACGGCTATGACTTCCACTCTGATACAAAGTCATACTCAACTACGACCACGCAGAACAGGACACGAACATGACTTCGACAATCAACTCGCACCACGACTACGACTTCCAAACTGAAAACAAGATTACAAACTCTAACAATCACCTCCTTAATCTTGTTTTCCTCTTGATCATGCCGATCTTCTCTCTTGCTTCCGCTTCTTCCTGCACTCCCATGCACCTAAGTTGTCACCGCTCTACTGTCTGCGTTGTGCTCCATCCTGAGCCTTGCACAATTCGACGCTTGCTGCGCCTCACACCTAGACTGCACCATCCGTTCTTGTATGCTTGCTTAGGCTGGAGCACCTGCCCCCACAGCCAGGGTTCGCCAATTACCTGAGCCTCTTGCTGCTCTCTCTTGGATCATGTCCACCTCCTTCACACGATCACCTCTCTCGTGCATCGTCTACGGTGTCTCCCACATCTCACCCATGCTTTGATACCACTTGTTACAACCCTACCGACTATGCCCAGGATCTTATGACCAGCTTCTAGCTGCTATGACCACCTCCCCTACAGCCGTACGACCACGTTCAAGAGGCTAAAACCACCACCTGAGTCGTTATGACAGCTCTGCTGGTTCTCTGACCATGCTGACGATGATTACGACCACGTTTGTGACCTCTCCGATCACGTCCCGCTACTCTCCAACCACTCTGTCAGATCTTCGACCACTCCAGTCCTTCGACCACTCTATCGGATCTTTGACCACTCTGGGTCGTCTGGTTGTTATGACCATGTAGTGGCTGCTCCGACCATGTAGTCGTAACTTCAGCAGAAGTTATGACAACGTTCACCGCTGCTGCACTTCCTTCAACAATGGTCAATCACCATAGTCGTAACACATTATGACCACGCAGTGATTCTATCGATTGCTCGCTGTGGTCGTACCCTTACGACATGCCTTCCTGCTGCGTGACTGTGGTCGTAACTCCTTTACAATCATGTCTTTATCACCTGCAGACACCTTCGTTCGATTGCCGTGGTTGTAACTCCTTTATGACCACGTCTTTGATCCCTTGCTCATCGTGTCGTAACTGCTTTACGACCATGTATGCGAACCTCTGCGATCTCACCGACTGCCTGCGACCACACCGGTTTGCATCTCTCTTCTACGATCACTCTGATTGCCTCCAACCACTCTGGCTGCCTGTCTCCTCTACGATCACGCTGATCGCTCATGACCACACTGGTCACCTGCCTCCTTGCGATCACGCTAATCGCCCACGACCACACCGATTGATCCAAGCTATGCAGTCACGCCGTCTATCTATGACCACGCCAGGTGCTCCATGCTTTGCACCTCCTCTGTGGCTACATTGCCTCCACTCGGTGCTTCTACGACCACACCGGTCGCCTCTTCTTGGCACCTCCTCTACGACTACATCGCGTCCTCCTAGTGCTTCTTCTTCTTGGTACAATGGCTCTGCCTTTATACCCTGCTCTACAACAACAGGTCGGACTCGACTACGACTATGAGGCAGACTCGAACTTGAATACGACTATGACTTCCGACTCTGATACAAAGTTGTACTCGACTACGACCACACGGAACAGACTCAAATGGTAACACTTCAGCCCATGTCGAATTAGGCCCTGAGGACCTATATGTGTGTGCGCATATGAGGGTATGGGTTAGTCCCACCTTGCTAGTTTAGCTTGAGAATCACTAACATGATAAGCATAGGGCTTCCAATGTAGCACAACCTCCGGTAACTGTTTGCGCGAAGCGAGGACGAAAGTGCAGGTGGGTTGCTACGTGTGCGTGGCCTATCTAGAATGGGGTTAGGCCTAAGCCAATTTGGACCCTAGGGCATTACAAATGTTATCAGAGCCGACCCTCGTGGTTACATGAGCGCGTGCGGGTCAGGGGCGCAGGCATATGGTGCATGACATGTGTGGGTCCGAAGTGGACACACGGCATGGCATATGTGCTGGCACTGAACGCACGGACATGTGCCAAGAGGGGAGATTATGATCAATTGCCCCAATGTGGGTATGGTGGGCCGACGAGGACATCAGATCCTTTTAGGGGGTGTATGTAACACTTCAGCCTATGTCGAATTAGGCCCATGATGATCTATATGTGTGTGCGCATATGAGGGTATGGGTTAGTCCCACCTTGCTAGTTTAGCTTAAGAATCACTAACATATAAGCATAGGGCTTCCAATGGTAGCAACCTCCGGTTAACCGTTTTACGCGAAGCGAGGACGAAAGTGTAAGTGGATTGTTACGTGTGCGTGGCCTATCCAGAATGGGGTTAGGCCTAAGCCGGTTTGGACCCTAGGGCATTACACGAACACGACTTCGACCACCAACTCGTACACAACTACGCTTCCGAACTGAAAATAAGATTACAAACTCTAACAATCCAACACTTGGTATCAGAGCTTAGTTCATGCCCAAGTACCCAAGGTTCAAGCCGATGGCCATCATCACGCAGCAGGTGGTGAAGAAAAGCGGCGGCATGCCCTTATTACCCGATGCTGATATCATCCAACTACAATATGTGGGCAATCAAGATGGAGGCGCATATGGATGCCTAGGCTATCTGGGAGGATATTGAACTAGCGGCAAGAGTGGTCGTGGAGATGAAGAAGGACAAGTCGGCACGAGCCTTTATTTTTTAGGCCATATCCGAAGACATTCTCCTATAGGTGGCCAAGAAGAAAACAACCACAGAGGTGTGGAATTCCCTGAGAACAAGATACCTCGGGGTTGATCACGTTCAGAAGGTGTGTCTACAGACTTTGAAGAGCGAGTTTGAAGCATTGCGCATGAAGGAAGGGGAGACCATCGATGATTTTTCCGGGAGATTGAGTGGGATGGCGAGCAAGTACAGTGCCCTTTGTGCAACCCTGGAGGATCAAGTGCTCATGAAGAAGCTACTCGACTCAATGCCTGACAAGTTCCTCCCTTTAGTCACCCCAATCGAGCAGTACTCTGATTTGGAGACCATGCCATTTGGGGAGGCAATAGGGCTCCTGAAGATGTATGAGGAGCGAATCTGTCATCGTGCCAGCAATGGTAACACCGATGGGCAGCTCCTCCTCACTTATACTGAGTGGTTGACACAGCAGAAAGGTGGTGGTAGGAGTCGTCGGCAAACAACAAAGGGCGAGGAAGCACAAACGTCATGGGGTCCTCCTGTGAACTGCAATCTGTGGCGTACAAGGTTTTGTTGCGGCAACGCTACATGCTAAGCTAAAGCCAGAGCCAAACGTACTAGACTTAAATTTGTTCCTGGGTTGCTTGGCCGGCAAATCAGCTCCTCGATCCATGTTTGACAGGTAAATTAAAGCGAGAGATCGATGGAAAGCTGTGCCTGGTTTCATCAGCCATCAGCGTGCGCTTTGGATGCAAGCTTGCCGGCTGGCACGCGACCTGATCCGGAGAAAAATGGACTCTGCTGCGGATTTTGCTTACAACTTGCCGCCGGCTGGGAGTGCGACGATCTTGCTGAACTTGCAGCAGTAACGAATAAAGCAGTGCAGCCGATCGATGCGGTGTACAAACGGACGGGAGCACTGCACGTGGCTGCCTCTTTTATCTGGAAAGTGCAGTGCTCATGTGATGATCTGATCATATATGCAGGTGCATGCATGCATGTATGCCATTGCCATGCTGTCCTGAACCGCTAGATGCTAGATCTCGTCGTCGAGCTTTCTTCGTACGTGGCGGTCAAAATTCAAAATACGGTCATGTGGTGTGGCCATGCGGACCGCATATATGGATCATCCGCCTTGCAATCGAAAAAAGAAAAAAAAACCATGGTCAGGAGAGATCTCTTGTGGTGCGTGCGTGCATGCGCGTGTATAAGAGCAGGTACAATAAGGCTTAGTCAGCAGGCTATAGCAAATATAATATCAACCAAATCTTACGTGGCAGAGAGAGAAGGAAGCTGGCTACTAAATTACAGCTAGCTATAGCACGTAAAAATATGCATTTCACTCTCTTACACGTGGGGCCAAATAGTTATTGTAATAGCTACCTTATTGTATGAACTATTTTTTTGAAGACTATAGATGAAATGGACAAGTGTTATAGTCACTAGTTGACTATACTATTGTACTTGCTCTAAATAATGTACGCACATGTTGTGATGATCTGGTGGCGTCCAGCATGCGCTTCCGACTAGAGCTAGAAGTTGTCGGCATGGTTCGGATCTATCGTGTTTCGTGCCGCTTCGTGCCGTGATGGCTCGGTCTAATTATCTTACCGTGCTGATGTGTCGGCCCGCCTTGTCTCCGATCAGGCCTAAGCATGTCCCAAAGCCCATCGTGCCAGCGTTCATGCCGTGCCAGCCCAAGTCCAGCCAAAAGTAACTATACACGACGAAGGCGACGGCGACGATAGTGGCGACAGTCGTTATCTTCCTTTCTTTCATACCCACCTCGTTAAAAACCAGTTGAAATTGAATTAGATGCATACAAACATGAAAACACAATAATGTAAATATTTCAGGAAAGTAGAGTTTCTTTGATATTTTAAAAATACAATGTTTCTGTCTTATTAAAAACCTTACTCCCCAAAATGGGTTTCCCCGAGTAAGGAAAAGAGTACAGTAACAATATATGTATATACTAACTATAACAACATGCGTACGTAGTATCTACTCATCAATGTTTAGGTCGTTCACGCGTTCGAGGTCAGCATTCGCCTGTACGATTTCAGGATTCTCCAGTTGATGCTATTGACACTCTTTGGTTAATTCCCAGTCTTTGGCACTTGTGATTGCCTCCACCATCCTGGGCGTAAGGGATGATCTTCTCTCTTCGATTATTTTTCCTACCATGCCGAACGTCGCTTCTGAAGAGACGGTGGACACTGGCACTAGGAGAACATCCCGTGCGAAATGTGACAGCACAGGAAATATCGTTTGTTGTTCTTCCACCTCGAGTAAGTCTATCTTGCCTCCACCAGTAAGATCAGGATCAATATTTGTAAAATCATGCTCAAATAGTGGTTCAACTCCGAAATAGAATTTCACTTGGAGGCCGCTTGAGACTGAGAGGACGAAGAAGTAGACTTGCCCTTTAGCTTCTTTCATAAGTGTGATATCAAACTTGTCTTTCCTTGTTGCGTGTGCTGTGAGGCCTCTGATCTTCCGCTACTGCCAAACTTATGATGATACATACGGAAAACACGAAAAACTCCTCTTTGACATGTGCGAAAACTTTCGAATAATCAAGGACAAGGCATTCACCTATTCCCTCCATGTCAACATTTAAACCTGCCAACTTTTTTGTAGGACTAAAAAATGATAGCAAATCAATACAAGTGTGAAATAGAACCAAAATATTTAATAAATTTTTCCTCCATCGCTACGACAGCATGGCCTAAAGGGGATCTCCCTAGATTTGGCAATTTTGTCTGCAATTAACCAAATAAATTCTACAACTAAGCAAGAGGTAGGATAATAAACACCAGAGAGAACCTTTGTTGCTTTATAAAAAAGGTCTTAAAAATTCTCGAAAATGACTGGCAATCTGCCAATCTGAATTAGTAACTACTAATTCATTATTTTGGAGAGTTAGAATTGACAAAAAATAGATATAATATATTCATACCCTTGTATCTTCTTAACACGATATATGTCAAGTTCCACCTCACCTTCATGTCAAGACCAAATCTTCTTGGCTCTTTTCCATTGGTTGCACAGTACTCCGCGAACCTGGCTACCACTTGTGGGGAACTTGTGAGGCAACGAATGACATCACGGATACTATTCCAAATATGCACCAATTGTTTGCATACCATCTTGAACAACAAGATTCAAGATATGGCATACACATATCTGGTGGAGGACATAACCACCAATATATATTTGCAATCTTAGGGTGAGGATGTTCATAGCCGTGTGTTTGTCGATGCGTTTATCAAGAGTTATAGAAGCAGTTTTATTATCTATCTTAAAATCATTAAGTACGTGTAGTATATGTTCGGCAATGGCCTCTCCCGTATGTGACTCATTTATTACTTTAAATCCTATGACTGTCTTGTTTAGCTTATAATTATCGTCTAAATAATGAGATTACAACACTAAGGGTATGTACTTCTCTAGTGTGATGATGTCTAAATATTTGAGGTTATGGCAAAAGAAAACTGAACTTATTGAAATAATTCTTTCAGCTCTACCAATTCCTTTTGATACATCCGTAAAATATCAAATATAGTAGTTTCTTCTACTAACATGTTTGGAAACTGTGGACAAAAACCGCGTTGAATCATTCTTTTGAACGCTCGGATTTTCACCCATCCTAATTGGTTGATCTTCTAAAACAATTATATCTAGCAATTTCCTCACGGGCGGAAAGTGGGTTATTGTAACACCCTAGGGTCCAAACCGGCTCAGGACCTAACCACATTCTGGATAGGCCACACACACGTAGCAACCCGCTTGCTGTTTTCGTCCTCGCTTCGCGCAAAATGGTTAACCAGGGGTGCTACTATTGGAACTCCTAGGCTTATATGTAAGGGATACTCAAGTTATGTTAGCAAAGTGGGGACTAACCCAGAAATTCATGTGCACATACACATGGGCCACATGGGCCGATGGTGTCACATACACCCCCCCTTTAAAGGACCCAATGTCCTCGTCGGACCAACATACCCACACTGGGGCAAATGATAAGGATCTCCTCTCTTGGCACATGTCTGTCATGTTCAGTGCCAGCACATATGCCATGCCATGTGTCCGCTACGGGCCACATGCGCCATGCGCCATATGCCCGCGCCCCTGACCCGCACGCGCCCATGTAACCGCGAGAGTCGACTCTGATACCATTTGTAACGCCCTAGGGTCCAAACTGGCTCAGACCTAACCACATTCTGGATAGGCCACGCACACGTAGCAACCCGCTTGCGCTTTCGTCCTCGCTTCGCGCAAAATGGTTAACTGGGGGTGCTACCATTGGAACTCCTAGGCTTATATGTAAGGGATACTCAAGTTATGTTAGCAAGGTGGGACTAACCCAGAAATTCATGTGCACACACACATGGGCCGGGGTGTCACAGTTATATACCCAAGTACTTACAGAGCCATCAGCCTCAAAGTTTAGCTGCATTTGTACTCCTCCTCCTCTGCCTCGGCCCTATGCCGCCATCTTGTTTAAGTATGCTTTGTAGTGCCGATTCAAGTGCCCTGTCCCTACAACTGTTTGAGCAGTTAATTTAGCATTGCAATAATTACATGTTGTGATCTCTACCGTTTCGTCGTCTCCGATTTCCTGGCCCCAGGTCATGTGCTTCCAGCAATTCTCCCGTCGTCCAGACCCACCAATGTTAACGTCCGTGGACGGGAGAGAGAATTCTAGAGTCCCTATTGGCTCCAGACCGCCCTTGTACTCCTTGTAGCCCTCTGTACAGTCCATATGACGGTCATCCATGCCGTAATCTCCCATACTTGGTGAGAGCTGACGAGAATCAATGGGAGTCGGGGCCAGCGGAGGACTAGGGGAGCAGTGACGAGAGCTTAGACTAAGGCACCCTGTTGCCCTTTTCATGCTATGACTCCTTTGCATACCGCTCGGGAGCTCCTTAGTGCTCCGACTCCTTGGTAGCATATTGTTTGGATGGTGAAAAAATAGGGAGTGTAGAGGGATGAAATGAGAAGTATAAAGGTTGAAGGAATGAGAAATTAAATGCTTGTGAAGTAATGAAAGAAGAGAGGTGAATTTATAGCCATGGCTCTTATGAACGTTACTCTCCTGAAGACTCAACTGTTGTGCTCGAACGTTATTTTTCTGACTATTGGGTGCAACTTTTTACTCCACGTGACCACGCACTCGCTTTATTCTCTGACCGTTGTTCTCAAACTTTACTTCTCTGATAAAGTCTAAACGGTACTCTCTCAACTTTATTCGGTACTCTCCCAACTTTATTTGTCCTCGTGATTCCGTCCATCCGTTCGGGCGTTCGGCTACTCAGCTCCCCCTCAGTCTCTCTCTGTCTCTCTCTGTCTCTGTCTGTCGCATCGTGCAGTCCGCACTGACCGCACACGGGCTCCGCGCCTCCATCGACCGCCGCTTGCCTACTCCCTCCCCTCCCCGTCCTCCCACCCCGGCGCGGGTGCCCCCTCCCCCTCGGCCCCTCCCTCCCCACCCCGGTGGCCCCCTCCTCCCTCGGCCTCCCTCCCCCACGCCGACGCCCCTCCTGGCCTCCTCCCCCGGCCGCCTCCCTCCCCCACCCCAATGCCCCCTCCTGGCCTCCTCCCCCGGCCGCCTCCCTCCCCTCCGCCTCCCTCCCCACCCCGACACCCCCTCCTCCCCCCGCCGCCTCCCTCCCCCGGTGCCACTCTCCTTCCCCGTTGCCCGGCCTCCCTCCCACCCCCCTCCCCACCTTGGTGCGATGGTGCCCCTCCTCCCTCAGCCTCCCTCCCCACCCTGGAGCGGCGATGCCCCCTCCTACCCTGGCCTCCCTCCCCCCACCCCGGCGTGGCGGAGCCCCATCCTCCCCACCCTGGCGCGGCGGCGCCCCTCCTCCCTCGGCCTCCCTCCCCCCACCCCGGCGTGGTAGAGCCCCCTCCTCCCCCGGCCTCCTTCCCCCCACCCCAACGCGGCGGAGCCCCTCCTCCCTCGACCTCCCTCCCCTCCCCCCCTGGCGCAGCGGCGACTCCTTCCTTGGCTGCCTCCCTCGACCCCCTAGCTACCTCCCTCTCCTTCCCCAACCCCCCGATCGCCTCACTCTCCTCTCCCCGCCACTGCCTCCTCCCCTGATCGTCCCCTCCTCCCTCGACCTCCCCTGGCGACCCCTCCTCCCCTGAGTCCTCGACTCCCTACCATCTTCTCCACGACCAGCGCCGGTGAGGCCGAGGCGAGCGTGCGGGAGGCTTAGGCTGACGGGGGCGCCGTCGCCTGCACTGGCGAGTGGAGGCTATTGGGAGTTGGGAGGCAGCTGCTAGAAGCCTAGAATGGTGGCAGCGTGGAGTCGCCATACATAGAGTCGGCAAAGGTGCTGGTGCCGACACCAGCGGAGGCAGCGTCACGACCTCAACTCCTTTGGACTACGTCGACTGCTGATGCTACTACCCTCGGCTCCAGCTGCCCCGCTCCTCCTGCGGCCATCGTCCACTCAGCGAGGCTCCGATGACCCGTGTACATCCTTCCCCTCTAATCCCTCGCTCTGCTCTGTGATGGCCTGATGAGTTGTGGTTGTGGGGAATCTGAGAATGTCAACGGGAGGGGGAGGTGAGGTGGAGCCGTGGAGACCGAGGTGGCCCGGTCGCTAGCGCCGGCATGCCCACCGTGCTGCTTGTGCCCGCCGTGTTGGCCCGAGCACAGCATGATTCACCGTACCGTGCCGTGTCGTGCTGCCCAGTGGGCTGGGTTTCTAGGCCTGGCCTGGCCCGGCCCACTGTTCATGTCGTGCAGGCATGGCCCGCCACATGTCGGGTCGGACCGTGCTTGGGCCGTGCCGGGCCTACTGTGCTTCGGGCTAGGCCAAAAAAGCATAGCCAACTCCCAGCTCTACTTCCAACAGACTCCTCTGTTTCCTTTGTCATGCTAGACTTTGACTGCTGCTCTAACCCTCTGACGAACAACACTTATTTTGCCACACGGCCTTTACTATTTACTACTGCCTGTTCACACTCAGTTCATGTGCTTCAACAACCAAAAAATACTTTAGGTCAATTTGAGCCATGTGAGAACGAGACATCACCTAATACTAGTAGGCTAGGAAACACCATGTCACTGTGCCTGCTACGCTCCTTGCTTCACTGGGAGGGAACCCCCACAAAACACTTTAAACTTCTACAGTGCTCCCTGCGATGCAGGAGGAATTAAGCATGCAGCTCACCTAGTCAAAAGCAGCTCTCGAGTAGTAGTAGTAGTCACAGGACGGAGCACCCAGATTCTGCTTGAGGAGAGCCACTTCAGCACTAAAGGTCAGGTGCCTGTGCTGCTGGTAGAGGTGGTGCCTGGTGGTAGCAGCTGCAACTAGCAATGGCACACCTTTTCCTCCCATGATCCAACAGTGATGATGTTGCCAGTGTTGACCAGCTAGGCATTGCAATCATGCAATGCAACCTGGAGCAACTTTGGGACACATTTGCAGATGAATGGGAAAAGCCAAAAAGGCTAGCCAACATGTTCCGTGATGTTGACTGAGGCTTGTAGGTTTGGATGAACTTGTTAGGTGAGTCAAGAGCAAAGCATTCGGTTTTTGTCCACATTTATGAAGTCGACTGGCCGAAACAAATTCTTTCAACACTCTAATTGGAAGTTAGTACTGTACTGATCAGCCATGGTGCACTATAATTAACCAGCAATTAAAAGGTTCAGAACTGCTCAAGCAATACAGATTTAAAATCACCCGGCCAACATAGTTAGCAACATGAATGACAATATGTCATACTCGTAATGGAGTAATGGACAACAACTCAACAATTCAACCTTTGAGGGAAGCAGTATGAACTATGAAGCTAGAAATGTGAAATGATGTGATATCACATGAAATTAAACGTGCAAGCAGGTTGCAAGCTTGCAACCTGGCCTCATGGGTTCTAACTGGGCCTCTGGAAGGGTCACTAAACTAGTGGTTCCTGTAATAAGCCGATTGCTCACTGAACTAATCGATCCAAGCCATCCCCTCATGCTGATCTATAATAAGCCGATTGCTCACTGAACTAGTGGTTCCTAACACATACAAGATAACATTCCATACTACATAACATAGGTGCAAGGGGACATGTTATCACACAAGGAAATTCTAGTCATTTGTGCTCACATGCAACATTGGACTTTACACGCATACGATGGTATATGATTATCCCATACATCTATGTGAAGTATCTCGGTATCTATTTACCATAACACTGAACAGTATCCTCCTCCATGTCATCTCCCACTTGAGAGGTCGGTCATGAGTGAGCCATGGCTCAACGTCGATGATGGATACGACATCACGTATGTGTCGAACCCTTCGATTTGCATCACGGCTTGCATGCCAAAGCTTAGGTTTGCTGGCATTAGCTCTGGCAAGGGCATGTCCCCGTCGAGATACTGCATGGCTAACCGCATGCTAGGTCTTGCGTTAGGAACTGGATGCGAGCAAAGCAGCCCTAGCTTTAGCACTAGGCACGCCTCGTGGGCATCAAACTCATCTTGCAGCCTTGCATCTACTGCCTTCGTTAGCAAGCCTTTCTGCCAATGCTCGAGCACCCAATCGACCAACATGAGCTGGTTGTCATGTCTGTTCTGTTCAACAGGTCGCCGCCCACAAGTGACCTCAAGAAGGAACACGCCGAATGCAAACACGTCGGTGAGAGGGGACGCCTTGCCGGTACGTGCTAACTCAGGTGCTAGGTAGCCCATGGTGCCAACAATATGTGTGGTCTGTGGGTCAACGCCGTGGTCATACAACTTTGCCAGGCCAAAGTCACCAAGCCGTCCATTCATCTCACCGTCGAGGAGCACGTTGCTTGCTTTGATATCTCGATGCACGACAACTTGATCCCACTCCTCGTGAAGGTAAAGAACGCCTGATGCGATTCCTTTGATGATATGAAACCTCTGAGCCCAATTCAAAGTGGGATTTCCCTCTTGCCCGTGCAGATACTTATCAAGGCTACTGTTCGACATATATTCATACACCAAAAGGAGTTCACCTTTCCGGCGACAATAGCCAAGTAGTTGTACTAGGTTGCGATGTCGCAGACGGCCAATACTAACAATCTCTGCAATGAACTCCTTAATACCCTGTCTTGACTCGTGGGACACCTTCTTCACTGCAACCTCCAACTTAGACGACGGAAGCGCCCCTCTGTACACCCTCCCAAACCCTCCTACACCAAGTAGCTGCCTGTCCTTGAAACCTTGTGTTGCATCGAACAAGTCCTTGTACGAGAATCGATGTGGCCCAAATTCAACCTCCCAATCTTCACGCAGCTCAGCGTACCTCGATCGCCTCCGTATTAATTGAAGGATTGTAACACCCAGAACGAGAACGAACATTGCAGAGGCTATTGGTAGGGTGATTTCCATGACCTTGGAAGAATGCTTTGGACCCTCTCGAGGCAGCTTTGGTAGCTTGTCTATGTCAATGGCCGGAGCAGATCGACCCATGCCAAAGCTCCAACCAAGCACGTAGTGCTGTGAATCGATAGTCCCTGTTGAGGATGAGAAGCCGACATACGCTTGGTCTGTGAGCACTGTTGACAGGTTGAAGGTTGCTGAGAGAAGCGGCCTTTTGGGTTTGGACGCCGTGAGCGGAGCAATGGTTACACGGATCTGTGTGTTCTCTTCGTCGTAATCTACCCATACTTGCATCGCCTCATGACTATTTAAGGTCAGGTTTTTAAAGTTACCATCGCTGTCGTCGTAGTAGCCGGTGTTGTAGGATTGCACCGAGCGGATACCGTTGACATCGATGCCCACGTGGTTGTCGTTGATGTCTTGGTACTCGGTGTTCTGGACGGTGTCGAGCTCGACGGCGAAGATGTGGTTGCTTGCGTTGCCGTTGGTCTGGCTGTTGAAGAGACCCAGGAAACCCCTAGGCGCCGCGGCGGATAGGTTCTTGCTCGGGCAAACGAAGAAGGCCATGCCGTGAGCGCTCAAGTTGGGGTAGATCGAGAGGATGCCGAACACGAAGGAAACGGAGAATGACTGCACCGCTCCGCCGTCGGGCAGCTTGCGGAAGCGCAGTGGGTCCGGGTGGAACGCGTGGCCTGTGCTTTTCCCGGTGCCGTTGGTCAGTTGGAGGAGGCCGCGCGGCGTGACCGTGGCCATGCCGTCGAGGGTGAGGTTGGAACCGGCGAACCCGGTGTAGATGAAGTGGTCATCGCTAGTAGCAGATGAGGTTGCAAGGCTAAGGCCAAGAAAGAGGATGGGTATAAGGAAGTATGGATGCTTCATGTTAGCTAGGCTGGTTGTAAGAAGAAACGGAAGCTGCAACAATGGAGTACGGTATCTTGCAGGTGTCTGTGTCACTCTATTTGGCTATTAAGAATAACTCCAGTATTCTGAACTCAGAAGAGACTACGTTCTTGGCAAGGCATCGCGATGATGCAGACCTGACGATTGATATTTAAATGGATTGGTGTTAAGTCTGATTGGTTCTGAATCTTAGTAGCAGTATCATTGGCTCTCGGTAACAAAGTGTCGACTGCAAACAAGAAGATCAAGTGAAGTGGTCCCGGTCGGCCGGCACAATTCTGCGTGTTACACACGGCATTCAAGTATTCAACCGGCACTCAGTCAATGC